>BMAU01011056.1:0-577500 GCA_019973935.1 Trichonephila clavipes | reverse complement strand
GAGAGTCCAAAAAATGTACCTCCACGCTATTGAAGACCATCTTCTTTACAAATTTAAAAATGCATTCCGCTTATGTTTTTGCTATAATCCACACGTTTATTGTGCCAGACAGATTAGTTGTAAGTTGTATTTTATAAAAATATAATAATAATATTTATTAAATAATAGTAGATACACACAAAATTATACTAATGTCCTGAATGAGCTATAGCTCGTGTTCAAGAAAAAATAAATACAAATAATATACATATGTTGACTAAATAAAAACTAGGTAAAATAAAATAATATCTGGATTAAAATATTTAAAATTATTAGGTAAATTGGGTAAATTAGGACTCAATTTAAACCAAGCTTAACATTAGATTAGGAAAACCTTAAAATGTTTTTGTATATAGGATGAATAACAGTATAAGATTCAGAAATGTATTTATTTTCCAACCGTAACATAATTAGCTAAAGCTACCATTGTGCCCAGGGAAGAAAAACCCATGTCTCCAGAACTATCATGCTTAGAAAGAAATGAACTTAAAAAAGGTTGTAATTCTAGAAGTACAGTGTTTTTTCAAAAGCCTGTTCTAATACTTTGAATAAATTTCTTGAACACATAAGAGCATTACATACGTACAGTTGCGGCTTCTTCGCTCGTTACACTGCGAATATACCTAAAAATTAAAAAAATACAGCTAGGAAGTATAGTTGCGTGTTATACGCCGAATTTTAAGGTAGTTAGTCAAATTACGAAAATAATAATTAGTGGCAATCTTTCTTCGAAAATAAATTCTAGTTTAAAAAATGTAGCTTTTTCAAAAAATATAAAATACATATAAAATGAAAAAAAAAATTATAAGTATATTGGATGGATTTTTAAAAACTAATTGAGAAAAGTGATTCTTTGTTTTTAAAATCTCTCTATATAAACTGCCTCTACATTTAAAAATTCCAACAATACACGCAACAATAATGCATGTTGTCGAAAGATCAATTGCAATTTTCAAATAAACTATTAATATTACTTTAATCACTTAATATCATTGAGCAATAGCTCAGCAGCAGTTAGAGATTAATATTTGCTAACCATTATATTTCCCCACATGACAGTAATCCCCTCAACAAATTTGAGCCCATAATCATCTACTCAGTAGGCTTACAGTCTGATCCTCATAATTTGATACTGATTTTTTTTAACACAGGGAATAATATACAGGAGCTTAAATGCTGCAAGGATTTAGAATTATATTAATCCAATCTCAAAAAAAGGACGACCTTCACCTCACATACAGAAATCAACAGCAGCTGGCCGACTTTATTTAAGCATAAAAAGAAACTTAGGAGAAATGGTACGATTTATAAGAAAATCTTTGATTTGATGGTTTTCACAAATTTATGTGTTTCTCCCAAAGTATATGCATTATATAAAACAGTTTTTGTGCTCAAAATACCGTTAAAAGATAACTATTTCATCTTTTACAGATAAATTTAAAGATTCATGAAATAATATTAAAATGCTACTCCTACAATAATTGATGACCAAACATTTGAAATTTGGTTTACAAGTACGTGGAGCTATGTGTAACAAAAGTTGGTATGTGATTTACGATATATTTATAACATGATTAATATTTGTAAAATACATTCTTTATGAATGCTTATTTAAAATTTCTTTAAGAAAATACATAAATTTTAAATGTAATTATTTTTTTATAAAAAATAAGTATTGTTTTGTGATTTTAAACAGCAGGCCAATAACCTTAGTGAGAAAACATATAAAAGCATTTGGCATTACAGGAAAAAAGCCTTAGCAATTGAAATGAAGAAAAACTAGTGAATTTTTCTCTCTGAGATAAATCAGTTTAAAGTTTCTATTTGCCTTTGAAGTGTGAATACATACGATCATAAAATTTATCATAACACAATGAGTTCTTTAACTTAGTGTTTTAAATTTTTTTGAGATAATAGGACAATATATAGGGTGTCCCGAAACTTAACGATAATCGTGCACGAGGTGACGGATGGGGTCATATCTCTGTTCTGGGATAGATATGCAAAAAACCCCACTGCACTTAGTTAAGCGAGGAAGAGCACATTTTCGGAAATGTGGAAATGTACACCCTCCACACACACACATCGCATCATTAGCTACTGTGATCACAAATTTCAGGATTTTACGATGGGTTTTTCACTTACATCATCTTGCATAGTCATACTATTAATCGCATTCATAAGTCGGATAAAAAACTTTACTGGTTTAATTAAAATTAACGTAATTTGTGTGAGTAGCGGTATGAGAAAAATATATCACCTAAATTTGCCTCTCCACAAAAAGAAAACTGTGACACACAACCCCAGGCAAGTTTCTCAAAAGTTGGCTCCTTTAGTTAAGATCCAAAATGGTACAACACTTATTCTGTTCTGTGCATTACAATCTCCAACACAATTTAGGCAAAGAATATGATAGAAAAATTATTCACGAATTTACCGGACTAGCTGTGTGCCTACATAGTGTTACGAATTTTGTGTAAATAGTGTAAATAGTTTGTATTTGAGTGTTTAATGCATTTATATTTCTCTATGTTATATTTATTTCATGTTAAAATTGTACTATTCACAAGCAATGCCGCCCTTACGTTATAATGACGCTTCAATGAGAACTTGGCGAAATCTTGGCGGTAGGGCCAAGTTGTCATCATTTTTGGCGACCAAGGTGGCAGCCAATTTGGGGGCTTTGGTGACCATTTTGGCGACTTTTCCGACCATTTTGGCAACTTTGGCGACCATGTTGGCGAGTTCGGAACCCTCTGGAATCTTCTAGAAAGTAGTAGATCTCTCCACTAGTGTCACGTTCAATGAATGACACAAGAGGTTATATTTCTGGAAGTTTCTGTCGCGCCTATGAAAGGATGCTCGCCGGAACGGCAGGGAGTCTTGATTAAACCAGCGAGTAGTAAGGATTATTTTGATTACATCAATTAGCTCGGCTGTGCTTGTGAATAATTTATATTTACATGTATTTTTAAACACTGTTTATTGTGTTTGATTGCTGTTGAAGGTGTGAAGACCTTCGGATACTTACCCTTTGAATATTGCCGATGAATCCTGTATTGGAAGGATTGGATTTTTGATAATAAATCCGCATCGCTCTTAAAGAACTGATTATTTTTCTTTGTGATTGTTTTTGCATAAAATCCTAGAACCTAGATCTACGAAACAATATAATTGATAAAATTGAAAATGCTGCTAAATTTCAAAATTTTTAAATTATTTTTACTGACGAGACTATTTTATTTAACATAGAGAATTATTTTAAATGTTTACGTAACAATGAAAAGTTTTCTAAAAAAGATAGTAAAGCAAGGAATTGAAAAATTCATCCTTTGAAAAATATTAATTTCAAAGTAATTTTAAATTTTATAGAAAAGTTACGTATTTATAGCTGAAATATTAATCTAAACATAACAAATAAATAATTTTTGTTTGATTCTTTAGAACTACATGTAACGAAATTATTATCGTAATAACAATTCTTAAATATTCAAGATGATTAAAATTGTAGATAAAAATGTTTTTTAGCAGAAATGATTCATTTATTTTCTCCATCTAACCAAATAATGAATAAGTAATTGAATCTTGTAAGCTAGGTCGTCATTTATAAGCGAAAATATTTTATTTGTGTATGTTTTCAAAAAATGTTAAATCAATTTGTCTGACGACATTTTATAAAAAAAAATACAAAGCAAAATGTACATCTTTCGTCTCAACGAGTTTCAGATTTTCTATACGTTAAACGAATAACATAAAAGTGTATTAATAATTTTTATGAAAGTATTTCCTAACTTCCAGATAATTTACTTGATAAGGCTCACACAGAAAGTATGCGTGATTTTTTTGAGATATAGAGGCAAAACACATTACGAGGAGGAATATTATCTATTTCTCAATATATTTTCATAAATATTGTAATGCGCAGTTATCACGAGGGGAAATAAATCTTATAAATTGAGAATAGACACAAAAAATAATACATAAATAAAAAATTTAAATGATCTTAACTTAAAATGAAACCAATTTTTTTACAAAAAGTAACAAATAGCTTATGCAATTGAAATATAATTTTCAAAAGCAGATAATCAAGAATTTTTATGTAACATAATTTCGAAGAAATATGTAGGAATTTTAAATATATCTTAAAGAGAAAAAGCATTTTGTACGAAAACACTTACACACACTCCTCAAAATTGACATTACAATGCTACGAAATAGTGCACGTAGCATCATGCAAATTTTTTAAGCGATAGTAATGATATGGATATGCGAATGATAAGAAAAAGAGAAAAATCAAATTATTATAAACCAATTTATTTAGTATCTAATGAAAAGCCCACCTTTAGCAGTTATATCATTCAGGCCTCAATCCCAGCGAGGCATTCTATCATTTAGTCCAATGATGGTTGCCTGAGGTAACCGTTTTCAAGCAACATCCAATGCTGTGCACAGATCATCCACAGATTGCGCTACTGGCTCTCTATTTATGTCACGTCCAATCAAATTTCACGGGTGTTCGGTGGCATTCAGATTTTGAGAGTTTTTCAGCCAAGGAAGGATGTTAAAACCCAGCCAGGCTGTTAAAATTACGCCGAATGATATGTGGCCCAGCATTGTCTTACTGGAATACCGTTCTCTATGTGCCCTACAACAGCGGTCGCCAAACTTTTTGACCTCATGGTAAATCCACCAGTAAATCCATTATTTAAATCCCGCGGACCACTAATAGTATTTTTTAAGTTTTTAATATATTTATAAAAAAAAGTTGTGATCTAAGAACACAGAAAATGTACCTAGTTAATAAAATGAAACTATTAATTGTAACCAAATTTTAAAATCTAAAATAAAAGAGGGAAGAAATTTAGAAAAGTCAAGCTAATTTTATCCCAATAAATATCAAATAAAAGAAAATATGCACATCGTTAAGATCTAAGATCATACTTGTCTTAAAAAAGCACTGATATACAAAAGAAAATACACAAAAACTTACTTAATAAACCAAATCATATACTGAATATATTTTATGTTGAACTCAATACGTCCGTAAGCCCATCTTTAAATGTCTCGACTGATGTATCTATATAGTATATAAAGGAGAAAAGCTCACTGACTCACTGACTAATCACGATATCTCCGGAACTATTAAAACCTACAAACTTGAAATTTGGTAGGTATGTTCCCTTCATAGAGTAGACGTCAGCTAAGAACGGATTTTGCGAAGTTCGAACCCCAACGGGCGTTAAGGGGGTTTAAGGGGCGTTATAGATAATTATTTCCATTACTAAACTATCAGATGTACAGTCGGGAAACTTGGTACACAGATTTCTTTCATAAAGTAGAGATTCCCTACATAATGATTTTTACAAAAATCGACCTCCAAGGGGCGTTGAGGGCGCTTAAGGGTCGTTATACATGATTATTTCCATTTTTAAACTATTAGACGTACATTCTTGAAATTTGGTAAGCGGATTCCTTTCATAGAATACAGATCCGCAGCAAAATGGGTTTTGTCAAAATCGACTCCCAAGTGGCGTTGTATAGAATTAAGTGAAGTTATAGGCAATTAACTCTTTTTTTTAAACTATTAGACGTAAAATCTCGAAATTTAGTAAGCTGATTCCACTCATTAAGTATGGATCTGCTATAAGATGGGTTTTGTGAAAATCGTTTCCTAAGTGGCATTGCGGGGGATTAAGGGGCGTTATAGATAATTATTTCCATTTTTAAACTATTAGACGTACAGTCTTAAAATTTGGTAAGTGAATTCCTTTCATGGTGTAGAGGTCCGCTACAAAATAGTTTTGGGGAAAATTGATCCCCAAGGGTCACTGAGGGGAGATTAAGGGGCGTAATAGATAAATATTTCCGCTTTTCATCTAATAGAACCAGCTGCTTGAAAATTAGAAGGCATGTTCCGTTAATGGAATAGAGTTCCTTTTACAAAGATTTATGCGAAAATGGACCCCCAAAGGAGTGGTGTTGCGAGGAATTAAGGCGTGTTATAGATAAATTCCTGTTTTTGAATTTAACTCATTTAATTGAAATTTGTTGAGAACTTTTTTCTTTATATATAGCTGAATAGAGTTCCACTAAGAATAGATTTTAGGGGAATCCGCTCCAGGGAGAGTTATTGGGGCGTATTGATAGACAAAATTCCCGTTTTTGTACTGCTAAGACTATAATAATAAAATTTGGTTTGCATGCTTCTTTTGTTGAATCGGAATCCGCTAAGAATGCTGTCAACGAGGTATTGATGATAAAAATTCCGTTTTTGCTCTGTTAGATTTAGACTTGAAATTTAGCACGCATGTTCATTTTATGGAGTAGAGAGCCACTGAAAGTTGATTTGGTGGAAATTCACTTGATTATTAGGTTAAGTGAGTGAAAAAATCTTTCTCCTTCTATTTTAGATATAAATAGAAATTAGATATTATAATTTATGTTCTTTTTATATCAAGGGGTGAGAGTGTAACAGCTATAAATATATTTTTCAATACATTCCAATTCTTAATGCTAGATATCAATAATTAATATATATGTAAACAGTATACATATATACAACATCGTGAAATACCTAGTGAAGCGGGTGGGTAACGGCTAGTATATATATATATATATATATATATATATATATATATATATATATATATGCGACATACAGGAGAGTGAAAACATTAGGAGAGCGGGAAACGAGACGAGACTAAACATGTAGCTAAGACAATGCAGCTACAGCAGTACGACTTATTTACTGTGGCATTATTCAATGAAATGGCGTTATTTTGTGAAGTAACGTTTTTATAACTTTTCACGTATTGTTATGAATTGAATTAGATTTCAATGCATCGTAACTTAAGGCTACATGGTACCCTTTTTCAAAAAAAAAAAAAAAAAATTGGAGACAGTTACAGTAAAAATAATTGATGTTTTATATTTAGATTATATTATTAAGCTGATTCGGTAAGCAAAAAGTCAGTTTGACCAGCCATTATTTTACAATTTTAAAAAACTAGGAATTTTTGAAGTTTTTTCAAACTCGGTAAACTCCTAGGAGAGCCCCCACCCTTGGCGCCAAACCGGAAAAAGCGCCAAGCGAAAACGAAATGGCGCTAAGCAAACCCGACAACGGTGACAAGTAAATATAGCAGTATAAGATGGATGCGCAATGAAAATACATGTAAACAACACAGAAATTTAACATTTAAGATAAAAAATATAACAATAGCACTTACTTTCTTATTGTTGATCCTTCCCAAGTGGAGGGTAAAGTGTAACAACTGCTTTTAAAAATTCTGGAAAGTCTCGTCGCTGAGTGAGTGATCGCGCGAGACGCCATAAATATCAGCGAGGTAATGGTCAAACATGCCTTCTGCGTGGCTGGTGTGATTACGGAGAAAACGTTTTATTGCCGATTAACTTACTATTGGAAAACCACGAATTCTTTCTTATACTTCTGCAAACATCATGCATATTCACACCTTTTTTTCGACATCTCCATTCAAATCCATCCAAAACAACACTCTTTCGTTCATTTAATCCCATTTGCTCATTACATTTAGGACATTCATAACTTGAAGCAATTAATCCTTTTTTCATACACCATTCTCTCAATCAATTCTTTTTTGCTTCTAGCATTCAATAACGTAAAAAATTCTAACATGTATTCACTTACAAGCGCAGCCATACTTTCAACCCGGTGCCCAACAACAAAATGAAATTTGAAATGCGCGCCCACAAATGACGAAAATTTTTAGAAAAGTTAGGGTTGCCATATGTTGTATTTAAAAGCAAGGTTACCATGACGGCGCAATTATCGCCAACCAAAGTAATTCACGCCAAGGGTGGGGGCTCTCCTAGGAGTGAACCTCAAACTCTTATAAAATACTCAATTTTTAAATTTTTTTCTTGTAATTTTTAAGTTATTTATGATTCTTGGATTATTACAAACAATATTTAGTATGGATTTGAAAATTTATTCCCTTTTGATTTTCAATAATTATTTTTCTAGAAAACCTGGTTAAAACACGAAAATTTTTAAAATATCAAATTTGGCATTTTTAGAAAAATAACTAGAGTTCTCAGCCTTAAATCCATACTAACATTTATAGAACATACATTTGGGAGTATATACAAAAAAATGCAAGGCTCTATATTGAACAGGAAAAAGCCTTAGGGATTAGAAAACATTTATACCTTCAAAAATTAAAAAGTCCGAGAAAAACGCATTTAAAGTTTGTAAAATCATAAAACAAAAAATTATAATTCCCGTAAAATTCTAATTTTTTTAATATGTTATTTTCAATGTATGTTTTACATTAAAATACTATTTTTATTAAATATGACTGAAAATTATATTTTTAATTCAAAATATATTTTTGCATAATATTGATAGCATTTGTTAAGACGTCAGTTTATTCAGCTTTTATCTTAACCTAATATTTCACAAAAAGTTTTGAAACACGAAGCATTTATGTACAAAATAATAATGATACTAACTTAAGATAAAAATAGTCAGGTTTGCTCATAAAATTTAATTTTTTCAGATTTAAATTGGGGGCAGTTTAGGAAGTTTTAGCTCTTATCGTACGACTTTAAAATACTAAAATATAGTACTACAATATGTTTAGTATAATCTAGTTTGGTTCATCAAGGAAATATTCAGTAATATCTGCAGCATTTGAATTCAGAATACTTGTATTCGGAAGTCTAATTGCAGAATCAGCTGAGGACTGATTTTTAGATACATCATTTTCAGTAGTATTCCATCTCTTCGAAATATTGTTTCTCACAGAAACCCAGTACGCATTTTCCATGGCATTTTCTCTACACGAAAAAATTAATGATAAAGCTTTTAAGTTATAAAAACTATTTTTATAGCAAAAATTGGCCATGAAATTAATCTTTATTAATTAATTATGAGAACTCAAAAAACTCAAAACATAATCAAGCAGAAATGATTTTAGTAATGAAAATTGGAATTAATAACCATTTCAAACTAAAAGCTCAAAAATATTTTTAATTAATTCAACTTAAGTGTGAAAAAATGCTTTAAAAGGATACCGAAACCAAAACCATAAATCATAAAACTTCAAATATCTTAAAAACTAATTTGCCTAACAGATCTGAAATTTCGTGGCAAGCATCTCAATGATATGGGCCACCAAAACATGCAAAAAAAAGTTTTTTTTTCGGTAAAAATGAAATGTTTAGGGTACTGTGTATTCTTAACGTGATGAGTAAGTTGCCAGGATTGTTAATATTATAGGATTTAAATTGTGAATGAGTTTCTTTTTTTTTAAAATTATCTTAATTATAAAAAAAACAATTTAAACAAATTTTAAGCACCTATTGCGTTAAACATAGCGAACGAAATTATGTACATACTTACCCATGCCATCAATAAATTTTACTTTCTTAAAACTGAAACTTTTATTTGTACTTTAGTTATAAAATTTGATTTTGGGACTGGAATTAATACAAAAGAAAGAATTTGTATTTAAAAAAATGCTGTGATTATTTCAAAAGTATTTATATTTTCTTCTATAAAATAGGAGTTATTTTATAATTATAAAAATTATTTTCTGTAAAACCTTATTGTGACTTCTTTGGACCAGAATTGCATTTTGCGTCATAAACCCTAACACTAACTCAACGGTTCATTGTACAATTATTTCCTTGTGAATATTTTGATAAAATTGGATTAAATGGTATATAATTATTAAAATAAAAATAAAAGTCATGGATTTTATAGTTACGAATGCAAACTCATGTCATGTTACTGAAAGGTTTGCTAAAGTCGATACCTTTTTAAAAGAGTTTTTTAAAAATTATATATCATCTAGCTGATTTATGTTCTCATAAAAGCAGTATTATTATTGTTTATCTTTAAAAATTGCTTTGATTAACTTTTTATATTAAATGCATTAATTATTGATAATGCCCATGTAAGCATCTACTTTGGCATGTTGGCGCCACAGCTTGGCAATCTGTAGATTTTAGAATCTGGTAAATTGTAAGCGAATAATGGCAACGCATATAGTTGCCGCAGCAATGTTTTGTCTCAACAGCAATGTTTTGTCAACTTTTTACAACAATTTGTAGTAAAAAGATTTCAGTTCGTTCGAAAAGCTTCATGTTGTAAGTTGCATTAATAAATGAATTGATTTATAACTAAATTATTTGGATTTTTTCTAAAATAATTTCGCGATACAGTCCATTTAATTAAAAACCAAAGAATTATTATGGATATTATTTTTGCCAAATTTTATTTTTTTAATTAAGGAATCTTATGCTTTGGTGGTAATCATAAAAGCATATATGATGGGGGGGGAATTTCACTCAATGCATTCAGAGTGCCGCCTAAGTAAATTTATCAAATATTTCCTTAAATTCTATACTAATATTGGGTAATGCAATAAATGTTTAAAAAACTAATGAGATATCTCCATGAACATTTTCCTATATAAACTTTACCTTACTAACCCACTTTATTTCAATATTACAAGAAAGTACATTTTCTTGTTATATCAATATATTCCACAAACATAACTCTCCTAGTTTAATTTTATTTATTAACTCTAAAAAGACGCAGACAAATTTTTCTGCAGCCTTTTCTACTTCCCCTTAAAAACATTCAACCTGTGAAACGGAGACGGCTCAACTGTTGCAAAACGTGCATAAATTTGCACTTCTCAGCTCATTACTTCACCTTCGGTGTAATTTAATCTTCCATAGATCCCCTCTCGACTCTCTTTTCCAAATCCGTCTCTACCTCATCCAATTTCCGAAGCAATCCATAACTGCGCACTGTGACCAAAATCGGTTACCCCGCGCATTCGCTCAAGGATGTTTACAGATGGAACTGTTACCAGGTCCTTCTCCGAGCGGCGTCGTTACCACGTGTTAAGCTGCCTCCTGGGACCGTTATCTGGGAGACAAAACAAAAAAAGGCAAATGCGTCTGTTTTGCTGATTGTCTTTCGGGGTCTCGGGAGTCAAGGTTAAAGGTAGTCTTCGGAATTAACGGATTTAATTTGTGGTTAATTGCCGGGGAGATATTGATCGGTTTGAAGTGATTTTGCACTACAATCAGGTTTGATTTTAGTGTTCGAGAGGATAGAAGAGAGAATTGTGCTTGCAAACATTATTTAAATGCATATTAATTATATTTACGATAATACGTTGGATTGAACAAAGAGATAATTATATCTCGAAGTAGAATTTAATTTTACAAAAAGGAGTTTGTTGCACTTTTATTAGTTTTTTTTATTGCAAATAAACTTCGACAACGAAATGCTGAAGGATTTGCAAAATTTCTTATTCAACTGTGTATAGTACTAAATTATTTAATTATTAATTTGTAATTATACCTAAACTCTTTTCTAATAACATTGAAATTTTTAATACACACAAAAATCATTTAAAGCATATAGCATGATACTTTTTTTCCGTTAATTTACTTTAAAATATGAATTTGTATTAAAAACATATGATGGTAAACAAAAGCGTGCAATTTTAAAAAGTAATCAATGCTTATGCATTTGTAGTCTACTGCTGGATTAATAAAAACAAAGAGGTTTGTGGTGGTTTAACGCAGAACGGAAAATTTGAATGATTCATATGAAAATAAAGGTTATATATATACAGAGAGAGAGTTTTTGAGAAAGAATTAATTAGAATATAAACATTATTTAATAAAATATATCTTTTTAATTTTTATACACCTGTTTTTACAAAAAACAAACATTAGTAAATTTATCAATTTTTTCTACCGAAATTATTCTAATTATTCAATGTATATATCGCAGAAAAATGACGAAATTAAGAATTTCGTGAAATCTCTAAAGGATAGAATCAATTGACTGTAGACGTTAAAATAACGTCTCTTCAATGACATTTCCATGATGAAAGTTAGTAATTTTATCAAGAATCAAGAATGTTTCAGTGAAATGGTGAAATGAATTAATCGGGATTTGCATTGGCAAAATGCTGCCCAGAGGCGGAGAGACACCTGGAAGGGGGGGAGGGTCTTGTACTTCCAAACCATATAGGTAGTATTATCGATCCCCTAAATATTAACCCTATATCTTTAAAAAAATTGCACCATAGGATTAACATAGGGATTGATATTTTAGTGTGTAAGCAACCGAGAGAAAATATGCTACACATAAAGAAATACCAGCCTAATTTTCTAATTATTTTTTAATTAATTTCGAATAAATAATTTGTATTTCATTGACTATTGTTGTATTACTTGCTTCTATGTTTAATAATGCATTATATTTGTTAAATAAACACTTTTAAACTCTTAACAATATTATTTTATCATTTCACTGAAGCATGTCAAGGATTTGTTCCAATCCCTTACTTTTATCACGAGACGGCAAGAGACGTCATTTTAACATCTCCCGCCAACCGATGATCACCCTTAGGTATTTGATGAAATTCCTAATCCCATCATTTTCCTGCGGCATATATATAAAAAGATCCATAGGAGATATATTTCATAATTTTTAAAAAGCAGTAAAAAGAAAATTTAAAAGATATATTTTTCATTTTTTCAAGCATATTTTTTAAATTCCTTGTATAAAAAAAATCTTGTGACAAAAATAACGATATTCTTAAGCAGTATAAGATACCTTTAAGCAGTATAAGATACCTAGATACCTTTTAGCTACACAGAAAATACTACAATGTATCAATGTGATGAAAGAATATTCATAAAATTTGCAATCCGTAAAATTCAATGACGCAGACCAAATATTACATAATTACTTTTGGGTTGTTTTAACAAAAATAGAATATAATTTCATTGGTTATTAAGAAGATCCTTTAAAATCAGATCAATTTCAAAAGTTAACTTCTGTTCATTTTCATTATCTTCTGTTCATTAATAACTTCTGTTCATAGTAATTCAAAGAATTCTTAAGACTTATTCGGGCAGTAGTGCACACAGGAAATTTTCAGGAGGGGTGGGGGGGGTCCGGGGACGAAAGTTCACCATTCTTGTATCATGCTCCTTTTGTCAACTTTCGTGATCAAAACATAGTAAAAAACTAATTATTGAATAAATAATTAGCATTAATTAATAAAATTAATCATTAATAACAAATACTTAATTAAATTTTACTTACTATATACTTAGAATTATAATCAATCGAAAAAAATCAAGGGCTTTGGGGGGTCCGGACCCCGCCTTGTGTGCGCCACTGTATTCGGGTCATCCAGATGTGATTGTGCAATAAGCATCAGTTACATCAGTGTTTCTCAAACTTTCAATACTGGCGACCCAATTTTCAATCATAATTTTTGTCTCGCCCCCCTGTACAACAATAATGTATTTACTGCAATAAAAATGTTCTTTAAGAGAGAGACGCTAAAGTTACAATACGATCTTAATTATAAACCGTACAAATTAATACGATAAGTATATTAAATTTTGTGTATATGTAACTTTTAAGTAATATATATTTTAAGAAAATTACTTAAAATATATATTACTTAGAATTATGTTATTTTTCTTTCTCTAATTTTCAAATTGGAACAGATCGCAAAATGTGATGTATTTAATTAAAGATTTATTTCCTTCAGCATTCATTTCTCAAAGTACAAATGTCATTAGAAAAATAGTCTAGCCAATGTCGCTCTCTATCATATCCATCACATCTGGCATTATAGGGTACGTTTGCGGGAGTCTGGGCAACCTATCGGACGTCTGCGCAAAACATGTAAAAAGGCTTTTCCTCGTACAATTCCAGTCAGTTTTGACCGACTCGATACTCCTATAGCTACCGAATCTAGCTTGAATGTACATTTTTTTAATTTCCACGTTAATTGTAATTCACGGTAATTAAGTATTTACGGCAGTAGATTAAAACAATATCATACATACATTTTTAAGTCGTAAGCAAACATTCGACCATAACAAAGAATCAACAAGTACACAGACGAACGAGCATGGTTCCGAAAAATTAAATCAAGGCGATCTTCTCAAAAACACTTAAATTTTGGATTTACCACTACTGAAGAAAATGATGGAAAAAAAGCCCCAGCTCGATATGTGTTAAAACTTACAAATCTGTAGAACAATATGTAAAAGTTGTTTTTAAAACATGTAAAATCATTTAGCTATGTTGGCAAAGAATTTTAAAAAGTATTTTCTGGATGAGGACAGCTTGGTAGCAAGTTACGAGTGGATTAGGGATCTATTTCAAGATACTCCAGAAGGGCTCTCAACTTCCGAAGAAGAAATCTTCATAGATTTCACATCCAGTGAAAAATTAAAAAGGCAATTTTGTAATAAATTGCTCTTTGAATTTGGGGTAGAGGTGGATGAGGAATTATCTGTACTGAAAACAAAAAGCACTTCGTATACTATTACCATTTTCAACATCCTACATTTTCAAACCGGATTTTCTGCAGTGGATGCCTTGAAGACAAATTATAGATCTCAGCTAAATATAGAAAATAACTCTTTAAGTGTCAATTTCTGATATTAAACCTTCTTTTTTGAAAAACTTTCCTCTACAAGACAAGCCCGTGGAAGTCCCTAATAATTATTAAACTTGTTCTTAATTTAGTAATAAGATTGATTGATTGAATATTAATGTCGCACTGTTCAGCTGCACGAGGGCTTTTGACGACGGACCACGTAATTTTGAACCATGGTCAAGTGACGTGGATGACACCTGAGCTGGCACCCTCTCTAACTACCACACCACACCAACGGGAAAACGTTTCAACTCTCAACAGATTTAACGTGCATCGCTGCCTTACACGGTGGGTCTTTAGTGGTACTGGGCTCGAACTCGTGACAAGGCAAGCCACGATCCGATACGTATACCACTCGGCTACCGCGGCCAAATTCAGTAATGAGAAATTATTTATAAAATACCTTCTTCACTACTGATACATCAAACGTATACTGGCTGAAACACCGACTCTTCGCACGAGTTTTTTTTTTTAAAAATAAAACATTATTCTTGATATAATAGCTGAACTGTAAGGAGAGTAAATCTGTGTGCACGACATTGTATACAAAAATGTAAAATGATTTTGTTTTTAGATAAATGCTATAATTGTAAATAACTGTTTAAAAGAACTGTAATTTTAAACCTCACACAATTAGCATTTAGAATTAATGTTAAATTATGAAAAAGAATATAAAATTCCGATGAAGAATAATTGTGTTACTTTTTAACATTTAAAGCGAGAAGACTTCAAAATGTTTTAACCCGGGAGCAGGCGCGTACTCGATACTAACATTAATGGTAGTGCGGGGGGACTCAGTCACCTCAAACATTAGTTTAGAATTATTTTTACTGTACACGATACAAATCGGAATTCTAGTGAATATTTTAATTTATAGAAAGTATACTTACCTTCTTTCAAGGACTATTCAATTCTTTGATGATTTGAGAAAAAATCCAATAAAACTGAACTAAAATGATTCAAAAGTACAAGACCATAATAAAGGACGCAAATCAGACACTTTTCAATTATCCTACAGAAATGTTAAACCAATCAATTCGTTTCCAAATATCGCAAAACTCAATTATTTACAATTTCCCTAAGCGAAAAGCAAACGCATAAAAGATGGGAGGGAACTAATATTGATAATAACCATACCATAAGATTGAAGGTCAATCAAATGATTAGCAAACGTACTATGCAGCCTGGCAGAAAAGTGAATCATGACTTCCTTTTCTTTTTCTACAACTAATGTACAGTATTTCAATAATAATTACAGTGGTGAATTAATTATCTTCTTAGAATTTTTCTCAGGGTCTGGGTTTCGTTTTTTCTTTTAACGAGTAATATTTTATGTTAAAACGTAATAAGAAAATCTCTCATTGAGGAAATACAGCAAATAAAACAAAATGTTTTTTTTTCTTTAATTTGGTTTTGGGATCAAAGATAGCTATTTGATGATGGAAAAAAGCCAGATAATAAACATAAATTATGTCAGTGTGTTGTTGTGTGTATTTTTTTTATTATGGAAGAAAGCATTTTGTTTTACTTCTCTTTCCGGTTATTTTTTTAAAAAAAAATCTTTAAATTTTCGATACGCTCGCGCCCCCCTTGTAGGGTCATCGCGACCCCCCAGGGGGGCGCGCCCCACACTTTGAGAAGCACTGAGTTACATGATTATTCACTATCGAAAAGGCTACGGATGTCATACCCAGAGGCTAAACGGGGAATATTGGGAACTCCCCCTCCTCTACAAAGCCAAGCTTTGGGCCCCAAGCAAGATCTTACAAAGGACTGCAAAACTATATAACATCAGTCTTTGGGCCCCCTAGAATGCTGGGTTCTTCCAAGAATGCGGGAGGGGGATGTTAATCCTCTGGTCATAGTACACTTGGCATCTTTTATCAATTCAAGGTTGCTAGGTGTGATAAGGTTATGTATACAACGAATGCTTATAATATGTACTTCTGACCGCCCATTACCTGCAGAGTCATCTACAGTAATACGATAATACTATTTTTAAGACTGCAGAGTTTACCTCTAATCTGTTGTATGTACAGCTTTATCAGCGCAACGATAATACTATTTTTAAGACTGCAGAGTTTACCTCTAATCTGTTGTATGTACAGCTTTATCAGCACAACGATATGTTAAGATCTTGGGACCGATTGTATCAAAACTTACACGGCATGTCATACTGGGACAATTTTCCAGCAAGAGCATTCCAGGTCCCATATAGTTTAGAAATATTTGATTGCATCCACTCTGTTTATCATTTTCCTTCATTCCAGTGACATCACCAGATATGTAACATTTGGAGCTTAAGAGGAAATGCTAAATGTCTAAAATTGGACACGCCAAAATGATGCTGATTTGGAGCAATAATTGATGAACACTTGGAAGAATATGTCTCAAAATGAGATAAGGATAATTTATCACTTCTTACATCAATGTAAAAATCATGTATTGAAGCCTGGGTGCTTTCACCATTCATGGATTGTAATATTCAGTGTAAAATTGAGAGCCATTTCAGAGGCTTTGAATGAAGTTTTGACTTTTTAATCATTTTTATATTTTGTGTATGAACTTAGTATATGACGTAAGCTAATTCGTATCAAAATATTAATTTTCTTATTGGTGATTCGTTCCGTTCCGTTTTGTTTTATAAATGAGTCCATATTTTGAAGCACTATCGTTTTAAACTCGCATACAGGAATTCATAATTGGAAGACTGGAAAACAAATTTCTTCCAATGTTGCAAAAACATAGAAAAATTTAAAGAAGAGCTAAGAAGCACTTAGTTTTAGAATGTATAATTTCGAACATCTTAACATAAAATAGTACTCGTGATATTATTAAAAAAATATTCTTCAGATTAAAGTTAAATAATGTTTAGATGATAACAAAAAGGCAGATAAAATTTCCTGCAGTACTTCAACACACACAGTTATTAATAATAGATACAAAAAGTAAGTCTTCTATTTCCAACATCTACTAACCAATGGGGGTTTGCACTTGATGCGTTTTCAAATACGGATATTGCAGATTCATCTATTTTACTTGTTCGAAATTGGAAAACTGCTTCACTCATATTAAATTGTAGCGAAATAAATAGTATGCAAAGTATGGCTTGAAGAGAGAGGGGGCTTTTGTAATCTTTTATTAGTGTATTTAAAAATTGCTAGGTTGAATACGAAGTAATTATCTATAAATAGAATGATTTTAATTTTTTAAATTTAATTTTCACTTACTTCTAACGTAAAACCAATTACTGAAGAAAGCAGACATTTTAAGGAAGACTTTAAACCAGTAAGTAACATTTTAAGTCTTTTAAGTTGTAATAATACCATTACGAAAGAATGGTATGAACTGCACACCAAATCTTTCGCATGTTTTATTTTCAAGTCTACTGAAAGCATTCTAAATACCTCATACAGGATAGCATAACTATTCTTTTGGTACGATGTCATTAGAGAATTTAAAGTACAAAATAAAATTGCTTTAAAATGTAAAAACTCTTTCTCAAAGAACTGACTACACATTCCACTGCAGCAAAATCATACGCTAGAACTAATCAGGATGACTGCGTGAACATCTCAAAATTATAAGGCCAAAAAGTAAATTTGAAAACTATGAATGCATATCATTGCAAAAACAGTTACACTTTCTTCTATTCAAAAGCAATTAAAAATCAAATTCATATATTTACAACAATATAATGAAATATCTCAAGTTAATCAAGATTTCTCTATATTTTTCTATTTATTATTATTAATAGTAAAATGGATTCTTACATGACTTTTATATTAATTTCTGTATCCTGCCAAAAAATATAATAAAAGTGACGCTTTACTTATAATGTTTTTATCTATACTACTATTACACCCAATTTGGCTTATGTTTATTTTAAGTCATAAGGAATAATGTGTACCTCTTTATTTAATTGTGTTTAATAATAGTGACAACAAATTTGATAACTTTCCTTTCTTGCTCTCTTTTTTCCTTTGGTATAATTTGCCTTGATTGTAAAAAGGATTTTACACGAAGAAAAACAAACACTTTTGCTACAAGCAGGTAAGTTAGAGTGTAGAGCAGGGGTCGGCAAACTTATAGTAGCTGTGATGTGTCAAACTTGCCTACCAATATGATTCAGGGCTCCACGTAGTAAGAAATATTTATAACAGTTCGATTTCGGTGGTGATGCATGCAGAATTAGAGAATAGAGGTTAAAGATTTAGAGCTTTATTATATACGAGCATTACAACGTGCAATTATCAATTTTTATTGTATTCATGGTTCGTTATTTTGGCAATAATGGCTTATACATAAAAGATAGATATATGCTGTCGCGGGCTTTTTTGCAGATGGCAGAATTGTTTCATACTTACTTGACAATTATCGTTATATTTTGGACTCTTCACACAATATCTGTATAAATTATAGCCTATGTGTTATTCTGATTTATAATCTATATTATTGTAAAGTTTCATTAAAGTCCATTCAGTTGTTTTTGCGTGAAAGACGACCAAACATCCTCACAAACTTTCGCGTTTATAATATATATTAGGATTAATTAGGCATCATTTAAAGATATTAACTAACATAAAAATAAACAACATAAAGCATAACTATTTATTCAACATAAATAAAAGAATAAAAACTTTACTATATTTTGTATTATGTTTTGCTTCAATTTCCAAGGCAAAGCTATAGATGATGTTTCGTTTTATAAGTAGTACACAATCGTTTTGATTTCAATTGAATATTTCATTAAAGAATTAGTCCCATTTTAATAAAGGATGTTATATATATAGTTTCGTTCTTTTTTTTTTCAAAAATCACACAAACTACAGGCAAGCAGATTCAGAAAAATTGTTTAATGACAAAGAACTAAAAATAAGAAATAGCCTTTTGATGAAAACACGTGAGACGTAGAGAGAAGAGACGAGTGGTTTAACTGTATCTTATAATTTTGTAGAGAGGAGTAGAGTGCCACTGAGAGTTGCTCAGCGTGCCACATGTGGCACGCGTTTCATAGATTCCCGACGCCTGGTGGGAAATAAGCGCATAGGTCATTTAGTTGTTCAATTTTTGCTTGTACAGGAGTCAGGCAATTTATTAACAGTATCTACTCTCCTTTAATTTCAGTGTAATGTGAAATTTAGTCCACGTTTCCTTCTTTCTCCTATGAAACTTTGAATTTTAGTTCATAATCAAAGATAGGATCAAAGATCTACCAGGGAGACAGACAAAGGATTAACGATTTATCATTTTTCAGCGTATAATCAGACAAGAATCCTATCCACTAGAAAACTAAAACCAAATAATAAGAAAACAGTTTCTCTGTCACGCACTTATTAAAATTTTAGGAGTTACTGAGAGATTTG
Organism: Trichonephila clavipes; assembly: GCA_019973935.1. NCBI lineage: Eukaryota > Metazoa > Arthropoda > Arachnida > Araneae > Nephilidae > Trichonephila > Trichonephila clavipes. The sequence continues at coordinate 557,609 of BMAU01011056.1, read as the reverse complement.
GAGAGCTATAATTAGTTATATAATTAGTTAGTTATAATTGTCTTTTGATAATTCTTTAGCAAGAATACAACCCATAAAGAGATATTGTCAACTATAATATTTACGAGGAACCCTCGATCAAATTAATTTACCGATGCAATGCATGCCTTCCTTAATATTTATTTTTTTTAATCAACGCAAGGCTGCTTTGTGCAGAATTGCAAATAGTAGTGCACATATAAGTTGGTCTATTTCAGAGATCTCAACCACATTTGATTCTGTATTTCTCTCTAGAAGAAACATTATGCTTACTAGTAGCTGTGTTACACAATAAACTGTCAAAACACAACCAATAAGTAGAACATTAAATGCATGCATCAATATCCAGACGCATTTATGGAGCATTATTCGAGATGTAGACCATTCGAACATAAGAAATTTATTTTAATATGCAGTCTGACTTCTATATAACGAAGTCACTAAATCCCGAAAAAAAGTTCGTTGCATGGAAAATTTGATGTATGGACGTTCATCTTTCAATGTACTTTATAAAACAAATTTTAAATTCCTTAACACTATATATTGAATAAAGTAATTATTAATACACTTCTTTTTAAAATTAATATATGTTTATTTTATATATCTTATCCATCAAAAAAAGAAAGAAATAAAATAAGAAAAACTGCAAAGAAAAAGAATGTTGAGGAGTACACTGTATTTTCAATATTAAGAAAATAATTTTACATTAAAATTAATGATTTTAAGGACATTTTATAATCTAAAGCATGAAAGGAAAAGTTAAACATACATTATTTTATTTTATAACTGGAACGTGTGGAGACACGAGACAACTCCACTGAGGGTGAAAAGGGTTATCGAAGATATTTATAGTGAACTGGACTTCGGGGGTTAAAGGTTGCACTTCTTAGATAAAGCGTTCACATCTGTATTGCTCTCAGAGAATTAGGATCGAATAAACTAGTGCAAGATTTATGACCACCATAAAATATGTTAAAGAGAGAATAACTTGAACTGTTCAAAAGTACTTTAAAAATGGGGAGGAAAAAATTGAATCACAAAAGAAAAAGTTCGTAATATAGAAAATTCACTTCACTATAGAGGGGTTATTTTGCGAAGAAAATCGTGAAATGTTCAAGGTTCCTAGAAAAAGTTCCCTACATAGAAAAATTCGAAATATAGAGGTTCGTTATACAGAGGTTCGACTGTATTTCTAAGCATATTACTGATATGAGCTTAATAAATCCAGATCGGTATATAAACATAGTTAAAAGGGAAAAAAACAATTCCACAGTCTGAAAAAGTTATAAGCGTAACAAATTTATTTATTGAGGAATACTTAAAAAAAGATAAAATTAAATTTATTTTGAAAAATATATGATAAAAATGGGTGAAATACTAAATATGTTATAGAAATATATAAAAAAATATATCACATAAGTATTATTATTGACGAGAAAGGGAGTGTTTATTTGCGTAGCACTGAAAAGCAACACGAATATTATATATTAGGGGAAAATATTATAGAGCTACTCAAGTCAGTGAAGTTCTAAATGTCAAAGATACTTTAAATGGCTATCAAAAGAAATTTTTTCCATAAAAATTAAATACTGCGTGTTTCCGTGCACAAGCGAAGAATATTTGAAACTTTTTTTAAAGTTAAAGTAAATGATTCGGTTCACATGTACAAATCCGCTAATTCGGTTATGTACAAATCCACTAAATTCGGAAAAGATGTAAGTTAGGAAAAATGTTTTTTTTCGGTAGCTATGGGAAAGCGATTTTAATATTTTTATTTGGAGAGGGGTAGGAGGGCATTTCGAATTGAATTTTTTTATTCATAAAGGGAAAAAAGGCATGAACCTTTTAAAGGCAGGTTCTGTGAATTCCAATATCCTAACAGTTCGTAAAATTCACATTTACTCAGTGAAAAACATGCGATCATCACACAACGAGTTTTCTTCCGGGGCATGAAACATACGTCGATGACCACATGGCGTATACAAATTTCTCTTGCTCACTTTCCAAATAAATGGAAATTGGGACAGAATTTATAACCAGCACAGTGTACAAATGAATCGAAAAAAATTCCTCGATTGAAAGTTTATTTATACAAATTTTTTATCATAATATTATAATGTATTTAAATATTTAATTAAAAATACTTCCTTGTAATTCAATGCACACACCTAATGTTTATTTTCAAGTTCTTCATCTTTCCATTTATCCCTAAAAATTTCCCTTGAAAATATTTCAAATTTTCTCAAAATTTATTATGTAAAGTTGGAGCAGATTGTTTTACTAAGGTCAATATCCTCCAAAGAAAACATGATTTGAATATTACACATTATTTAAACTAAGTAGTTTGCATAAAAACAACGTAGAAAATGTACATTAACAAAGTTTTATGCTTGTACACACAAAACAAAACAAAGCACTTAGTGAAAGCATTTTCGGGAGAAATACAAAAGCCAACCATAATAAGATGATCTAAATTCGTATATACTATAACATTTATTTCAGTTTTCAAATTATCACCAAACTTACAATCCGTATAATCCACAACTATAAGTATTCTATAGTATGTTATATATTACTTCTGCGATATAATTTTTAAAGTTTCCTTCATAAATACTAAAAATAGCCTTATTCTCTTCAAAATATATTTTTTGTTAAAAAATTTCATGTTAGTAGCATACACATTCTTTGGAGAGTGTTGATTAAGAGAAATATGTCATGCATTAAACCTTATTTCAGATATTTAACCTGTAAGAAGCAGCATGAGAATATATTTGAAAAGAAATATATTCGATGGGTAGTTTCAAAATTCCTCAAAACATTTTTAGAGTTAACTTTAAAAAATGTATAAATATATATACTCTCTCTCTCTGACAGATATTTCTTCATGTAATTTATCGTATGGAAATAAAAGTTTGGTTAGAAAATTAATTGCCGCACTTTTTACTTACAACAATCAGACTGTTAAGTATATAACCCACAGATTTTAATTATTTTTCTCATATTTTATTAATTTGATAAATACGTATCAATTAAAAAACGGTACTCACATTATTTTATTACGAACTTTGTGTAATGAATGTTTGAATTAAAGTTTTAACGAAATCCTGCTTAATAACGCAAGTAATTTAATTTTGGATGTGTAATATGTTAATATTACTTTCTGTTGTATTTATTTTACGTCAAAATTGTAATATTCCTAAGCAATGCAGTTCCTTTCATTATAATGGCGATTCAATGAAAACTTGGCAACATGTTAGCGATAGAGCCAAGTTAGTATAATTTTTGGTAACCATGTTGACGACTTGACGACCATTTTGGTAACTTGGCGACCATTTTGGAGCCCATATGTATGCTACTGGAAATTACTGGAGAAATTTACTAATATTACAATCTGACATAAGCGGAATTTTCGAGAAAAATGCATGCAGACTATAAATAGAAAGTCACACGCCAAATCGAGTCAGTATTGTTTTCACTGTGGAAGAATAGTATTGCCTAGACCCGCTGAAGAGTCGACCAGCAATTAGTGATAACTTTGGTTGTTGAGTAGGACATACTTGTATTTTAGACACTGATAGTAGTGTTTGAACGCTATAGAACGTGTGAAAGCCTTCTGAGATTTATTTTGCGAATTTGAGTACTTTATGCTGTAATTCAAGGATTATTTTTCAAAAATAATTTTTTCTCGCTCCTGAAGAACTAACTCTTTTGCTCTATGAGACTGATTGCATAAAATCCTCGTACTCCGATCTACCTAGCAATATAATACCATCGACCAATTCGTCGAATGAAAAGACACCGCCAAATGGAGTGATATGCAGCCAACATTGGAAAGCTGTTCTCCTGCATGTAGAAATATACTAATCTTATTTGCTAGCGCATACGATGACAGTATTTAGCAACGTCATTTGATTTGTAATACGTATCTTAAATAGGTTTAATTGTAGAAATTTCTACCAACTGAATAACCAAGGGTTACCACTAAAAAGAATTCTGTCAAGTAAATTATCTTATCATACGGAATATTTTATTTAACGAACGAGCAATTGAGATACATTTAATTACATTTACTCGTTCTACTTGAACAGTAAATTAAAAATATGCTTTTATTTACATAGCTACCTGTTTAAGCAATACTGTCGAAAGTAAATGTTCTTATTGTTTATTTTTATTTTTGCACTCGTTTTGTCTGCTTTGGATTTATTTGGACTTCACCAAATTCCATTGTTTTTATGAAGGTTTATTTTTGAGGAAGTGACGTCGAGAAATCTAAATTCGAATTCAATGACGATTCACCACAAATACCAGTGAAGTAGCTTGATTGAGATTATAGTGAATTATATTATATTCATATCTATAATATTATATACAAATGTATGTAGTTCATATATAGGTATTGAAAGTCATACAATCAATGTATTTCTTCACGTCTGTAATTTTTGAAAATAACTTTACAGTGCTTATGGAGATATTCATTGAAATTGGAAATATTCATAAAATTCCTTTATAATTGTGTTAGAAAAATATTTAATATTCTATACATAAAACCTTCTGCGTGAATTTTGATAGCATATTTTTTAGTTAAATGGATACTAATGAATCATGACATGGAAATAATTTTGATTAAATGTAAATGTTACTATTGTGACAAAAACGTTTGAATTTGTAGATGTTAAATAAAACAATCACTGTTTTTTTTCAGAATAGTCTTGTTGCTTTCAAGACAGTGTACTACATATTAAGATACGTGATCCAAGTAAAAAAATAGTAATACAAAATCCTGTTGTGTACCTTAGTTAAATATTTCAACTTAACTTAAACATTTTAACTTTCACATAAAGAAAAATTCAATTTACATTTTTACAGAATGCTGCAGCAGTACAATTATAATTCAATAATTCCTACTTAATATACTAATAAGAACATTGATGATATCCTAAACACATTGAAAATGTTTTAAGCGTATTAGAACATATAGTGAACAATAATGAAAATTTGCCTAATAAGATAGAAAAAAAACTAAAAAAAAAACACATCTTCTCTAGGAATAAAATATATTAATATTTAGTATTTTTCAAGTGAATAAGATCTTTTATAAAATAACCACAGAAATATTTTAAACAGGATATAAAACATATTTTTGAGAAAGATTATCCCTAGTTTTTTTTTTTATCAAATAATGACTTAAAATAAAGTTCTAAAGATTTTAATTTTATTTATTTATTTATTTGTTAAGTTTTTAGAAAGCAAATGATTATTTTTCAGTTATTTTATTATTTCTGCTTACGATAGCGGTTGACAATATCTTTTATGCTCTTATCGCATAAAATGGCGCACGACATCTTAGTATTTTCTTCGTATCAAAGGCATCTTTCGTTTCTTTCTTAAATGAGTTTGAAACGAGTCTCTTGTAAAGAGCTTCGCTATAGAATTCCTTTATTTTATCGCATAAGTACCCTTCTATATTTAGTCGTATCACTTCAATCTTGAACAGCTAAGAAGCTAATAAGTAATAGATCGAAATCAATGTTACATTCACGATTTTTATTTTCTTTCATAAGGACATAGATATATAAGGATAAGAATTATATATATTAGCTGGTTAATAGAAAATGTATTCAATAATATTAGATATTTATCTAATATAATAGAGAGATAACTATCTTATTTTTTTCATTATTTCTGAAGAAAGAGATGTTGTATAAATACATGTAAAAATGCACTTCTCTATTTCTTTACTTTAAATTTTTCCAAATTTTGTTGTTTTTAATGATAGTCCTAATTAAAATATATATTCCAGAGCTACCGTGGATAAATATTTAAAAGTGTACGTGGTTACTTGCATGTGTATGTACAATCACACACAAAAAATATAAAACTATTAAAAGACGGCTATTAAATGTATGACAAAAATTTTATTGTAATAAAAAATACGACGGAAAAAACTTACGAAAGTAAAAAAATCTTATCTCATAAAATGTCATGTTATTTTAAAATTTATAATAAAATGAAATATCTATTTATTGTTAATTGATTGATTGGAGAACATTAGAAAAATAGTTTGAAATTTATAAGAAAGCAAAATGACTATAATTAATAAAGTTAAGAAATACTTTAAAGGAATGTTATTTTCCTGTGTGTGTGTTTTTAAAATTATCATAAATAAGATAACTTTGATGGTCAATGCTAATATATATTTTTTCTAAATATCTGAGGAAAGAAACGAACATTTACCTTTAAATATTAATATTAAGTAATGGAGATAGGGATAAATTGTATATTATATAAAATATAAGTAAAAAAGTATGAAATATTTAAATGAGGATATGAAAAATCTCTTACGATTGCATAAAAGTAGTTTATTTTTCTTTTTAATCTATAAAGAGGAAAACTTATATTGCTATTTAACAAATATACTATTTTCCTCTACAAATACGAAGCTTTCATTTATTTACACATGTTTACCTTATTTGAAATGCGTATAAAATTTTTACTTGACCATTTCATTATTCGTAAATGTGTAAATAAATATTTACCGTAAATAGTATTATTATGAAGAACATATGACCAACTTAATGATAATATTTAAAATTCAATTCTGTAACTTTAAAATTGACAGATTTCTTTTAGCTCCCATCATTTGATTTATTATGTTTTATCAAATTAATAGCACGTATTTAATAATATTAAACTCTATTCCTTTCCAATTTTTTTTAATTATCACGACATGCTCACTCATTTATTAAGGATATGTTCATTATTCCTTTTACGGTATCCGACTACATTCGGAACCGTGATTTTTAAAAAAAGCATACATGGATAATTTTCCAGATATTTAGTGTCACTTAGATTAGAATACATGCCTAAAATTGTTTTAAGGACATTTTGACAAAAAAAGTACTTAAATACAATATTTCGGCAAAAAATTAACTTAGACTAACCTTTTTACAAAATGTTCTCCTTTTGTCAAAAATGCTCCTATTATAATAATATTTTGTCTGTATTACTCAGACCTCTGTACAGAGGCCCAACTAGGATTTTTGAAAAATTCACATTATTTTCAGAGTTACAACCAATTGAAATAAATATCGGCGTTTTTGTCTTAAAATTTCTCTCCTCTGTTGTTATAAAACATGGATAATCCCACTTCTAAGTTATATATTTCAAAAATTCTAGTTGAGCCTCTATATAGAGATCTGAGTTATATACAGGCGAAATATTATTATATAATAGAAGCATTTTTCACAAAAGGAGAATATTTTGAAGATGGGTCATTCTATGTTCATTTTTTGTCAAAATATTATACTTAAAATTTTTTTTATTGTAATGCTATTCTTAAAACAATTTTATATATATTTTATAATCAAACGACACTAAGTATCATAAATATTATCCATTTATACGCTTTTGCAAAATCACGGTTTCGAACGTAGTTGGAGACTTTTAGGTTTAAATTCAGAACTAGCAATCACTAAAATATCTTCAAGTTATTTCCATATTTTTCAATCCTAAGTTCTATTCAAACACGGTGGATCGCAGTTATGTTATGTATAAGAAAGAAAATTCAGGTTTTTTTTATTGTCTGGTTTTAATTAATATCACATTGAGAGCTCCACGAATGCTATTAACTTAATGCTTTATTGATTTGCAATCGTGTGATTACACTTCAGTTGGTAACTCTCTTAACCAGCCTCTACTGTAAATTACACAGGACATTTTAGATCAGTTTCAGATAATATGTAGCAGAACCACTTATTCTTCAGGTAGATATTTAGACGAATCAGGATATGTTACCAAAAGTACGATAGAAAAATTATTTTAGCAATTAAAAATGAAATGATTAAATGAAACATTTCTTAGATTCATTAGATTTAAAATTTGTACAAGTACTTGATCTCTTATCGTAAATGCTTCAAGAGATTTGAGCAGGAAGAAACGAATTGAGATCAATAACATACCAGCAAGATTTAAAAGCTTATTTAAAATATCGCAGCAGTGATACTAAATAATATTTTGCGATACATTAGAGAAATGTAAAAATACCTAACCTCCAGAAATCAATATTTACTTTTTATGAATAATATAAGACTTACAAGATATGACACTTGAATTTTTCATATTTGAAAAGATTAATCTTTTTTTCATTCTAAGTGGTCAAAATATGATAAAAAGTTAAACAAATAAAAGTCAGGTACATTCTTTTACATCTCAGAATATTTTAGGGAGTTAAGTAAAGCATTCTAAACGCTCCATATTTGTAGCAAAATGTTATAAAAAAGGATAAAGCGAATTTATTAAAATAAAAATAAAATGTTATAAGATGGAATATTCATTATTTCGTAGATGAGCTGCTATAAAAAAAATCTTATATTTCTGCAATTTTTTAAAAATATTTCTATTGATTTTTCCTTTAACTATTAATTTCTCCGTTTGCAAGTTGTTGTTTTCTTTCATCAAAAACCAATTTATTTTGATTTTTAGGAGGTTTTTCTTCAAAATGTCAACATTTGTTACAAGTTATAATTGTTTTCACATAGTTTTTGCGTTCGTAATAAAACATGCTAGCCCTAGGAGATGTTTCCAAGTTTCGTAATACTAAAATGTATTACATAAATTCGAAAGAAAGATCGAATGAAAATAATATTACTTTTTTTTTAAATTTTAAGATTGATGCCGGTAAATTTTTATATATAGCTCTATGTATTGATGTTCGTCTATGAGCAATTCTTTTGCTAATCATCTGAGATATTTATTACTAGTCTCATAGAAAACTTATGTATGCATCAGATGGGTATAGAAAATCTATTTTCCCTTTATTTCTCAAACTGATTTAAGACCCTTAAAAAGCAACATTTTATTCAAATTCTTATTTAAAAATCATTCAATTGTAAAATTAAAAATAACGATATTTTAAAAATCACGAATTTTGAATTTGTTTTATATTTGACAAAGTTATAATAACGTGTACAGAAGTGAAATCAATTAAATAACACTTGAAATTAACGTAATGACAAACTATCGTCCAATGCGTCATTTAATTTTAAAAGGATGTTATTTAGAACCTTTCTTCCAACAAAATACTTCTGAAATATCAATGGAATTTAAAGTTTTATAAATTTAAATTTGATTCATTAACTAACAGTAATTAATTTTAAATTTAATAAACTATTGTTGATGTATTGTATATGAAAACACACTAGCTAAATATAAAAACAGCTACAAATATTTACCTTTGCACTAAACCGGTGTCATTTCAACTACCACATATCTCAGAATTAATGTTTAAAACATTAGACTAATCAGCCTGGATATTTAATGAACCTTAAACATATGTTGAAATATGACTAGAGGAAATACATTGTCAGTTCCTTCTCGCATTAAACTGAGACTTAAGGAAACATTGTAGAAAAATATGTGCGACAGAATGAGGCATTTGAATTTAATTACTTCCGACTTGCATTGAAACACATTTTTATAAAAAGATTTTTGCACCTGAATAACGTTTGTGATGTTCTTTCAATAATACTTAAATGAAAGGATGTATATAAGCTCCTAAAATAGCGTTAAAATGTTCGAAATTATTAAATTAGAAAATTAGTGAATTAAATATATATTTTGAAATGTGTTTTAAATGCACATGAATAGTTTCACAAGGATCTCTCAAATTTGCATGAAGCTTAAGGAATTCTTATTTTATACAAAATGTATGAAGTTTCAATGATAAAATTATTTCAAAAGATTGTGTGTGCGTGTTAAACAGAAGTAGATAATTTAATTTAAAAGCATCGTAAAGATTCGGTACAAAAACTGCACATGAATACATTTATATCAGTTTAAACATATTTTATTAATATCTCTTTTTTTCTTTAGTTTAATTGCTTCTCTTAAATTAAATTCCAGGAGCGATTATGAAATTCGTATGAGTTGAATCCGTTTTATGAATTTAAGACACATGAGGTAATCTTTTGTTTTTTTTTTATCACAACAAAATGCATGGTGCCTGGGCTTAAAATATTCAAAAGTATTGGCTTATTATTACTGAACTACCCATCAGATGATTATAAATAAACTGTTCATCCATGGATTGGAACGCCAAGATTTTTTGGGTCTAATTTGATAGATCGTACGCTATGCGGCAATCGCTGACGATAAACATTTTACATTGACTTAATTAGTAAAGATGTGAATGCCACAGTAAAATGTGCAGTGATTATTTTGGTTAATGGAATTTGAATCAGTCACGCGTGTACAGCGACGTGTTCAGATAGAATGGAATTTCAATCCTCCGACATCAAAATCTATCCACGAATGGAAAAGAACTTTAAAAGGAGACGGGAACTTTGGCATCTCAAACTGACAGGTATCCTTAAGTTGTTTTCGTGATAGAAGACACTGTTGATCTTGTGGGTTATTCATTTTGTAGGAGTCATGTAAGTTTATTAGGCAAACCAGTAATGACATTCCATTCAGTTCGAACAGGTCACTGTACACACGTGACTGATTCAAATTCCATTTTCCAAAGTAAGCCCTGCCCATTTTACTGTGGCGACCACATCTTTACTAATGAAGTCAGTGTAATAAATTTATTGTCTGCGATTGCCGTAATAATGCGCGCACGTGCAGCCAATTGGACTAGTCCCAAAAAATCCCGAAGAGTTTTTCAATCCATGGATGAACAGCTTATCATATTCTGATGGGTTGTTTCGTAATAATAAGCCATTACTTTTGGATAACTTAAGCCCGGACACCCTGTATAAATATAAGACTTCGAAAAAATTAGCGAATTTGTCTTCCAACAATGCAATCAATGAATTGTGTTTCACCTTTTTCATTAACTTTAAAAAACAGAGTTAGGAAAAGTATATGGGCTTGGTTCAGTCATCAACAAAAAAAATCGAATACTTTAGTAACTTTGGCAATTTTCATCACAGCTCCACAAAACTGGTATCCCTATCAATGATTCGAAGTAATCAAGTTATGGTAATAATAATTTAATTAACATAAAAAATAATAAATGGCATCAAGACAAGATGGCAAAATCTATAAACTTCTCTGTTGTTGTTGTTGTTTTCTAAGAACAAGAAATTCATCGAATGGTTAAAATAGCTTAGATTTTCTTTCATTTGCAAACTGAAGGGACTCTAAAATACTAATTCTAAATACGGACCCACTGATTTAAAGCACCTAAATGAATCGTTAGTCCGAGATCTACCTACAAATTCTAAATATATTTAAAAGATTTTTACCATGCATAATATTTCTGTGTTTTCCTCTCCGAGTGGTAAGTGGACCCATGATTATCAATTACTCGGCTTGATTTAGTTTCAGAGGAAAGTTTTTATGAGACTCATGAACTAATAAATACATCAAATTAGCATTAAAAACCATCATTCAGGTTTTTTCCAAACATTTTATTTCAAAATAGCTTAGTTTCAGTTTATTGAATTTTTCAAATTACGAATTAAACTTATTTAATGAATTTAACTACATGATTGCAAATTTAAATTGAGACATTTCTATTCTTAACCAATGTTATGTAAAATTCTTAGTATTCATTAGCTGGTAAATGCAAAGGAGGAAGTTAATGCCATTAAACTGGCATTATTTCGCAGTTATACCTTAAGCGTGAATTTTCCACTTAATTTTTGGTTATTTGTTGAGTAGTTCAGAATGTAATTTCATTTTTCACAACAGAGAAATTAGTTGTACTTTTTCACGACCAAATCCACAAATTTTTATTTATTTTGACTGCTGACATTGGTCTTTATGTATTTTGACTGCTGACATAGCAAGGCTTGGTCTTTATGTATTTTGACTGCTGACATAGCAAGGCCTGCGTAGCTGCGGTCAGGGTCGCGAACCCGAGGATGGCATTGTCGAATCGTGAGCACGAATTTTGGTGCTACTGAAAGATCCACCGAGTAGAGGGGCTTATTTATTTTAAATCTGTCAAGGCGTAAAGTCCTCACGTTGGTATGGAAGTTTGAAAAGTGAGGTGTAGTCTCAGATGGCATCCTCATCCCTTGATCGAGATTGAAAATTTCTCGGTTCATCCTCAATATAAGCAGTGTAGCTTCAAACTCTGACGTAAATAAATAGTTATTCACTCATAGCAAGGCATGTTTGTGGAACTGTTCAGTTCTGCTCAATAGTTTTTCTTTGATGCCTTATCAAATATGAAAGGTTAAAAGCAGATTGTTCGACAAATTTTACTTTTTAACTATCCAAAAGGTAAAAATTTATTCAATATTTATATAAAGAAGATGTGTGACAGGACATCTGTGTCCAAAATGGTTTGCTAAATTTCTTTCAAACAATTTTGATGATAAAGGATGTACTACGTTCTGGAATGCCAGTTTAAGCGGATAAAGGCAAAATAAAGGTATTGATTGATGCAAACCACCGAATAAGAACTCGAGAGATAGTTGAGAAATAAATTTATCAAATTTCGACCGTTTAGGATCATTTATCATCATTGGGGATTTAGAAATAGGTTGCTATAACAATGTTCAACGCAAGAGAGCGACCGTTAACTGGCTCAAGATACTTCGAAAAAAACCGATATTCATAAAAAAAATAGGTAGCTCTGTTTGGTGAGCAAATATTTTTTTCTTTTATCTTCTATCGGACAATATCGCTATCAATTCTGAATTGTAGTGTTATCAACTAAACAAGCAGAATAATTCACTCAAACATGTAAGACAATAGATCAATAAAAATGTATTCCATCAAAAAAACTCGAAATACCATATAAGTTTGGTAATTGGTCAAAAGATTTTACAGTTTGAAGGATAAGTACTATTCCATCCACCATAATTTTCTAGATCTGGATTCTAGTTCTATACCATAATTTTGGGATTATTACTTGTTCTGTCATCTACAGCAGAGCTTTCCAAACTTTTTATTACCGTGGAGTTTGATTATATTTTAGATTGTTTTGTCTGATAGTTTTAAATGATTAATTGATTGCTGATTTAATAATTTCAATTTATTTGTATTAAAAATTGTCTTCAAAATAAAACACAGTTACACCAAAAAACAAGTTGTGTAAAAAAATTTAAAGTCAAATCCTACAGCAATTCAAGTCAATAGTCAATTCCTAAGATCAACAATTTTTTTTTTATTTTAGTTACTTTTTATTAAATAAATACAATTAATATAAATATGAACATATACATGACAGAACCAAAATATTAAGCGGAGAAATAGAAAGCAAAATTTCATTTTCCTTTCTACATAGGATGTTGTACTATTATTTTTGTTTGTTACTATTTATTCTTTAATTAAATTTAATTATTCCAATAAAATAATATAGTAAAAAGAAATCACATTCTCAGAAATTAGAGTCATTCCAGGTAGGATTCGAACCCTCTTGACCTTCGAATTAGAAATTCAACGTGCTACCCATTGCACTACAGGGACACAATGAACGATTTTCTTTTTCCATATACATGGTGCTGGGCTATTACTTTTGTTTGTTACTAATTATTCATTAATTAATGAGTTAATATTAAAAATCATATTAACATCAAGTGGCCATCCACTACAAGTTTAAAAAATGTATTTGAACTTAAGTGGATGAATAAAAAGTATTTTATTAACGATTGAAAGTTATGCAGAGTGTGAACTAATATTAGGAATTGAATTAATACAAAGTTATTGAACATTTTAACTCACTAAGACGCTAAACCAATGAGAGTTCTGAGTTTGTTTCTTTGCAACGAGAAGTTTCCATCTGGAGGTAATAGGAAACAATGACACTCGAAGTGTACAGCTTATGTCCAGTTTATTCCGTCGTTTTGCTTTTCTTACTGTCACTCAGCTCCCGGTTAAGCCATCGTCAATGAAAGTAGCACAAGTACACCATAGTAAATAAAATAGAAATAATTTTTTGCATATGGGTGGCCCGGTACTCTTTGATCCACGTACCGGCACCTGTCTACGACCCGGCGATTGGGGACCAATGCTCTACAGAACTGATTAAACGGCAAAACCCCTTTATTTCAATGAAATACGCCAGAAATTATTTGGATCAGTTTTTTGTCAGCAAAAATCGAAAGTTTTATGAGCGTGGATCATACTTCTGTCAAAAGATGGTAAAAGGCATAGGACCAAAATAGAAGACATGTACTATAAAATATCGATACATTATATGAAATTATTTTCCCTAACAGAACGAAATTATTTTCCGAACAACCCTATAATTCATTAAACTGAAATAATGAACTTGACTGCATTGTGACGGGCTCACGCGTTTTTTCTTTAACATGTCCTTTGGGTACTTTGGGGCCAGAATTAATGGCAACTCTTTTCCAACCAAATCCAAGAAGTAAAGCGTGAAGGAAAGACGCAAATTAGGAAGCTTTTAAATATCAACATCTAGAGTAAGCTAGGAGGTAATTTGAGGAATGTAAAGATAATCCGTGGTTCAAGCGTGAAGAGGTTTTGGAAACATTAAGTGATAGCTATCAGAAGTTATACGTGATATAGAACCTTTAAGTCAAGGTGCATACCATTACACTCGAGTAAACAGCAACTTCATCTAGGATTATAGTGACCGTTACTTCAGTTTACGTTAAAGGTAGAAGTGACTGTTTAATATTCAGATCTGTGATAATTTAGGAATAGAGCTTATGTGAGTTAGCATTGATAGTGGTCCGGGTTAAGTAATTTCGGTATTATATATATATATATATATATATATATATATATATATATATATTGTGTGTTTTGCCACCGTAGATTCTATCACTTATATTATTATTATCTAATTTGTTAAAAACGTTTAAGTAAAGATCTTAATAAAGACAGATTAAGATCATGGCTGCTTCTAGTTCTTCCGTTAATCCTACACCTCTAGCTCACGCTAACGATCAAGAAGAAGGGCACCCGAGGGGGTTGCCCTCACAGCATGTTTTTTGTTTCTTGTATGCAAAAGAAGAAAAAAAAAGGTATGTTTTATTGAAACTTGGGCAGAAATAGAATGAGATATTATGCCAAACTTCTCGGCTTAAAATGAAATTTGAATTTGCGTTGTATGAAGTTATATAAATTATGTTTCCTACACATAAAACTAAACTGCATTTCCTTTTAATGTATTTCCCATTAATGCTATAGTTTTTCTTGCATCAATTCATTAATTAAAATTGAGTATTTTAATCTATAATATGGTGTATAATTGTCCTGACTCCATGATAATGAACGTGAAAATATTTAACTCCATTATAAAATCATTATCAAAGTGGTTAACAATATTTCTCTAGTGAAGAGCAAAAAGTGGCGTCAATAAGCATGCATAACTAATAAATCGTAGTCTTACGTATCACTTAAAAAGAAAAGATAAAGTTTCAAACTCTCGCTCTCTAACTTCCTTGTAAAGGAAGTCGTCAGCTTTGCAACTAATTAGTGCTTGTACCATTTTGAAGAATTTAGGGTCATTGACATTTTCTGAGAATTATGCTGGAAATTGTTAGAAAAATATTATATAATGAAGCTTATGTATTTATGATACATGTTTGCTAAAAGTTATAATTTGATTCATAATATTACATACTTTGAAAGTTTGACAATATGCGGGGATAATAGTCAATTCAAAATTACAATTTGTAAAATATTTTATCCTCACCTTTACATCATACACTTTTAGCGTATTTTTATTTGTTGAAGAACTTGTTAGACAAATAATAATTTATTTAGCCTATTTTTAATAGTTAAATTTTGAACTCATACTCTCTAAAATAAAGTTTCACAAACACCACAAATTGAGATAAAATTGAAGTAAATCTTTCATTCAACAGTTTATCCACAATTCATTCTTTTAAAATTACTAAAATTACATAAACTTTTTTTTGTTTTTCCTTTGGCATGCTTTTCTTGATCAAATGTATAATTATTTTACGCAATGAAAAAAAAATCAAGAAATCATTAAAACTTCTAATTATTCTTATTCTGCAATAATACCGACAATGGCATTCTTTACCTAAATTACCTTGTAGATGAAATGATTAAAAAAAGCATTTCACATTATAATTTTTTCTATGATTTATCTTTGAAACATATACCTAGTTCTTTTTAAAAGCTTTAAAAATATGAATGGCATGAATTATTTTTCAAATCTAAATGTCAAAATCTCTCAGCTGTAAAATTATTCATCTCTCCAATAATGAGGATTTTAAAAAAAGAGTTGGATTATATAATGAAAATGATTAAAGAATAAATACACACACACATATAAATTGA
This sequence comes from Trichonephila clavipes, assembly GCA_019973935.1. NCBI lineage: Eukaryota > Metazoa > Arthropoda > Arachnida > Araneae > Nephilidae > Trichonephila > Trichonephila clavipes. Next base: position 541,352 of record BMAU01011056.1, on the reverse strand, counting down.
TTGAAATAAATACTTTTTTGTTGTTTTAATGTTAAAAACAGTTTTATAACATTCATATTACATAAAATGGTTACATCTAAAAAAAATTTACTTCCCCCCCGTTTTATATTTTGATTTATAATTACGACGATTCTTCATAAGAACTACATTTACAATAGTTATGCCTAATCGATAAAAAATAGAAATGTATTTATTTTCTTTTTATCAAATGTATTTATTAGATTTGAGATATCTTTTTATAAATAATAGGTAATTTTGTAAATTACATTTTGTTTTCATTAATATGTAAACGCATAACACTAAGGATTAAAATAAATGTATTTTTATTCTTTTATTTAAAAAATTCGAGGCAATTAATCTTTATCATCATCATTTTTTATTCTTTGTACCAAAAAAAAAATTTTAACGCATTTTTGTATGCTTTACACAGCAAAAAAAAAAAAAAAAAAAAAAATGTGCGTGTGAGTGTAATACATTTTATTAGAAATTTAATTTCCTCATTTTCTTATACATGATAAAACTCCTTTCATTTGATCAAATTTTTACACGGGGAAAATTAACGCTTTCGGGAAGAATTAACGATATTAAAAATGTATGAAATTAATCGATAACATTAAAACTAAACTCGGTGACGCAAAAGTCCATGAGAGCCTAGACCTACTGTGCCAATCTCAGTCTTCATAACCTTGCGCACTGAGGGGTATCAGCAGATATTCCGGTCAGGGGGTCAATCTGACGTGAAACCCCCAGTGTTTAGTATCCAAGCAAGCTTGGTACTCATTTATCGAGCCGCCGAAGGGATGAAAGACTGAGTCGACCTGCCCTGTTTGGGGTTTTAACCCCGTACTCGTGGTGTGGAAGCGAGATACACTACCATTTGGCCACTGGGCTTCAACTGACAATATTTATAAAGTATAAATATCTTTAAAGAGAAAAATATGCTTTTTGATCCTTTTAGCTCAATATTTTTTTTGTTTTTAAAAACATTAAGAAATAGATTTCAAAAATTAAAGTCTGTCCGAAGTATATGCAATGTTAATGATGTTAATTAAGCATTTATAACAGTGTTTCTCAAACTGTGGGGTGTGCCCCCTAGGGGGCGTGATAACCCTATGAGGGGGGGCGAGCATATTAAAAGTCGAAAACAAAAGAGAGATTTAACGAAATTATTAACTTACTGAAAGTAGACAAATGAAATACATTCTGATATTAAAAAAAATACACATTTACACTGATGTAATACATTTATAAATATATCAGCACTGCGCAGTGTATTTTACAATTAACTAAACAATACTAAGTTAAGAATGTTTAATAATTACCAGTGATCCCATCGGGTTTTCATATATAAAATTATATACAAAAATTAACACTTTTCTTGATAATTTGTACGGTTTATAATTAATTCCTTAAATACCGATTAAAAATTACGTGATTCACCCAGAAAAGATCATATTTCGGGAAGACGTATATATACATCCAGGGCAATTAACACTTTGGCTGAGTGAGACGTTTATATACGTCGGTGACACTTAAAAAGTCGTATTGTAGCTTTAGTTCGAAAGTATAGTATTATTGAATTCAATGCATTGTTATTGTATGAGAGAGGGCACGATGAAAATTATGATTGAAAAGTGGCTCGCAAATATTGAAAGTCTGAGAAACACTGATGTACAAGTTTTCAATCTCTTACGACATATTTTTCTGAAATTCAAGCTGTTATGCTACATTACTATACGGAAGTTAAACTGCACCTTATACATGATATAAATGTTGTGGGTGGGTGAAGTACTAAACCACAAAATGCTAATTGCTACACAATAAATTATCCCCAGAACCTTAGTTTGCAATTGAATACAAAGGTTAGAACCGCATTTAAATTAATGCTCGGGGTGGAATTATCTGTAGTTTTAAAGACACGGTCGGAAATCTAATTAGATTTGCCTTTATCAATTCGGAGTGAAATCGGAATCCAAATCACAATTTCGGAATGTGATACGATATATTCAGTAGGCAGATTTGTAAAGATTAATTTAAATTCCAGTACAAAGAATGTGGTTTCAATCGACGAGATCAAAAATCTTAAACTTGACTTTGTGACTTATTTGATTTATGAATTTCTTTATTAGCTTATTTTGTTATTAAATAGCTTTATTTATACAATTAAATATAGTCTTTTAGATTACTTTGAATTTAGTGGAATAATTGTAACATTCTCTTAAAATTTTATTTAATCCGTTTTGTACTATTATGTTCAGTAAAATCTTTAAAATGGAATAAGATGATTTTGTCAGTTAATACATTTAAATATGCGGAAAATGAGCTGGAAGTATATAATTATAAAAAAGTCATTTTTATAACATTGTGGTTAACACATTTAACACAGTGGTTGTCTATTTTTAACACACTTTTATAAGCATCACTTGTATGTCACGGAATCTTTTTTACCCACTTTAAAATGTCAGATTAATTCGAAATTTTGCTCACTTGCCAAAGACCTATGACAATACATTAATTTAATAATTTTGTTCCATTTTCCTGATCAGGATCTTCAAGATTAATGAGTTTCCATTTTCAGATCCCTTCCCGCATCTGGCAGCTAATTCCAGTTACGTTATTTTAATAAACTTATCGTAGTTTAAACTTTTAGCTTTTTCCTTAATTGAACACGCAGTAGCCACTTTGCCTTAATTTTCTCACCATAATAATGTCAATAATTCTTAACGATAGCAGAAAAGTTTAACCTACAAATATACATTCAAAAAAAATTATAGTAATTTAATATACAGAAGCATTACTTGTGAAATACTTGAAATTTGTATTACTATTGCTATTTTTATGCATTTTTGTACCAATTATGAATTGAATAGATTTACGTTTTCTCAACTATTTTACTTTTGAAGAATTGAAGATGTTAGAAGAAATAAATATTTCATTTCTCTCTGTGCGATAAATTCTCTCTCATCCCATAAATTTGAAATAATATTAACTCCTTAATTGGTTATATTTATACAAGTAACTGATATGAATAGTAATTACATTTTATAATTGGAATTGTATTCTTTTCTTGAAATTTTTATCTTAACTGTGTTTATCATAATCGCTACAAAATAAGAGATACAAATATAGAGAGAAGTTTTTGAGTAATTAATTCTTCTGTAAAATAAAGCACAAAATATAATGCGCAATTTTTCCTTCCATATAATATGTGCATTACAACAAATAAATTTTAACAATAATATAAAACAGTTATATTCGAAATTAAAAGGTGTTGTTTGACGGCAGGGAGTTTGATATATGTTAAATAAAAATGGAGATAGTAGATATAAAACGAATTTTGAAATTTACATTACGCGTTACATTTTATACTTAATTACTAACTTTTAAAAAGAATCAACCTATCCAACAATTCTTGATAATAATTATTGCAAAATAACTATTATTTAAGACCCCTTGTTTATCTCTCACTTCAGTGAAAATATAAAATATTATGGCACAGTAAAAAATATATTTGGTGAGCTCTATGAAATAAAATTCATATAATTTCAATTGTAAAATACTTTTTCCAATCTATACTAAACAGCAAAATTCAAGCAACATATAAATATTTTTAGTAATTAACCATGAAATTATAGAAAGCGGTTTTTTGTAATCAGTGCAAAGAAAAATTATTTTAGCAGAAAGCAAATGCAAATATCAGATGCATGACTTCAGAAGCAACGTGCAGGCATGCAAAGGGCGTGCAGTCGGCGCTCACACTGCAAGGCAACTTAATAAGGTGGATAAAAAATAAGCCGAAATTATTATTTTTTTAAAAAAAATAATAATTTACTTGCGTATATTTAAAAAAAAACTAAAACTTTAACTAAATCTCTTCAGATGGCTGAAACTTTGAAAAAGTAAGTAGAAAAATGCTTAGTTTATTGAAAAAAGATTCTAAATAAAAGATAACTCTTACAGTTTCAAGATTATTTTATGCAGAATATCCCATAAGAAAATAGCCGTCGATAAAGGCAAGGTCTTTCGGATGACGATTATAGACTGAATTTTTGAGCAGTGCCGGTTTATCAATTTGGTGCTTGGGCCGCAGCGCCCGGATAAGCTGAACTTCAACAGATTTTCTGGTTATAAATTTCAGTCCTCCAGTGCCAAGGAAACATGTAGATCTTCTGCTCCTAGTGCCCCAAATGAGCTTAAATAGACACTGTTTTTGTACATTAAACTATGGCATGTGAAGCTGTGTATTGTGCTACATGTTAACGTTAATTGTATTTCGAGTGTTACAGGTGGCTGTGAAAAATTTAGAAGCGTTATTAAAGGTACTTGTGTGTGTGTGAGTCAGTATATCAAACAATAAAGCCAGATTTCAAATACCAGTTTAATACAATTCAATCAGCTACGTTAGCTTATTCATAGAAGCTTTATAATAGAAAAATCTGAAACGATATGATGGAAGCTGAAATCATATGGAAACGAAGTTAATCAATTATCCTTTAAAATGTATTTACTTTTAAAACACATGTAAATATATTCCGTTTTCATGAAACTACTTGCTCTCTGATCAATGATTTAATTCATTAATTGATTACGTGGGATGTTAGGGAAGATTTATACTTCTATTTCCATCTTAATAAGAAAATCTTCTACCGAAGAATGTGTAAATACATATTAAATTAATTACGTGATTGACAGCAACACCGGAAGAAAGAGGTCAATGACCTATGTCACGTATTTTAAAATTAATTATGTGAAAGATTTCGAAAATGCCAACTTCAAAAGAGATTGTGTAGGTTATTTTAATCAAAACTCGTTAACAACTCCTCGTAGTGGTTTCAGTGAGAAACGAGACCAAGCATTCTGTGGCACCTTGTCTCTTTAATGAAAGGTCTGAGAGTTGATTAATTGAAAAATAACCGCCACAGAGGATGCGGACTACTTGCTGTAAAGATAAAGGTCCTTCACCCTGCTCACAATTTATTTGGAAATAAATATTTCAAAATTTCCAAAATGTATAGAACGTTTTGGAATTTCAAAAAAACTTCGCAAGCTAAAATGAAATTAAATGAAAAAAGGGCAAGTATTTGTTGTGAATATTAATCCTTTTGGTTTTTAATTACTTTAGAATTAAAAAATCAGAAATGTTACATATTTGTAATTGAGAAAACATAGTCACTGAGTTGCTGCATTGAAGTAATTTGTTTTATTTTCAAATTTAATTACACCGTTTTATGTTGAGAGGGGAATGAAACTAACAATTGAAAGAACAATTTAAGTCCCCGCCTCTTCCTTTCGTAGATGTTATAAATTAATGGAGTTATTTCAGTCTTTCTATTTCTTTTTCTTAGAAATACTTCTCCGTGAAAAGAATTGCGACTAAAATCAATTTACTATAAATAGAACAGGAATGTGTGATCGGCAATACGTTTTAAGTGAATTTTGAAGAACGTTTGTTTCTTTTTCTAAGATTAGTAGAATTGCAGAGAAAAGTTACTATAGAATCATTAATATTGTTCACTCTGGAATAGTAATTAAAAATTTAATTCTTCTTTCCTTTATTTTCTTTAAAATATCCATTATTATTCCAGGATTAAGAAAATAAGCAAAAAATAAACCTTTATACCTTATGGCACTAACATTTAATTAAGAGATCAATTTAGAGATTTACTTTTTTGAAATGTTATAAGGATTGAAAAATTCCTTATTGTATTTAAAAAATGAAGCGAAGGCCTTATTGAAGTAATTAATTGTATCTAATAGAATTTTCTCTGCATAATGTTAACAAATCTTAATTAAAGCTATCCCTCGTAAATGTGCAATCAATGCTTTTTACAGTTGGCAGTATGAACATGAATATACATTAGAATCTTTTAATATGTCACGATGAAATAATTCATAAATAAAAACGTATTAATTAGAGCTGTCAAAAATTAAAAAAATTATTATTTTATTTTAAAAAAACCGGTAGCAGCATTAAAAAACTAAAAAATAAATGCTTTCATCCTTAATACATCTATAATAGAAATTACTATTTTTCATTCATATGATTAGTATATTTTAAGTACTATCATATAGTTTACAGATTGTTATCGAAATATTGGAAATGCCTTAGATTTATAAGGAATCCTTTTAACATGGTATAGGACCGCTTTTGGCATATAATAAAGCTTGGATTCACCTATGAATCGATTCATACAAGTGCTGAATAGTGTTTAGACGAATATGTTTCCATTATTTAGAAATAACCTTAACATAATATAGTTTGCATACAGTATACATGTTATTATTTTATGTAATATGTTATATAGTTTATGCATATATAGTACTTATATTTTTAAATTTATTTTAGCTGAATTTATTTCCACCAATTTCCAATTTGTTATAAATTTAATTTAGTTCGAATTTATTTTCACTAACATATTCTGTTCACATTTTCATCAGTCATTAGAAGGGCATATTCTAAATTGCAGTAGTAAAATGTTGCAACATTTGAAAATTTTTAAGGCATGTTTTAACATAAAGTCATTTTGTAACTGACAGGAAATAAAATGTTATTTATTTTATTTTTATTTCTTTTTTTTACCTTATTTTATTTTGTTTTTATGAAACTAAAGACAACTAGTTAATATATTTTTCAGAGTATGAATTCAAAAACTAGCATTTCTATTAAATTTGTTACAAAGTATAGAAAACTTAATAATGTTTAAAAGAAACTGCAAGAAAAAGCCTCAACTTTCTACGTGACACGGATTTTTATACATAAAACTTATCTAGAAGGAAGGAAACTGAATCTCTCTTCAGAAAGTAAATAACATTTTAAAAAATTAAGGGTTGAACATAATTGATTATGAATATAAAAAATACTGGTTAGAAACATATTTGTTTAAGCAATAGCATTTTTCAGATTCTTAAGGAAGACATGAAAAAGTTCTTTTTTTAAATATCGAAAACAAAGGACATTAGTTTAAGTTTTAAAAAATATATGCATTACAGAACTTAAAGCAAATTTAACTAATGTTAATAAACGTTACACAGAAAAATCTATACAGTAATATTTAATAATTATTGCATGAAATCAAATAAATCTCTTGAGTCTCTGTTTTAGTACATACAACCTTCTAGAACTTTCTTTGGGGAAAGGATGAAAGGGTAGGAGGTATGTAGATTTAGCTTCCTTTATATTCAAGTTTTTGAATTTATAAAGTAAGGCATGATTTGAATTTTATGCTGCAAGCTTTATTAGATTTAGAAAACAATTAGATTTTCTGATAAAATTACTTTGTGATAATTATTCTTTTGCTTCATGATAATTAATTCATGCATTAATGTGAGTACGCCGTATAAATTTATGTTTGAATTTATTGATGACTGAGCCTTTTTTACTTGTTATTAACAAACTATGTGCTTATAACTATTATTGTAAAAAATATTGCTAGATTTAATGAATACTTTTTAATTAAAACGATTGAATAATTCCACAATTGCCAAGAGTAATTTTTCATTTCATTATTGATGCTATTTGCATTAATAGTATTTTTATGCTCGTAGATCCAATTACCCGTTGGAATATGGAAATTTCTGATACAATGAAAACAAATTTTGCAAACACATTATTCAGAAAAGAATACAAAAACAAAAAAATTCAAACTATTAAATTAATTTTAATGTATATAATTGTTCATCTGCTTATTGTAAAAACCATTAAACTTACTTATTCAAAAGATTTAGTTACACATCAGTATTAATAAATTATAAATTTATGAAGCACAATCTGAATTATTACATTCAATTCGGTTTCCTTCAGAGTGCAACAAAAATACCACCCAAACTCTTCACAGCCAGATTTTTCGCTGGGAGGATATAAAAAAATGTCCAAAGAAACGTGCTTGTACGATCCATAGTTTACAAGAAAAATATGAAAAACAAAGCATGACGTCACAGGCAGTGCAAGGGAAAAAACATCGTATTGGACACATCAACAACAGTATTTGCAAATATTGAAAAAGAAAGATGTTCAAAGTGTCCACCTTGCATATCGAGGCAGGTTTGAGAGTGCTGTGGAAAGGATGAGTGCACACATCGCAGTAGCGCAGTGTCCACTGAGGACCAGTTAGCATGCAGACGAGGAACATGTTCGTTTGTGTAGATGCTGAGTTTCGACACACCAATTCCTTGAGGTGGTTCCATGGGGAAAATCCAACAGAATGAAGTCTGGCGATCGTGGTGGCAATAGAACCTTACCATCATGTCTGATTCCGTGGCAGGGATATGCCATATCCAGTTAATCTTGAGAAGGAGCCCAGAAATGTACTAGGGTCACACAGCATGAACCTCCATTTACCGTATTTTTCTTTTAAAATATGGATCATACAGGTACAGTTCTTTGGACATTTTTTATGTTCTGCCTACGAGAAATTTGATTTTCAGAGTCTGATTGCTATTCACGAGAAAAAAACTCAAACTCAGTGGCACAACAGCCCATAAGGGCCAGTGCCTACTGTCCCCATCCCAATATACAGGACCATTGGGTGCTAAGGGGCATAAGCAGATGTCGTGATCAGGTGGTCAGTCTGAAATGAGACCCCAAGTGTTAAATTCCACAAGCAAGCTCTCTCTCTCTCGGTACTCATTTATGAACCCACTGCAGTAGGCATGAAAAGCTGAATCGAACTTGCCCAGGCCGGGAATAAAGCACGGAACTGTAGTCTGAAAGCGCGATGCGCTATCACTCGACCACTGGTCCTTCATTTATGAGACCCTGAATATATTCACTATACTAAATTACGGTGAAATGAAAAGAAAGACATCTGAGTTGGTACTTCAATTTCCTTACTTCCATACAACATTTCGTAAGGACTTAGAAGCTCATGCAATTAGATATGTTTTTAAAACAATCAAGAGCTTAACATAGATGGCTGTAAAACTCATGATAATGGTCATTTGACCTATAGTGGCCCTTATATTACTTTTTTAGAAAAAGTTACTGGTATAGCATTCTCAAAAACTATTCGTTTGTTTTTGATAAAATTCGCTGAGATACTAAGTCGAAATTGAAAACAAAATCTGACTCGTCTTGCGGAATAGTTAAAAACTACTTTCCTGCCTTAAGTAAATAAGAATATATTTTATGGGTCTGTTTTATGGAATTCTGCAAACATATTTGAAAGGAATTTCTTTCTCGAGAAAGCTGTTTTGTTTAGATTTCTATGAATATATGCTACTTTTTCTTAAGCTGACATTTTTGAAAACGTTTTCAGAAGTAAGACAAGATTAAATATAAGATTTATAGCTAGAATACGTTTTTTGAAAATAAATTCTATCATTCTACCATCACTCTAGAAATTTGGCCTCGAAGCTAGTGGATACTTAAAAAGAAATAGCGATGCTTGTGAAAAATGTTTCACTTCAATAAAATGATATTTCGCTTCTTTTCAATTCGAAGTATGCAGTTTTTGCAAGTTTTCGATATGTTTATCATCTCACCAAAGAGATTCAATGTTTTAAATTTTTTGTCTTTGGTCTTGAATATATATGACATTTAACCTTTTTCACAAATTTGTGTTTCCTTACAATACAGTTTATATGTAAGCTAATTATTTTTTTAAATTAGATTAAGGATAATTTCTAATTAATTTTGTTGTTATTCGAAAAAAGATAGTTTCTTTGTAGATTAAAAAATGATATTGTTATAAAAAGTTATATCTTGCTGAATTGAATGGTTTTATGGTGAACTAATTTTTAATGACTTTTCGATATTTTTCTTAAAATTTTTTAGTGTTCTTATGATTTATTCAGACATTTTGATTTATGTAAACACCATTGCATGGGTAAAAATAATGAGACGAAATTTTAATAATTTAAAGTCAAGTTTATATGTGGCATATATTCAAATATATTTTTTACAAAAGTGTTTCTTGTTATTGTGGGATAAAATTCTAAAATTCCTAAAGAAAGTACGCTTAGAGAAAACTGCAAAAGTTTCTTTTAAGTATTTTTTATTTTTATTCAGAAAGCCTTGACCTACTTCATACTTTCCAGAATTTCTAATGAATAAGTTTTTATCTAGAAAAAGTTAACTCTTTGCTTAAAATTTATTTACCCAGTAAATTTGTTTTTGTATTTTCGATTATTCTGGTTTTTCCGTAGAAGTCATGCTCATTTAAAAGACTATTTATGGCAAGCTACGTTAAGGTGAGCTACGTTTTCTTGTTTCATGTACAAAGTTTGTTCTTAGAGGTTAGTTAAAAGAAGATATTTATGTCGTGAGCAAGAACAATATAATGAACTTTCCATTACAATAAAAACATCTCAATACCCCAATTTATTGTATAAGAATTTGATCTTTGCATTTTTTCAAAAAAGAAAGAAAACTTTACAATTTATTATTTTTATCCCAACATAGTTTATTTATTTAATCTTTAGAATATTACAAAGACAAATACGAAATCTTACATTCAAATTCTAATTAAGGTTGTCTTCGGTTATGTTAAAGAATAGGACCTCTCTATTCGGAATATTTGTTCAAATTATATAAAAATATTTAAAAGTTAGTATTATTTTCTGGCTTCACTATCCTGCAGAGAATCACTCATTTTATCATACTACTAATTTTTATCCTACGTGACACATTTTTTCTTTTATAAAATGTATTTCGCATTTTTTTCTTCTATACCGTAATACTAAACGATCTATCCCTTTACACGTTAAAAGAAAAAACTTGCGAAATACTTTGAAATTTTAAAAAACTATATTATAAACAAATTCATAAGTTACACTGTCACAATTTTTTATAAAATTTCAGAGTTTTTTTTTCAGCTCGAAAATGTGTTCCATGCTTTCAAGCTCTCGTACATAGGGCGGAAATAGCCTTAACAAAGTGTTTCCTAAACTGTGGGGCGCGCCTCCTTAAGGGGGCGTGATAACCTACAAAGAGGGCGCGAGTATATCGAAAAGTCGATAATAAAAGATTATTTTTAAAAAAATTGATTTACGGAAAGGAAGCAAAACAAAATACATTTTGAAGTAATAAAAAATAAAATAAGCATTTACACTGATATAAAGCCCCTTTAAATGTATCAGCACTGCACAATGTGTTTCATAATTAATTTAACAGCACTAAGTTAAGAACAAGTTTAATAATTACCAGTGACTCTATGGGCATGTCATAAAATGATATACTCATCTTGATAATTTGTACGGTTTTTATACATATAATTAAAGTCGTAATGTAGCTTTACGTAAAAGTATAAAGGGTGTTTTTTTAGAGGTATAGAACTTTAAATTGCAATAAAACAACGATGTATTATTCGATTGACATGAATTTTTTTTATTCGAAAGATAATCTTGTGGCATTACATTTTAAATAAGATTTCTGGCATAGGACTGCCACGGCTGGCTCGGATGTAGTCCAATCTGGACGTCCAATTTTTTTTAGCGAATTTTGTTTAGCAATGAAGCGCACTTCTGGTTTAATGGCTACGTCAACAAACAAAACTGCCGCATTTGGAGTGAAGCTAATCCACCGTTACATCCAGAAAAACTGACTGTTTGGTGCGCTTTATGGGCTGGTGGAATCCTTCTTTAAAACCGATGAAGGCCACAACGTTACAGTCAATGGTGATCGGTATAGAGCCATGATTACTAACTTTTTCCTTCCTGAATTGAACAATCATGATGTCCAGGAGCTGTGGTTCCAACAAGACCGCGTAACATGTCACACAGCTCGTGCCACAATCAATTTATTGAAAGACACGTTTGGTGACCGCCTAATTCCACGTTTTGGACCTGTGAATTGGCCTCCAAGATCTTGTGATTTAACACCGCTAGACTATTTTCTGTGGGGCTATGTAAAGTGATTGGTCTATGCGGATAGGCCACAAACGCTTGACCATTTGGAAGACAACATTCGCCATGTTATTGCCGATATAGGGCCAAAAATGTTGGAAAAATTGATCGAAAATTGGACGTCCAGATTGGACTACATCCGAGCCAGCCGTAGCAGTCCTATGCCAGAAATCATATTTAAAATGTAATGCCACAAGATTATCTTTCGAATAAAAAAACATTCATGTCAATCGAATAATACATCGTTGTTTTATTGCAATTTAAAGTTCTATACCTCTAAAAAAACACCCTATATTATTATTAAAATCAATACATCATTATTGTATGGAAGGGGTGCGATGAAAATTATGACTGAAAGTTGGGTCGCAAGTATAGAAAGTTTGAGAAACACTGCCTTAACAAGCTCCCAAACATATGTAGAACTGTCCAACCCTATCAAATTGAGTAATAAGTAGGAAAGTAATGTGTTGAGTTTTATGCAAAATTAGGTATATTGTGTCTTGTTATGTACGTATTAATAAGTGATAAGATACAAGTGAAGTATGATCTATTTGAAGTAGCGCTGAAAACTTGATTAATTTTGCTTAGCTTTTATAAATTCTGAAACTAGCAAACGTGTGGAGACAATAATTTTCCTTTTATATTGTCATAACAAACCACAGAAAGAAATTGGTAAAATATTGATTATTAGTCTACATATAATACGAAATGTGATAGAAAAATTTCAGTCTAGTACTAGAGTGGTAAATACAAAATATTGCCATCTAAAAACGCTGACTCGTAAAGATAAGGGAAAATACGTTAATATTGATAAAATAAATTCAAAATAAATTCTTCAAGCACTAACCTTACAACACTCAAGGCAGACCCTTAAGTAATTCATCAAAAAAGACTATCCGTAAAACTCTTCATCGAGCTGCTTATAAATCTGGAGTAGTCAGAATCAAACCGCACATCAGTAAAATTCATCAATAAAAAAGACCTGATTTTGCAGGGGATTATTTGAATAAAGATAGTGCATTTGGGTCGATGAAAGTAAATTCAATTTAATTCGTTGCAATGAAAGGAACTTAATTTGGAGATAACCAGAAACTGAGCTTCGAGAAAAGAATAATAAAGTGCAGAAAAACATGGGGATAAAAGTGTGATGGTACAGCCAACCACAGATATTAGTAAACTGGAATTCATTGATTCCACAGTAGGCAATCACGTCTACTTGAATATCCTTACACATAATCGTCACAACTAAGTGCCAGTAAGCTACTTTCAATAGGAAAGAAAATTTCCAAACATGTGGTACGCGTTGTTCTGTGTTTATTATATAATTATGCTACACACTTTCGAACATTTTTTTCTTCAATTCTCATTCTAAAACTTATGATTTAAATCTTGTACAACATTTATGGAAATAACTTTACAAAAGAGAATGAAACACCTCACACTAATCGAATACCTTCCTCCCCCCGCCAAGAATAGGTAAATTATATGCCTTCAAATTTATTCGGCAATCCAACAAATTCTTAGATGTAACTTGCATTTGCTTCCCATCATTGATTTAATTTTTATTCTATTAATCGCAGATGTCAAGAAGCCTATTTTATTCAAAGAATGCCAATTTGAAAATTTATATATTAACCCTCCCACTGCGTATCCCGCGATTTCCTCGGGCAAAATATACGTAGAAACGGTAGCACTACGCAGCGAGAGGGTTAATAGGTTTATTAAAAAATTGCTAAGATCTGTCTGTTTTGCTACAGTATCTGACTACTCAAACTATCAAGTGTTTAAATTAATAAAAACTACAACTGATATTTTTAGAACATTATTTTGAAAGAACATGCGTTATATATATTTATCTAAATGATACAAATATATATATATATATATATATATATATATATATATATATATATATATATATATATATATATATATAATAACGATAACTTTCTAAAATATAAACATCTACAAATATATCTGAAGAAGCTGTTACAAAGGGAATCAAAACTTCACAAAGCATTTTGTTTCTTTGAAAATATTTAATAAAAAGATTATTTTAAAATATTAAGTGGAAATATTTGTAAATGTTGTGTTAGGACAAATTTTTGATATAGTTTGTAAGCTTTAGTTAACTATATAGTTCATGGATGAATTTTCGTTCCTAATTAAAATAGATATTAAATAAAATATATCTAATTTAATCCTGAAACCATACCATTTTTGCATATTATAAAGTTTAACAGTGCATAAAATTTAAAACGTAATGAATATCAGTTTTTTTAATATTATGTATATACACTCAGGAACATTGAAAATAGCGACCCAAGAAGAAAGCATCGGATTGAAATGAAATTTAATACACATAATGACACAGATGAGAGATTCACTTGACCTCAAAAACAAGACAATTAAACGAATACAGGGTGGGCAATTTCAATAGCGCGTTGGACCACCTCCAGCAGCAATACATGCCGCCACACGGTCCGGCATTGAGTTGATTAGACACCTTATGTTGTCTTGATGCAGATAGGCCCACAAATCTTGAACAGCCAACTCTAAATCATGTACAGAGTGACACGATTGCCTCTGCCGTTTTAACTGATCCCACACGTGCTGTACAGGGGTACAAATCGGGGGAGCGACCAGCCATGGAAGAGTCTGAAAATGACGTAGGAAGTCTTGAGCAACTCTTGATGTATGCGGACGAGCATTATCTTGCTGAAAAATTGCCCCTGGGAGACCATTTAGGAAAGGTCCTACATGGGGTCGAAGAATATTATCAACGTAACGTTGGCCCGTTAAGGTTCCACGCATCACAATTCAAGTGTACCGGCTATCATAGGCTATGGCACCCCAGACCATTACACCAGCTGTGCGCACAGTGTGACGTAGAACAGTGTGGGGAGAATTGTACCGCTCACCAGGGCGCCTCCACACCCGTACACGGTTATCATCTGTCCCCAAAACAAACCGGGATTCATCACCAAACACAACCTTTTGCCAATCTTTGACGTTCCACATTGATCTGGCTTGTCACCACTGTAGACACAGTTGCCGATGTTCCAGTGTTAAAGGGAGTGCACGGAAAGGGCGCTGGGATTTAAGATGTGCTTCTGCAAGGTGTCTGGAAATTATTTGTGGAACAATTGCTACGCCTGCGTCTTCTCGTATCGTTGAACGAGTCACTGTGGGGTCCACAAGTGCATTCCGCACGATCCTTCGATCTTCTCTCCTCGTGGTCTTCCTGGTCGCTCCAGACCCGGTTTTCCGCGCGTGGGTACCTTCTCGTGTCTACTGCTCTCAACAATTTCTAACGGCACACTCCGAAGGATCCACCTGGACAACAACACGGTGCGTCGACCAGCCCGATGATTAGGCCTCTCTCAAACTCCCTTAACTGTGAGAAACGTTTTCTAGCACGTTTACCTAGAATGTTTTGCTTACCAAAGTCTTCCTACAATCGGCGGGTAATCGTCACGTTTATGAATCTTCGAATTTGCGCTGGCTTATATAACACCCTCTTCCTATTGTAGCGCCACCTCGGCGTGTATGAGCATGTGTTTTGGCACAAAACGTGGATCATTTGCATATCACATTACGCTGTACTTATTTTCAAAGTTTCGCGATTGTACTTAGCTTCCTTCTTGGGTCGCTATTCCCAATGTTCCTGAGTGTATATATATCTTTTAGCACATTTTTGTAACCATTGTTGGACGATTGCTTTTTTGTTAACTTTGCACTCCAAAATAATAGGAAAATTGACGACCAACCTCATGATTTTGAACTACAATCAAATGACCTGAGATGGCATCCTACTTTTCAAAATTCCCCCCATGCATCGTTAGGATTGATTCTCAACTTATTTCAGGTGAATTAGCACCTCTACACGGGGGGCTTTTGCGGGAACTAAACTCGAACTCACCACTACTCGGCTAACGTGGTCATATTATCTTCATTATACAAAAAATGGCGATTTTCCCCAAATTAACTAAGTTACTCTTTATACACTCTGTCGCAAAAAATATATGCACCCAGAAGAAATTGAGCTACATTCACGAAATTTGGTATGCATGTAGTGTATATGAAAATAAACAAATGATTAAAAATTCAGAACAAAATATCATTTTATTAAGCGGTTACAGCTTGCAAAAGGTTAAAAATCAGTAAGTAGTAAAGCCACCTCTGGCAGCTATACAAGCCGAAATTCGGCGTGGCATCGATTCAATTAGATCACTTATGACCCCTGTGGAAGATCCTGCCATAGTCTTTGCATCTGCGCAGTTAATTCTCCTGTATCTCGGGACGGCTGCAGATGCCTTCCCAGCGCGTTCCAGACATGCTCTATTGGCGAAAGATCTGGTGACCTGGCAGGCCATGGTAGGACGTCATATCCTTGAAGACATTGTTTGGAGAGTCGCGCAGTATGTGGACGAGCATTATCCTGTTGATAAATGGCATCTGGGCGACTTGATAGCATGGGTAGCACAATCGGCGTTAAAATATCGTCCACGTATCTGCGAGCTATCAAAGTGCCTTGAAGGACCACTAAAGATGATCGTGTGTCCCAAGAAATTGCTCCCCACACTGTCACACCTTGTGAAATTGCTGTATGCCGCTCGACAATAAATGCCGGATCGGATCGCTGGCCGGTGCGCCTCCAGACACGTGTGCGGTGGTCATCAGCACTGAGACTGAATCGGGATTCATCACTGAAGATGACACGTCTCCAGTCTGTCACACTCCAAGTTGCCCGAGGTCGGCAAAAATCCAGTCGACACTGCCTATAATGTGGGGTCAGTGGTAAGCGTCTTAGCGGACGTCGGCTCCTCAAGCCAACTTCGGTCAGTCGTCTCCTTATGGTTTCTCTTGATGGCACTGGATGTCTGGAAGGGAGGTAAGTGGCGTTGAATCGATGCTAGCGACGTTGTTGGTGCCGAAGTGGCCACTCTTCTGACTGCACGATCCTCGCGATCATTTGTGTTCCTGGGACGTCCTGACCCTCCGCGACGGTACACTCTACCTTCTGTGATCAACTGTTGCCAACACCGAGCAACTACCATATCGCTCCAACCGAGGTGGCGGCCGATACGTCTATTCGACCAACCTGCCTCTCTGAGGCCTATTATACGCCCCTATCAAAGTCCGTCAGCTGCTCGTACTGCCGCCGGTTACGTCTTAGAGGCATCCTAACTCTCAATATCGTCTATCAAAGTCATCAGATTCGTTTGGATAGCCGTACGGCGCTCGTACTCATGCTTTTAAACTCTCCCAGTTGCGCAACTAATATGCGCATAGCACACTTAGCCTTGTCTCATTGGCTTCGAAATTTTAATCATTTGCATATCTCTTACCAGACTACATTCTTGCCGAGTTTCGTGATTGTAGCTTGATTTCTTCTGGGTGCATATATTTTTGCGACAGAGTGTATATAGTATATTTTAACTAAACTATTATACGTGTAATCCTAACGTATATCCAAATCGCCCCATCATAGACTTGCTAAAATAAAACTAAGAGTATATCAAAAGATTTATTTGTATAGATTTATGGATCTTAAAGATTATACTAAAACTAGTTATGAGCGAATAAATTCATCCGTAGTAAATGTCATTTTACAAGCGTCTTGCACAATACGCACATACACGTTTCTATATAGTCATAAACATATAAAGACGTATAAGTACATATTCAAACATATAAGTACATATGCAAACATATAAATACATATACATACATATGAATTTGTATGTATTGATACATATATTGCAAACTGTTTCTGCATATTTGAAATGACTGGATGCAAAAATATAACAATGGCTTAAAAGCTGAAAATTCGAATTGTGATGTTCTTTTGGAGATAGTTCAAATTGCTTGAATTTTTTTTTCAAAACTGAATTGAAAAAAATCGATGAAGAATTTTCTGATAAATTGAACATCTATTAGATCCCTTACAGCTTTATTCGTCTTTTATGAGTTTAGCTTCCTAAGTATTCGGGAAATATAATGTTTAACAAAGGTCAAATATGATATACTTAATCTTTCACACTATGTCATGTGAGGTTTTAAAAATCCCTTTCCATCCCACTTCCAATAACCCTTTTATTATTACGTAAGATAATCCTTGATAGAACAAGCTTTGAATCCTCAATTTCATAAGAATGCCCCTAATCGAAAAGCCCATGGCATTAATCATTATCTTATGACGTCTTTATAAATCCGAAATTGGTGACAACAGTTAAATGAAAAACAAATATTCCTTTTTACTCTAGTAGCGCACTTATTGTACTTTAGGGTACTATAAAATGATAGTTCTATCTTCTCGGAATGATGCTTTTTCTTATTAATGAATAGTTTTTTTTAAAAAAAATAACAGTATTTCATTTTCAAATGTTAAACAACAAAACTGTTTGAGTAAAATATCCTTTTTTCTTTAGAGATTCTCTTTTTAACCAATATGTTTACTCTTATCCAATTTTAGAATATATTTTAAGCATTTTTAATTGATTTTATATATACATACATACACACACATACACACACACACACACACACACACACACACACACACATATATATATATATATATATATATATATATATATATATATATATATATATATATATATATATATATATATATTGTATGTTACTGCACGATGATTAAAAGTTTCTCCAAGTTTTCTTTAAATCGGTAATTTACGCACATAAATAATTACATTATTATATCGTTAATGTATTGAAAATATTATTTAAAAACCAGTATTAATTCATTCACTTAAAAAGGCGAGATAATAGTGACATAAAATAATAATAAATAAATTAATTTAAAAAAATATTTATAAGTACAATAACATTTAATAATATACGCTTAAAACGCATCTAAAAAAATTGACTTAAAACTTTTTAAGCATCATAGATTTTGTGCTTAAAAAATGTAGTACTGAGTATTTTGAATCTAAAATTTAAAAAAAAAATATTTAGCAACATTTTGTTTTCGCGATATTTTAAAAAAGCAATTATTACATTTTTAAAGTTATTATAATATAGAGACAGTTTTTTTCAATAGATAATATTTATTTAAATTATTGACTAAACAAGCTTAACAAACAAGAATCAACGAAAATAATTAAATATGTATGAATAAAAGATATCTTATCGTCAAACTAAATTATTCAATGCATTGTTTGTACACACTTTTGAATATTCTCTTTAAAGTTTTCTAAAATATGAATTCACCACATAAATAAATAATTAAGAGAACAAGCTTTAATGTAGCTATTTTTCTAGATTTTCATCTTTTGTTATTCAGAAGAGTACAAATTAAACACGGTCAAATAAATAAAATTGGGTTAATAAAGTCTTTTCTATTGTAACTTTTAATTATACATTTTTCTTCATGTTTTAACTGTGGTAATGAATAAAGAAAATAGTTGTTTTTCTTGTAACTTGTTGTTGCTAAGTGTGTGTGTGTTTCTTCTTTTTTTTTTTTTTTTTTTTCTACCTAGACTGTTTCATTCTCAAAATAATCTTTCTTCTTCTCATCTAAAAATTGAAATTACTGTTTCTAGTAGTTTAGCAAACACATTAAGGAATTATTACTTTCTCCATTATAATTGGAATTAAAATAATAATAATAGCGACAATACCCTCACATCCATACAATGCATTTTAATAGCTTTTAATTAGTTCAAATCTCTTATGAAATATGAACTCAGCAAGCACAGAATAATTTCATTTCATTTTAATTAATAATTCAATAATGTTTCGGCGTCCAAAACAGCATTTATAAGGGAAATAATTATTTTGCTGCCGTATTGTGGAAAACATTTTAGGATAATTCAATTTGGTTCCTTTTATTGCCTGTATTTCTCATATAAACATGCTTCATATTTTTATCTTTAAATTACTAATGCAGTTCTTTAAAGAAAAGAATGATGAACCTAATCTATAGGTGTAATCTTTGAAATTTTGAACAATGTACTTCCCATTATTTCTCTTCTACTGTTTGATCAATTGAATGTAACCTTTTTAGTTTGAGATTTATTATTTAATATTTTCATCTCTCTCTGTTGTCAAATCCAATAACTTCATTAGATTTTATATATTATGTGAAACTTAGAGGTCATTTAATACCATGAATCCGTTCTTTTTCAATATCAGTAATAATACTGTTTATGGAATCACATTAAGGTTTCTATGAAAACCTGAATATGATTTTATAAATATTATTTTACTATAAATGAATATATATATCTTTGTTAAAGAAGTGAATTAAATGTTAATGTATTTTGGTTTATGAATTACTATTTAATTAGTCATATATTTTAAAACAAATCCATTTCAAATTCAGGAAAAAAATATCTTGGAATTTATGATTTTTAATAATATATATATTTCTATGTTAAAAATGTATCTGTATCCTATATCTGTATTAATTTTCAAACATAAAAATAAATGGAAGAGGATAAATTTGACGATAGTTTTTTTAGCAATATTTTCAATATTATGTGTGAATTTTTATTAAGTGATTATTTATATATATATGTATATAGTTTTTCCCCCAAAAATTTCTGGTTTAAACCTTTTTCTTAATAAATTTCTGTTAAAAGGTGCACAACACTGTTAAAGACACAACAATGCAATTCAAAATGTTTTAATTAATAATAAATGCATCCATATTCTATTTCACTATTTAAAACTTACAAAATTTTAATTTCAATTATTTTAGATTAAAGTTTACAACAAGAAATTGATGATCTGTAAGATAAGTTATTTAATATACATGATATCTTTATTTGATTTCAGGATAACTATGAGATGCAATAGCACAATAATTTATTAAAATCTTTTAAGTATTTAAAGGTTTTAAATATCTAAGCTTGTCTGAGAAATTCTAATAACTGATTCTCCGATACAATAGATATATTTTTTCAGGTTATTACAGTACCATTGGGTTGATTTTAATCTGCATCAAACATTAGTTAGTTTATGACACACTGTGTATTTAGGATTTTAAAAAAACCATTGAAATCACAAGAAAGGAATAAAAGAAAAGGTTTGATTGATTTTTATTTACGCGCACTGTGGAGGAACACGAGGGCTGTTGGCAACGGGGACTGAATAACATGGAAAAAGGTGAATGGAATGACTACAGAAGAATCAAAAATAGAAAAGTATCACTATAGGACATCCAAAGAGTCTTGACTAAGGTTATATAACTAAGCTGAAGAAAAATCAATGGGGCTCATTATGATCGTAAATCCCTGCGTAGCGAAAGAAGATAAGCACTTAAAGGGGTCATTATAGAACAGAATTTTTAACAGAATAAAACACTATAGCAGATACAATTGAGGAACGTAGATAATTGTTCGGTAAATATCTTTTGAGAAAAAAGAGATGAAAGAAAATGAGAAATCAAACTTTAAAACTACAAACTGTTAAGTTTGATTATTGTAGACTGTAATTTTTAAAGCCATATATTTGATAATAAAATATTCCAACATACAATTTGAGTAACTCAGCGTTTCTCAAACTGTGGGGCTGACGCCCTTGTAGGGCGTAACAACTCTACGAGGGGGCACGAGCATATTGAAAAGTCGACAACAAAAGATTATTTTTAAAAAAATATTAATTTACTGGAAGTAAACAAAATACAGTATGACATAGTAAAAAATAAAATATGCATTTTTACACTGATATGGTACACTTGTAAATGTATCACTACCGCATTATATATGTTGTAATTAATTTAATAATATTAAGTTAAGAACAAGATTATTAATTACCAGTGCCCCCATGGGCTTGTTATTTTTTGTAATTAAAAACAAAAATTAACACTTATCTTAATAATTTGTACGGTTTATAATTAATCCCTTAACTGCCGATTAAAAGTCACGCAATTCGATCCCCAATGCCAACTCTTTTCCACTTAGGCGCACGAATGCGATGCATTTGTGGAGGGGGGGGGGTGAATAAAGAAGCAAATAATCCTAAATAAGCAAATCCTTCGCATACACTTTCAAGGTCCTTTTACTGCACTCTAAAGCCTTCGGAATAATTTTATGGGTAGCAGTGAACAAAAAAGATCATACTTCGGAAAGACGTATATATACGTCCGGGAAGTAAAGACTTTGGCTTAGCGAGACATTTATATACACTGGGAGTACTTAAAGGGTTAAAGTCGAAACGTAGTTTAAGTATCAAAGTATAGTATCGTTGAATTCAATACATTCTTATTGTATGAGGGGGGCTCGATGAAAATTAGGATTGAATATTGGGTCACGAATATTGCAACTTTGAGAAGCGCTGGAGTAACTTAAAACATCCGAAACAAAAAAAATGGCTTTAAAACTATATAAGTAAATATGTTACACATCACTTAACTGCTCTGATTAAATAAATATATAATTAATTAAAAAATTTACATTACTCATTTTGTGAGCAATTTTTTGTAAAAAATTATTTAAGTCTAGCTTTAAAATATTTTCGAATCCTGTTCGTTCAAATTGTATTCCAATATCATTCTATATTTTTGTAAAAAAAATATTTATATATGACATGTCTTTTGAGCCAGAATCAGACTTAGTTTTAAAAAGTATCTTTATCTGATGAAATCTATACAAGTTTTGACGCTGAGAGGAGTGAGAAAAAAGAACGCCACCGTGAAAACTAAGTGGATTAGCACTTAAAAAACCGATGGGGTAAGTATCACGACTTTTATGATTGTACTTGAAAGTTAATGCTGACATATAGGGCTATTATATCTAACGATCTGGAGTTAGACATGTTTATTGGCTAGGTCATATGTTCGGAAGAAATAAATGGGTAATTAGTTTGATACTTCAAGGTGAAATGAAAAAGATGAGTTAAGTTCTAGATACGGAATTTAATTTTTAATCTAATTTAATTATCCTTACATATATATGTATATTCCAACTTATTCAAATTAAATTCCAAGTATTCTGTTTTGCAAGTAATCAAAACGAATAGCAAACATTTACGAAAGCAAATATTTGTACAAAATTTAATTAATAATAAAGTTTGTAAGTTAAGTCTTTAACTTCAAATTTAAAAATGTTCTTTAGCTTAAATTTTAACTTTAAAGTTCCATTTTATGATGTGTCAATTGGAAATCGATTCCGATACTAAAAACTTCATACAGAAAGAGAGTTTCCTTTATTTTCCCTCTTGACCTTTTACTTAATAAGAAAATAACTGAAACTCTTTTCCAAGGCTTTTCAAACTCCAACTTTTAAAGGGTTCGCGGATAAATACATATCAGAAACATCCAGTTCCATTTCCTGCGAACACTTTTTGAAGTGCTTTTTGTGACACGTGCTCCTATCACATAACTCAAAAATAAATATGTTGGGGAATCTTGGTCGTAAAGAGGAACCTTTTAGCGCTTCTTCGCAAATAAAAGTCATTCTGATTCCTTACATTCTTCTTCCACAAATCGGGGATTGCTCAACCATTTTTAACTAGATTTTGTCCGATGAATACTTGTCTTTATCCTTGAATAAGTTAATGTCTTTTACATTTTTAATATCTTACCAAAAAAGAAATATTATTAAAATTCAAATATAAAAATATATTCCTTTTTTACAAATATCTTGAGTATCAAATCGAATCATTTGCATACTATGCAGCAAATCATACATTTTAATTTTAATAAAAGTATTTATTTTTTTAACATTTTTAATACTTAGTGATTAGAATTTTTACATAATGCATAGCGCACTTTTGTGCATGTTAGTATTGAGCGCAGAATGAGACTTTTGAAATGTGTGGTGGTAGCATTATCACTCTGTCATCGGCAGTGGCGCATACGAGGGGGGAGCGTCCCCGGTTCCGAATCCTTCCCATACCCATATCCCTTGATTTTTTTTCAATTGATTATAACCCTATATATATATATATATATAGTACGTAAAATTTAATTATTTATTATTAATAATTAATTTTATTAATTAATGCTAATTATTTGTTCAATAATTAATTTTTTTACTGATTTTTGGTCACGAAATTGTGACAATATCAAAAGAACACGTTAGGCTGCGTATTGGAGCATGATGCGAGAATGGGGGACTTTCAACCCTGAACCCCCCCTTCCCCCGTCTATGAAAAAGTCCTGTTTGTGCCACTAGTCATCGGTACGTCTCATTAAATGTTAGTTTAGACTTAGCAGTTGGTTTTAAAGAGAATAAACTCTTGTCTTATTTTTGTGTTAAATATTTTTAATAGTTTTTTTAAAGATTACTTTGCAATTTTTTAAATATGATTAGAGTTAATATATATTTTTTATCGATCGTGAAGATGGATTTTTGATGGAATTGTTTGGATAGAATTTTGATGCTCTTTAAAGCGCGTATTTTGAACTTCTTCCTCTATATGTGTCAAAATTGCACGTAATGTTAAGGTTGAGACCATTAATTTTCTGTTGGCTGAAACCCATACTTTTTACTTTCGAGCATTCTAACGCTCTTTCGATGTATGTTTATGTTTAAAAAGCGTCGTTGAAGCAGTATATAAGTGCTTATGCTGAATTTTATTGAAATTTCTCATGCATTTTTTTCCACATCCAAATAAAAATTCAGAATGTTGGGCCACCAAATAAAACTGATTATGGTGATACAGATTTCGTCTCGTTTCTCCAAACTATGAAATGAATAAAAGCAGAAAAGAAGTCTGCAAAACTTACCATAAGATTGTATATTATTCCAACAAATCAACTTTTATCGGTATTTCTCAAATTTCGGATTTAGAACAAGTTGATGTTGATGTGTTGCTGAACATCGTCATATTACTTCGCTTGATAGAATATTGTAAAATTTTACATTTTGTAAGTTTCTGTTTTGTCATTTTTTGTTGTTTTTATTTATAACTTTTTAATTCAGAAGAGAGAGAAAATGTTCTTTAGTATACATTTACGATATTGTGTACACTATTATGCCATAAGAGCCAATCAGTTGACCCAATTAGAAATCCAATAATTTTTGGAATTGTATCATGTTCGACATTTGTAATGATTTTAATGAGTGATCCCAATCTGTACACACGTAACAATTTGACCCCAAACCTCACTTTACAAAATAGACCATATTTTTTTCTGAGCAACTAAATCATTCATCCTTATGATCAATATCCTTATGATCAATGGATACAAATATTGGCTTTCTACCGGTATACGACTTAAAATCTTAATAAAAAATAAAGCCAAAAAATTAAACTTGTCCCAAAGAGTCCATGTTTCACTAATTTTTATCTTTACTTTTGCAATGATGTACACGTGCAATAAAAAGGAATTTAAAAAAAAACAACAACATAAAAAGCTTATATATATAAGGCTTATTCATAGTTCCTAAAAGTGTTTGAAAAAAAAAGGAAATTATATATAAGTTATATCAATTATAAGTAATATAATTTAAGTAAGGTTTTAAAAATATATATATCTTTCAATTAGACATTCTAAAAAGAAAGAAATTTTTGAAAGTATTTATCGGTAATATATTTTACATTTCTTGAAATTTGTAATAGTTTAATTACCACCTATATAACTCGATTTTAGTTTTTTTTTCTCTCACCATGGAGATACTCTAACAATATTATCATGCTTTTTTCTGGAATTTCATGCTTATATTAATAATTAAAGCTGGCGTTGATTATTCTTTCACATATAAGTCAGTTCAACATTCTTTCCTCATGCGAAACGTATTTTTGTCCATTTTTTGGGAGGATCGCGAGTTGAGTGTATCTCTTGTCCATTCATGAGTGCTGAGTTTGACTTGTATTTGCAAATACGCAAACGTTGTTGGAAATTCCTTCAGTGTGTGTCCCTCTGACGGGATATTTTTACTAATTTAACTGCTTTAGAACCAGTTTAAATATTTTCACTGATTTTTAAATGTTGATGGAAAATAATTTATACAGAACTAACTATCTTCAGTCAGTCAAAAATGTAAATGTATAGGTAAACACAGAAAATTTATGCAAATACAGAGAAAAGAGAGAAATATTTTAGTAATTATAGTTATTTTTAAATATGCGCAAAGGCAGGCGTCAGCAGAGCTGCGAGCATTTATGCAACGAATCGCATGTGGCTCGGGAGCCGTGGCTTGGTGACTCCTGACCTTGACCAACGAGTCTTTATGGAACGTGGGGTGGAAGCAGAGATTATGATAACCGACTCCTTAACTTCCATGTCAAATCTAGATAAAACGTATTGGCTCAATTCAATTCAACATGAATCAGTCCTCTGTTCCTCATAACGTATCTTTAGTGGAATCAGAGAGAAATGCGACAGGATTCGAAATTCACCACCGAGGATACTCGCAACCATAATTATTCGGTTGCTATACGAAGACAATTATCTTCTGACTTTAAACACAAAAAATGAACCTTGATAAATAATTCCGATTCTAGTAAACTCAATGAAGTAATGAAAAGACCGTATGCAAATTGCTTTGAAAATTCTTCTTTTCTTACTAAAAACAAAGGAAATAAGCTTTAGTTTACCTAGAAATAATAATTTTTTTTTTAATTCTGATTTACTTTTCAAGAATTGGCATTGTTTCGTAACAATAAGAGTAGTTTTCGCGGAGAACACAAATCATTCCCTTGCTAATTCTCGAAATAAAAGATCAAAAACACAAAGATAGAGAAATGATTCCCAGTAGAAAACTTCGTTTTGAGAAAATATATGCTTGGAGATTGAGACATTGGAAAAAATAATTTCTTAAACAAACTTTTAAAGTTGAAATAATTTTCTTTAAAAATTTTTTCGTTAATGGTATTAAGCGTAATTCCAATGTTCTTTCCCATCTTGCCAGCCAAATAAAATAATCTTCGTTGTGTAATGAGACATTATATGCATTAGATATTCTTTTTACATTTTCAACTTAATTGTAATACGCACTGAAACAAGATTTAATAAGAAAAGAGGGTCCTGCTTTTTAGAAAAATAAATAAATTTGGTACTAACTATATATATATATCCTTGACTAAAAAACTATTCTACGAATTGACTTTTTAATGAAAGAGCAAACATTTTTTAGTGAACTATGAACAAAATAAAATGAATACATTAAATTTTCTTTTGAATTAGATCTGAAAAAATGACTGAAACGAGTGAAATTAAAAAATTTCTAGAAATAGAACAAAGATCATATATCAATATATAGTGAATAGCGTCAGGTTTTAAAGATTTGACTGGTGAATAATGCACTTAAAATATTGAATTTAAATTTTTCCAATAAAACCAAAATTTTAGCAATTTAAAATATATTAATTAAAGTACTTATATAAATACTATGGTTAGGGCCTAAATCATGGCAACTATTTTTTTTTTTTCTTGTAGATATGTGAACGGATCACACACGTATATGTGCCGTGTGGAGTTCTGCAAACATAGTGTGTATGTATGCAGAACAACAGATGGATCTGTGACAGCTGATTGAAGCGCTGTGAGGGCTGTGAAATCAGTCAGTTGGTGAGTGTCGTGTGAGAAAACCCGTGTTGAACAGCGCGCTTACATCAAAATGGTCATTCACCAAGGGAGAAAATCGCTCTGTGACTTTGATCTCATTCCTAAGATTAAGGAACCAATACGTGGTAGGCTGTTTGCAACACGAAAGGACATTGCTAATGCTATGCGCCAACAGGTGACCCAATTCACAAATGGTGCGGAAAAGGCCGAAGCTGATGGTATTCAGCGCCTCCCTCACCGTTGGCAGCGAGGGGGACAGTAGCAGGGGACTACATCCAGGGTCTTTAGGCCCAGCTTTCTCATTTCAACTTAATGTGTACTATGTTCTTATTCTTTTGCACAGTGAAGGCCATATTGACCTATGTACTACCGTAATAAATTATTATGTTACAATATTTCAGTGTTATTCATTGTCCTCACATGTAGTTAACTCCTTGTCCTTTCGTCTGTATATGTCACATTTTCCAACCGGACTAGTATCTTCAAGAAAAAAAATAGTTGTCATGACTTTTGCTCCAGGCCTCGCGTATATATATATATTGAAATAACAGTGCCAGCACCTCAATGCATAAAATGATTATTTTTAATTACTTACAAAGAAAAAATGATGATCTAATTATTGATCATGCAGAAAGACAATAATTACCAAAATTTTGAAAATTTTGCTTAGAACAAAATTATGCTACTAACTTTATATATATACATTTATAAAAATAATGTAAATAATAGGTTATCATAATTTCATTTTTTTATACAATTTTTCTGAAGCATTTTACATTTCTATAGTTTTTGCAATCTTTTTTTAAAAAAATAATTTATCTGATTTTCTTGTATTCGTATCAAACTTTCAAACTTTGTATGCGGATGCCAAAATTACTATAGAGTGCACCCTGCTATTATTATCTGCAGTACTAATTCATCCTCCATTAATCAATCCAATTCATCCTCCATTCATCCTCAAGTACGCTTCATCTTGCATCACTTCCCGAATTCAGTGACACTTAGAAAATATATAGCTTTTATAATTTTGTTCATTGTATTATTCTTCTTTTAATAGGTCACTTGTTGTAGCTTCTAATAATCTGAATTTTATATCATTTTAATTTGTGGGATATATTTACTGCTGAAGCATCATTATTTTTCTATTTGATAATTGTTTGTGTGTTTGTCATGCAAAGATATATTTATTTTGTTAATATGTATATGTAATAATTCCCAATAATTAAACCTTTAATAGCTTTTGATTTATCTATAATCCAGTCCTTCAGGACAACCGTTTAATTATTTCAACTAGCTACCAGCCTAACGGGGATTTTTAGAATTACATCCACCCACCCACCCAAATAATGTGATGTTCCCGCTGAGTATAAATGGCAAGATCTCTGAAAAATCCCGCCTTTTCTGTCTTTGTCCTTTCACCATGTAGTCGACTGCAGCGTGTAGTATTTAAGTTTCATTTATTGTGTGTCTTCTTGTCTGCTTCTTGTTAAGTTGAAACGCAATATGTTAAATATTCAACAAACTGTATTAACTAACTACAAGACTGCCTCGTCAATACTACAATAATACCATCCACTCACCACGTCTTACAATTATCATTACTACTCGCCGGAAATATTCTCTCTCTCTCTCTCTGTATATATATATATATATATATATATATATATATATATATATATATATATACATATATTGTAGTTCATGATACGGATAAAACTCCTATTTATTATCTAGCTATGAAGAAATCTAATTTGACAAATATTTTTTTAGTTTCGAAATTTTCACTGCTATATTACATCACTTATTTATAAAAAATGAGGGTACACTACACAATATGAGATATATATAATGCCTACAATAACAATAAATATCTTCAAAAAACAAATATGTACAGCATTTTCCTCTCTGCTTTTTAATAGGGTTAAACCTGAAAATCAGCAGTAATAGCAAATGATTGCTCAAATCTGAAATCATATTATCTTAAAATTTCAGACTTAAATTCGTAAACAATATATGAAATACATTTTAAGGAATACGTCTGTAAGTTAAAAAAATTGAAAATTTGTTGATTGATATGTTTCAACACGAAATTAAATCGTAAAATATCATTTATTCAAAATGTTGCTTCAAAATTCAAACATTTCAAAATCGATTGAACCTAAGGGACTCGAAAAGAAAAGAATTTTTCAAGAAATTTAGCTTTACAGAAATTTTTAAACTTTATACAATCATTTATTTTCAGTAATTTCGAGATTAAAGACAATCGTGTAAATGTTTTACAAATCAAGCTTTTAAAGAAACATTTTGCTACTGTTAACAGCTTAACTCTTTTTTTAAGCTGAAGTCTGTGCGTGTGTATTTTACTCTATTCAACAAACAGTTCTGTTCGCTATTTCAGGAAAACAATGATTAAATCTATGGTACAAGCAACAATCGTCATTTGTTTTATATGGGTGAAATGAATATTTTCATTCAATAATGAAAAAAGCATTTTTCATAAAAACAATTCTTTAAAAATTATAAAATTCAGCGCTAGAATGACAAAAAGAAAAATCAAAATTCGACTTCCATAATTTCCAAATTTTTTCTACAGTACATTTTAAAATTTGCCAGACACTATTTTATTACAGATAATGCAGTGTCTGACAAGAAACTGTATATATATATATCAAATAATCTCTAAACAAAGTAGTTATAAATTTCTTTTAAGAATATATTATAAAATTTTACCAACAAATTCCAAGACAAAATATAACTTTAATATACATATATTTGTATTCAGTTCTCCATTTAAATACACAGACTTCACACTAAACTGTTGCTTTTTTCAAGGTAGACAGGAGATCAATTAAAACTGTTTCAGTATTTTTCAGATGAAATTATAGAAGACGTCTTGGCAAAACAAACAAGCCATTATGCAATGATCATCGGTATTAATGTATTTTAGATGCTTAAAAATAATATTAAGGTACATATATAATAAATTAAATTCTAGAAAAAGTAGCAAAATAGAAAAAGTAAATTTTCATTATTTATGAGATTTTGTCTGCGTTTTCTTGAGCAATGAAATTGTAATATAACTTATCTTTTAAAAATCAGACTTTTCTGAGAGTTACGCAGTATTCAATTTATTTATTGCTGCTATAATATATTGCAAATTTTCCGAGTAAAATATTTAATATATTCAATTTATTTTAAATATTAAAACTTACAGAGAATTTGAATTAAACAAAATTGTACTACATTACATTACTTTAGTTGTAACTAAATTCGGAATAACTCTACTAACATGGTTAGACTTTATAAATAAATAATAACAATTATATATGAAAATGGCATAGTTGCTCAGTTAAAAATATAAATAGATAAGCTTATGCTGAAGTAACTCATTCTTAAAGTAAACTTATACTTAACTTTTATTAAACGTATGCTACTCTTAACAGATTATAAAAGTATTTACAATGCTAGAAAACAAATTTAGAAAGTCCTTACAATCCTCTCGAAGGAAAGTGTACCAATTAATTATTTAGTATAGTTTTTATCACAATTTAAAAGCGGAAAAACAAAACGTGCATTTCAGACATATTTTATTTTATCATTTAGGAAAATCCAAGAATGCAACTCAATCATACGTACCATATATAGGAATGAGTGAGTGAATGTTTATTAACTCTGCACACTCTAAAGCAACGTGAGGGATTTTGGATGGTAGTCTTGGCAATTTTGAACTGCGGTCAAGTGAAAAGGGAGACACCTGAGTCAGCACCCTACTCTCCTAAATTCCCTTCAAAGCCAACGTGAAGGCTTTGAGTCATGACACGATATATCGAACGAATCCTTGGAAGAAAGGCAGTATCATAACTGGTGTGTTAAATTTTATTCTTTACATCCCTAAAAATTGAAGTCTTTTTTTACTAATGCGACATTATCAGCATAAATGCAATGTAATCCGTCTGTTTTGGGGACCCATATGTAAAATAGATTGATGTACCGTTATCTTGGACACACATTCTGAAATCCTCTGGCACGTTTGTCCCGATTTCTCGATCGCGATAGTGTGAAGGTTCATAAATGGATGGCATATTTTCGTAAAATATGTGCTTTATTATGACTATCTGAACACCATCTTAATTTGACCTAAGCTATTTAAGCCGTCAGGTTAAATACTAATTTAAATACCTAAAATACAAATTTAGTATTTATCATGAATAGCAGACTCTCAGCAATAATAAGCGTCTTAGAATGGCCCCTGAGGATCCTTATAACTTGAACCACGGCACTTTCCACTATTAACTTCGCAATCCCCGTTTGAGAAAAATACACCTCATTTTCCATTCTCTTTTCATTTAACTTTAAATAGCAACCTTCATTTACATAAATCGTTATTCCTTTACAGAAATTGGTTTTATAATCATATAATGTCATAAAAATACTTACCCTAAAAGACTGGTAAGAATCGCGAAAAGAATCCGTTACACGTTGACATGTTAGTTATTCAACCATAACATGTTATGGTCAGTTCTCAAGCAGCGTTACAACTCGCTTAACGATGTTAAGCGCATAGCCTTAAACACGGTAGCTTAGTGGCAAGTGTGTCATGCGTTTGAGCCTTGTACCGCTGAAGACCCATCGAGCAGAGGGGACCAATGCACGTTAAATATATCGAGGCTCAAACGTCCTCCCGTTGGTGAGGTGTGGAAGTGAGGAGAGGAGGTGCCAGCTTAGATGTTTCCCTCTTCACTTGACCATGGTCTAAAACTGCGAGTTCCTTCGCCAAAAGCTTTCGAGAAGCTGAATAGTGAGAGGTTAATATTCACTCGCACCATTACAAGCATTGTTTGGCACAGCTTAGCCTAATTTTGCTTTTGTGCCATAAAATCAAATAATCAAATCAAATCAAATCGCACCGTTACAACCGACGTTCGGTTTTCACACCACCGGCTTGTGTTTCACAGCAGTTTATAAAGGGTGTTTTTTTAGAGGTATAGAACTCTAAATTGCAATAAAACAACGATGTAATATTCGGTTGACATGGATTTTTTTTATTCGAAAGATAATCTTGTGGCATTACATTTTCAATATGATTTCTGGCATAGGACTGTCACGCCTGGCTCGGATGTAGTCCAATATGGACGTCCAATTTTCTATGACTTTTTCCAACATTTGTGGTCGTATATCGGCAATAACACGGTGATTGTTGTCTTCCAAATGGTCAAGCGTTTGTGGCTTATCCGCATAGACCAATGACTTTACATAGCCTCACAGAAAATAGTCCAGCGGTGTTAAATCACAAGATCTTAGAGGCCAATTCACAGGTCCAAAACGTGAAATTAGGGTCGCCAAACGTGTCTTTCAATAAATCGATTGTGGCACGAGCTGTGTGACATGTTGCGCCGTCTTGTTGGAACCACACTCCTGGACATCATGATTGTTCCATTCAGGAATGAAAAAGTTAGTAATCATGGCTCTATACCGATCACCATTGACTGTAACGTTGTGGCTTTCATCGTTTTTGAAGATGAATTCCACCAGCCCATAAATCGCACCAAACAGTCAGTTTTTCTGGATGTAACGGTGTTTCGACATACACTTGTGGATTAGCTTCACTCCAAATGCGGCAGTTTTGTTTTTTGACGTAACCATTCAACCAGAAGTGCACTTCATCGCTAAACAAAATTCGCTTATGAAAATCGGGAACAATGGCAATCTCGTTTTGGTCCCATTGACGAATCTAAAAGCGTTGTTCAGGCGTGAGTCTATTCATGATGAATTGCCAAACCAAACTGAGAATAAATCACTTGACAGCTGTTAAATCGGTCGCCATCTTGGAAAGTAATGCCAACTTAAACTTCTATACCTGAAAAAAAACACTCTTTACATCTTTTTTTTTCAATGGTGGTGGTACTCCCTTCGTGGAATATGTTTACACCACTGCAGAATGTGACAAATTCAGAATTTCCGAAATGTTGCCAGCTTTGATAAGGAAATCCTTTATCATCCCCTTTGGAAAATCAGGTAATTTATGCATTCTGTCTTTCCCAGTAAAGACAGATGTGGTTCAATCTGGTCATTATTACCCGTCCTCAAAAGTGCGGAACGACTGCTTGGGCGTCTGCCTCACAGTTCCTTCCTTAACTGTATAATATTCACTACACGCAGGTATTCTAGGTAATTTACTAAACTTAATAAGCTGTGTCGACCTTACAATTAGCGTCTTTTTGTGAGTATTCCTCGTTTATAATGCATTTTTACTTTGTCACGCTATATAAAGAGTGTTTTTTTCCAGGTATAGAAGTTTTAGTTGGCATTACTTTCAAAGATGGCGACTGATTTAACAGCTGTCAAGTGATTTATTCTCAGTTTTGTTTGGCAATTCATCATGAACAGACTCACGCCTGAACAACGCTTTCAAATTGTGCAATTTTATTTCGAAAATAATGGTTCTGTGCGGAAACGTATCACGCAGTACGTCCATTTTATCGTCGATAAAATCGTCCATCAGAGCAGTTAATTCGATTAATCATGGAACGTTTTCGCCCCACGTTTATTCTAATTGATAACTCGCATCCCCAGAGATGCCGTACGGTGCCTACAGAAGAAGCTATGGCTACTGTAGAGCGTAGCATTGAGGAAAACCCGAATGAGTCCATCCGCCATCGAGCACAGGAATTGGATCTTGTCCATCCACATTATGGAAGATTTTGCGGAAGGATCTTGGTTTGCGTGCTTACAAAATCCAACTCGTGCAAGAATTGAAGCCGAACGATCATCAAGCAAGGCGTAGATTCGTCGAATGGGCCCAAAACGAGATTGCCGTTGTTCCCGATTTTCATAAGCGAATTTTGTTTAGCGATGAAAAGCACTTCTGGTTGAATGGCTACGTCAACAAACAAAACTGCCGCATTTGGAGTGAAGCTAATCCATAAGTGTATGTCGAAACACCGTTACATCCAGAAAAACTGACTGTTCGGTGCGTTTATGAGCTGGTGGAATCATTGGTCCGTACTTCTTCAAAAACGATGAAGGCCACAACGTTACAGTCAATGGTGATCGGTATAGAGCCATGATTACTAACTTTTTCATTCTTGAATTGAACAATCATGATGTCCAGGAGCTGTGGTTCCAACAAGACGGCGCAACATGTCACACAGCTCGTGCCACAATCGATTGAAAGACACGTTTGGTGACCGCCTAATTTCACGTTTTGGACCTGTGACCTCCAAGATCTTGTGATTTAACACCGCTAGACTATTTTATGTGGGGCTATGTAAAGGCATTGGTCTATGCGGATAAGCCACAAACGCTTGACCATTTGGAAGACAACATTCACCGTGTTATTGCCGATATACGGCCACAAATGTTGGAAAAAGTCATCGAAAATTGGACGTCCAGATTGGACTACATCCGAGCCAGTCGTGGCAGTCATATGCCAGAAATCATATTTAAAATGTAATGCCACAAGTTTATCTTTGGAATAAAAAAAATTCATGTCAATCGAATAATACATCGTTGTTTTATTGCAATTTAAAGTTTTATGCCTCTAAAAAAAACACCCTTTATTTCCCCCCAATATTATAGTATTCAGCTGAAGCTCCACTATAGAAATAATTATCTTAGAACTCATTTTAGTTTACTTTTAGATTCATTGAATTGTATTAAAGAAGCATTTTCAGAATTCTTTAAAAAAGGTGTTTTTAACATTGAATTAGAATAAATTTCACTTTGGCTTCGGTACTCTCGGCAAAATTAAATATCATTGCATTATCTAGCATTCGACGAGAGCTTGAATTAAAACTTAATTCAAGCGTCAAAATTTAGTAGCGAAATCCTCCACTAGATGGTACTACCATGAAATGGATATCACATTTGGGAATTTGCAGTGTCTGGAAAGCCTTACTTGCCATTGAACAGACGATTAGGAAAAGAATACATAAATTTTAATTTACGGTTTTGAGTTAAAAATAGTATTTATTTGTCAATAATATATATTTATTTTGACGAAATTGGGGGTGGGGTATTTTTATTAAAAATATATATTAGATAAATTATAAATTTTACTTTTTTGAGTTACAAATTTAAGTTTTTAGATTAATCATTTAATTAATTCTATGCCAGATTAAAAAAGAACATCAAAGTTTATTTGTGATTCCTGCATATTTATAAAAAGTCCTCAAGCATGTCTTCTTTATGAAATAAATGAAATATCTTTAATTAATTAAAGGTACTTAATTAATTAAATTTAAATATATTTTAACAGTCATTCATCGATGCAACTGATACAAAAATTCTTATGAATCCCAATCGCTTCCTCATGTTATTGATTTCTCTACTTTCAAATTTCTTTGACGATCAATCTTTTATTAAAATTCAAATAGCTAAAGATGAAAAAAATAACAAATCATTGGGCTACGATTTTCTTTAGGAACTGTAACGAGAGTAATGTTAATAATGTTGATTATGAAAAAAACAATAAAAGCGTAAATACACGTATCAACTAAATTATTTTCATTATCATCTTACATGTGAAAAAAGAGAGCCTATATATATCCTTGTTCCAATAAAACTCATTTTCTATAACACTTTATTCATTTGATATTTTATGAAGTAATTCAAACGTAAAGGTATAATTGAAAATAATAATAATTATACTTCATTTTAATTAAAACACTTTGAGAGAATTAGCTTCTTTGTTATTAATATTTTAGAAAAAAAGGTACACGCATGTGGAAGAGATTTCTTCCAGTTATTATGATATAACTGAAAGCTAATTAATTACAAGCTTGATGTTTCTTTAAAAAATAATTATTACATTAAGTAAATTTCTGATATCGTTATCAGTTTTCACTTTCTTTTTATTGCACATTTCTGAATACCTGATTAAATTTTTAAGCCTTCTTTATTTGGAATGAGAAACGTATTTTAAACTATATACAGGTCTTCTTCTTGTGGATGCAAGTATTTAAAACAACTACACCATTCATTGATTAAATAGTTTGACAAAACTAAATGCTTGTAACTCTTAGGTTATATTTAAAAGGCAGCTTTTCCGATTTAATTCTTCAGATAAAAATACAAAATATTTCATTTGTATCATATTTTTATCTGTGTGCAAGCTTTTTTATTTTTTTTAAATATTTTAAATTATAAAAAAGACTTTTTCCAAAATAATGGATTAAAACAAAATGTACAATAGTATACATGCAGTTCAATAGTATGCATGTCCTGTTTTTTTTTTTTTTTTGCTTAGCTTTTAAAATATTTAGTTTTTGTTGACCCATAGGATATTTCAATGACTTATTATTATTTTTGAAACCTTATTTTTATTTTAAACAATTTATACAATATACATAATCCTATAAATTCTTTTGACTCTATTATTAATAAGGATATACTAAAAAGGTATTAACTTTTTACAGTTTGCAGAAATAGTTACTTAGAATCATATAAACTGGGCACTAATTTCATTATACTTATTCTGACTGATATGTGAATTAAACATTTCAAAGCATTTTTTTAAAATGTTTAACTTAAATGTAATTTTGGGACAATGTTTTTTAAACTTCCTTTTTGAGCATGTAACCATAATAAATTTTATGTAATATTTATACAATACTTATACATATATATATATATATATATATATATATATATATTATATATATATATATATTAACACAAAAAAGTATTTTCTTCAGTAATTGGAACTAAATAAAAATGATATGTTTAAAGTCATTCGAACACTGATGTAAAATATGCACGTTGTAATTGTAAAAGAAAATTATTTTAAATAAATGAAATTTTGTAAAGGCAGATTTTTAATGCCAGATTAAATACATAAAATTTACTAAGATATCAAATAAAGTTCAACTGATTTAGAGATATAAATGTATACCGAATATTCTTACAAATATATTTAAAATTTAAATGTGCACTACTTCTGTAATTTCGTAGTATAATACATACACACGTTTATCAAAGAGAAATTTAATTCAAACTTACATGAGATGTACCTGGCAGAGGCAACGATGCTTCGTAATCTGGTGGAGCGTCATTTTTAATTTTCAAAGTCGATTCAATACTTTGAATTGATCTCGAATTTAGTTCTTTTTTCTTACTATCTTTCTTCCAAAAACCACCAAAGCAGCTTCTTGAATTCTTCTGGTGAACACTCTGGTTTAACTCTTTGATAGGTTTTATCTCAAGAATTGGAGAAGTCGAATCCGATTTCAGAAGTTGTTCCTTCGATACTGTACTTGTTGGCTGACGGCGATGCTTTGCGGTTGTGCCGGTACGAGTGCCACATGTTCGAGTAACCTGGCTATCTTCAGAAATGGTCTGTCTACTTTCCATTTTGATTCTTTCAAAGGTGCCCAGTCTTGGAAACTTCTTTTTAGGTGTTCGTTTACCTAAACTTGCTGTTTCATTTGACTCATCTGTTTGAATCAACTTATCCGTGGTCTTAGGTGTACCTGGAGCACTTTCTGATAGATTGGATCTAGCACAACCTTCCACTTCCTCCAGTCTTTCTGAATTCACAACTTTCATTTCCAAAGCATTGTCGTCAGAGCAGCCATTTTGAGGTTTGTACTCTCGTATAAATATGATGTTCGATTCAGTTCCAGAATTGTTTTCATCAACACAGTCAATAAAAGGAATCGAGTCTTTAAAATCGTTTCCGAATGATTTTGATCTGACAACCCCTCTTCTTTTAGATTCTTTACCCATTAAATTATCCGTTAATGAAAAATAACTTCCATCTTTTGATTTTGGGTCTAATTTGAAGCTTTTTAATTTATCCTCTTCGAACTTAGATAAATTTTCTTCTAGAGAAAGGCTGTTTTCTTCAACAGAATTCTTAGAAGTTGCAGTCAGAGTTGAATCCAAATGAGCTGGTCTTTTTGAATATGCATTTAATGCTCGAGGTCCTGGAACGCAAGTTACGAAGGATGATTCTTCATATCTGGAGGTTCGTTTTGGTAGCACACCCTGGAAAAATATAAGACCAGATTTATTACCGATGTAAAAAAAGAAAATTAAAGATTCTTAAAGATTAATTAATTCTTAAATTCTTAAATTTTATTTTTTTGGTACAGTAATCTAAACAAAATGATTATGTTATAATCTAATCTTTATACCTTCTTTACAAATTATATGTTCTGCTTAGGCATTTCCATATGTTTGTATAATCAGATTTTCCCATGGATAAACTGAAACATTTAACAATCGACATGGAAGTGAAAAATAGTATTGAAGTCCAATTTCTAATTAATGTTTTGAATAATTTTATATGTATGTCAATTAGACTTCAAGCAAAGAACGATTTAACAAATGAATCTGGAAAGTCAATTATGCAAATATAGCCGAATTACCTGATATTCTTAGGACTCATCTGAATAAAGCGAACTAAAGATAAAAGAGACAATAAGATCCAAAAAGAATTTAAATATGAATTTTTTTATGAATAATTAGAAAGAGAGAAAAAAAACCTTAGGGGTAAGAAGCTAAAAATTTAAATTTCAATAAAAATATCAAACAATATTTTTTTCGCATTTGGTGTTCAATACACACAGGATTTCAATCATCAATACGGGGACATCTTTAGTCTACAATTAAAATTACTTTTTTTGTCCTGTCCATTTTTTTTCTTTCTCATCTTAATTTCTATAAAAAAAAAACAGTCAATTTATCAAAATTGAATAAACTTGATTTTCATTTTTTTAAATTTTCTTTTCAAATTGTTGCCGAAAACAAAATGAACTCACAAATGTGAAAGTTAATAAAAATAAGAATAATGTGTGTTAGGGACAAAAAAAGTGCTGATGTAAGGTATCTGAAATTCCAATTCTTCACACAGTGGAATTTTTTTAAAAAAAAAAAAAATCAACTATCACATGATTTAATTTCCTTAAATAAATTGATCCTGCCGATAGCAGCAGCATCATTAAAAAGAGAGATTTTTAAAAAATTCTCAAAAAATAAAGGTGAATTATTTTTGTCAAAAATATGCTGTCGGCACCTTTGAAGCGTCAGTGAAGCTCCCTAAACAAAATTCTAGAGTGATACGATTCACGGTGTGGATTTCTATAAGGAACTTATAAATCATTAAGTTAACACATTTAACTTTATATGTAAGATATTGAACTTAAATTATGTCATATGTACACCATCAAATTCCCATTTTATCCTCAAGTATAGCACAATCAAGGAAAAAATCAAAATAGTCCTATATGAATGTATACTAATAGACTAGATTAAGATTTTCCAACTTCCAAGATTTCCAGATTCAATGTGCTTTTCGTTTATTAATTATTAAAGAACAATAAAATATTAGTCTTAAAATTGTAAGAATAAATATTTTTATTATTTTATAACTTTTATACATTTTTTTAAAAAAAATTATATTTTGCTCATAACTTACTGTCTCAAAGACGGCTAAATACGAAATAAAACAGAAAACATAATAGAAGATATAATAGTCCACTAGTCTTACTGTAGAAGATGCAAGAATTAACAAAGAACAGAAGTTCAGAACAAATCTTAAGAGGTAAACAAAAAAAGTTGTTATCGAACTTTTTCTGCAGAATATATAATTAAATATTTATCTATCTTCATTAATTGGCTTCTTTTAGTACCTGTAGTAGTACAAGCAGCCAATACTTATAGTACTGCAAGCAGCAGTACAACAAGCAGGGGCAATCCTGCAGTATGTGTGATACGGCAGGATTACCGCCGTATCAGCCGTATGAATTATACGGGGCCCTCAAGCTACAAGGAACCCCAAAATGTGTAACTACAAACCCACTATCAGGGCTCTCATATCAGAAAAGAGGTCCTGAAGGAATTTCAATACAGGACCTATGCAGAAAACTAGCTACGCCAGTGACAACAAGTTCTAATTTAAGCTGCTTGTAGTAGAAGCAGCTTAAATTTGTACTTATAACTAGGATTATATTTATAGTGGAATGTCATTTTTTTATAATTGAAACTATTTTTATAGCAGCAAAAGTGTTGATAATGTCACTGCTTCGAATAACTCACATCAATTTTGACGTATAATGAATGCCATTAAATTTCTTAAAAAAAGCTAATTAATTACCTTGTTTTTTTCTATTTTCCGATGCCTTTTTAGTTAAGAAGTGTGATTAGTCAAACTAAGTTTTTTTTTCTGGAAGAGGAGTAAATAAAATGATCCATTATGGGATAAATTTTCATCAAATTTACATTGTTCTGTTAGTACACGTATGCAGGATTAAAATAGCATTACAAAGAAATTAAAAATGCTTTTAAATCTAACGTACCCGAAGAACTAAAGACGATTTCGCATGTACAAAACTTGTCTTTTTTCCATGTTTCAAAGCTTCCGCACTGTACTTGGAGAGTTGATTGGTAATCAGGGCTTGCCATAAAAGTTTCACACCAGCACATGGCGTTCGCAAAATCCACGTGGTCCATTGATTACGTTGTCCTGACGATTTATGAACATTCTGAAAAAAAGTTAAATTTCAAAATTGATCACTGTGAACTGTCAATTTAAAAAACTCAATAAGTATGAATGGAATCTAATTACTACTTTTTTTAAAAAAGAAATTGGTTGTTAGCAACTACATTTTCCAAAATAGTTTCGGAATTTTTAAGCTTACACATACTTTTAAATAAGTATATTATTTTTTTATGCACTGTTCAAGTAGTAGACACGTGCCTTTAATAAACTTACGCAAATATTTCTGCTGATAACGTAAAAGAATATATAATGTGTTGTATAGAAGGTTTACTTATGCAAATCAACATTCATGACATCAATAGCCATAGAAAGTGAATAATTTGTCTTCAAATATTGAAAAAACTAATACTTAAGAAAAATTTGCATCTCAAAAAATTTGACATTTATACATTTTTAAAAACTTAAGATGAACAGTTCTTATTTTTGTTTAGCATAATTTAGTCATTTTTACTCTTTAAAATACAGATTTCATAATCATTAAAATGAGTTTAGTAGCCTATGTGTACATACTTTAGAATATAGATTTAAATTTTCGATTCATCTAACAAAACGTTTAGATTTAGATCCTAAATGATGTATCTAGAATAAAAAAATCTAAAAAATTAATATCTTAATAATCATAATAATCATAAACAGTATATATGTATGTGTCCGTAGTGAAGGAAGACTATGCTATTTTGTAAGCTTACATTATAAATATTTAATTATTTTGCTTGAATAAAAGTCTGTAGACTTTTGTAGGGTATCTTTAGTTTTTATGTGAAATAATTTACTTCAATATTTCAGATTCTCAATTTTGTATTTTAAAAGATTGGGGATGAACTACTTAAAGCTTAATATAAAATAAATAACTGTAAATGTACTTAAATATTATTAATTCATACATTTGTCACCGTTAAAAGCTAGAAAACTGTTAATGTGCATGTTACCTAGTTAATCTGCAAATTAATATTAATTGATTTCTGCACTTTAGAGGGAAAATATCCATCATCGAATGCTCATATATTCGATCTATATTTAGGAGAAAAGCGATTCACTCTCTCGATCACGAAATCTCCAGAACATAGAAACCCAATGGAGGAGGGTTACAAGTAGAATATGGATAAAAAAATTCCCATTTTAAACTATTAGGCCTGAAAAGTTGAAATTTGGCAAGCAAGTTTATTTTGTTGAGTAGCAATTCGATAAAAATGGATTTTGAGGAGGTTGTCTTTGGGGGGTATAAGGAAAGAAAAGATAACTATACTTCCATTTTAGAAATTCAAGACTTGTCCTTTTTAAATCTAATGGACTAGGGGTATAAAAATGTTTTTCAGTACAATAAAAAGGCTAGGACTTTGATATCAAAAAACAGTACATACAATTACATGAGATATCCAGCGAAGCTTGGAGGGGGAGGTTTATGGCTAGTACGTATGTAATGTTTTAAGAGAAATTTGTGTTTTGTATACCTATTCAATGGCCATTGTAAAAAGTTTGAAGAATCAGTTTGGCTTTCGATCAATTTTTCTGAAGAGTAATTTTCCTTCTATTATTTTTTAAATGTTGTCTTTTGTTTTATATAGTTTAATACTTTAAAAAGAGTTATGAACACAGTTCAATTACATCCTAAACTGTTGAATATATATATATATATATATATATATGTAATTATTTATATATTTTTATATAATATTTTGACATAAGAAGTTATGTAATTCTTTAATTTTTCAAATATTTTGACAGAAGAAAAAAATTGCACTATTTTTGCACGTTTCAAAAGAGGCTGCTAGCACTCTGCAATATCAAGTATACGAGAAAAAGTTGCATTAATGAATAATTTGCACTGAATAAAATGCTTTATTCCAAATTCTTTCTAAATATATTTTAAAATGAGTAAAATTATGCTATTAGACTATTTTTGAGGTTATTTATTTGATAAAGATTGGCTAATGTTTCGTTTTAGGTGAATTTAAATAACTGTGGCTAAAAAATTACAATATTACTTTGAAATATCAACTGCAATTTGATTCAATTTGAATGTTAGTTCTCTGTTTTTTATAAAAAAAAATATTACTAACAAATGGTTTGGATCAAAACTACAGGGCTTAATTAACCAGCTAATTTTATTTCTGTTTAAAGACTCATAATAATATATCTTAATCTATGCTAATTTTGAGCCAGACATTTCAGGTAGAATTCAAGATGTCTTACAATGGTAATACCTTCGTGTTCCTTTAGAACAATATAATTAGAGTGCGTTGAACTTGTAGGCGTAACTACCGACATTTCATAGCAAATTACA
This sequence comes from Trichonephila clavipes, assembly GCA_019973935.1. NCBI lineage: Eukaryota > Metazoa > Arthropoda > Arachnida > Araneae > Nephilidae > Trichonephila > Trichonephila clavipes. The sequence goes on along the minus strand of BMAU01011056.1, from coordinate 498,242 downwards.
GACAGCGCTGTACCCTTGACAGTGATGTTAACGCCTACACGTGTGTGGTATGGTATCCATTACTGAATATGTCTAACTTGAACGTTATGGTTGCTCATTGTAATGGTTCGCTGTTACCTAAGGTGAGTAACCCCTAATTTGATGGTAAACCATAGCTTTTATCATGTTAATTATCGTATTCCCGCTGTTACTTTCAGACATAAAGTGAAACACACATGCCTTGCGTGCAGGCAATGTCAAATAGATTTATTATACAGCGTTAAGTATGGTACTTATTGAGATTAGCCTTTTCAGATTATCCCCTCTATTTGATGAGAATTTTGTCTCTTAATTTATCTGAAATTAAGAACTTGGTTCTTTCCTAATCAGAATTACAATACGTGTCATGCAGTGATTCAAAAAGGTTTAAAGAATCATTGGGGCTTTTACAAACTAAAATGAGTTATAATATACAATATATGTAAATATAATTAATAAATTAAAATCAGATGTTTTTATAATTACTTCCGTGAGAAAATAATATTTTAACTCATTTTCACACATTAGGATCGCAACTGAAGTTCTTTAATAACCTCTGAATTCTATCAAAGAGTTATAGCTTTTTTTAATGCCTTAAGACCTTTTGATGTGAATTTTAAGCCACACGTTATTTATTAGCTATGTGTATTCATTTATTTCATGAATAAAGGTTTTAAAAATTAATATTCGTTAGAATATCTGAAAATGATAATGATTATTGGAATTTGAGATTACTATTAAAGTTTTAAATGTTTTTCTGTGATAAAGATAATTAGATTATAAATTAGTTTTCTGTTTCCATTTCGTTTAACATGCAAAAATTGATTTGAAATGCTGTTGTTTCATTTTAAATAAATTATTAACAATGCAAAAGTTGCTTCAAAATGTCTTATTATTATGAAAACCATTTAACAAATTTAGTATCTGTAATCACAAATTAGCAAAGCTGATAATGCAAGAATCTGCTATTCCATATAAAATACTGATTTATTATCATAATTAATTCTATTTCAAATCAAAATTCAATCAGTTTACAGTTCAAATTGTATTGGCTTCCATTGATTTCAATCAAACATATACAACATTCATATTTTCTGTTCTTATATAATTAAAAGTATTTATGTTTTATTTTTGAGACATACATGATCTGACCAAAAGTATCTGGACACCAGTAGTATGGTTTTCAGAGGATCCTGAGGTATATATTAATAGGATGTTGATCCCCCTTTCACATCGATGACAGTCTGAGCAGGCTTTACAAAAAGTTTTGTAGGGGACCATAGAAATTGAATATCAAGCGTCCATCACAGCTGAAGTAAGTGCTATCAGTAAGAATAGTTTGTTTGGTTGCCAGAATATCATAGAACAGAAGTATTCTATAGGAGTTTTAGGAAAACCAGTCTAGTTTCTGAACAACTTTTTCGTCAAATCATGACCATACCAGTCTTGATATGTGATACCTACAGGTCGAGATATTGGCCTTCCCCAAAATATTGGAGGACAGTTTTCTCGAAAATGTCCGCATACATCTCAGAATTCATGTTTCTAACTACAGGGACTAAGGGACCCAGGCCAAATCATAAAAAAAAAACCAACGATTTTTGAGTCGCCACAATGCAGTCATTTAAAGACTCTCCCCGGGCATCCGCCAAACCCAGATGCGTCCATCGGATTGCCAAATTGTAAAGTGAAATTCATCACTCCAAAAGATGCTTTCCCACACGTCCGCTGTCCAGTGATGGTGAGTTTTGTGCTATTGTAATCAACGCTTCGTATTCTAGGGAGTGGTGTTCGGCATGTGTGAGCGGCTGTACGACCGTGAAATCACGGGTTTTTTCAGCCCTCGAAGAACAGTACTTCTAAAAACACTATTATGTCTGATGAACTATCGAACTCCTGCATTACATTTGTCTGAGTTCTGCAAGTTGGTTACTATTACGGTTGCACTCGCTATTTTTTAAACCTATTATTTCATTTTTTCAACTGCTTAACTGCCTCGATATTTTCACCTTACAATTGCTTTGGTTTCCGTAGAATATCCGAAATTTCACGGACTAATTTCCTATAACAGTAGCATTTCCTTATAATGCTAAGATGAAAGTCTCTTAACTCCTTTGACTTAATCGTTGTCTCACAAACGCGACCTGACAAACCCCTAACAAAACTTTTATGGCTTTCGATTACGCATCAAATTACGTCATTGACCAGATCCTTTACTTTAAGTGGGTGTCCCAATACTTTTGGCTAGATAGTATATGACTATTAGATAGAAGGTGAGATCTATCCTGCAGAGAAAAGATGAATAAATACGAAAAAACCAACGCAATCCCGTAAATTTCCATCAAACCTGCAAGCTAGTAAAAGTTTTAATTTTAATAGCTTTATAAATCCAGAGCTTCGATATATCAAAATTGAGTATCCTGTAAATATAAACTCTGATGCTATAATGCAACTCCTTGAAATCTTGCTCTTAAAAATAATTGTACACCGGCCAGCAAACAAAATGTATCCATTTTTCCATGCAGTTTTGTCTTAATCCTAAGAACAAGATCAAAATAAGTAAATACTGAACCTAGTTGGACCACCAATCTCCTTTAAATTTGCCAATTCATGCCAGTTTATTATATAACAAAATAAGACTCATAATTATACAGCATAATGTTTTACTAACTGTTTTTATGCTTGGCAATTAAGAAGTTTCTTCAGCGAATTAAGTCGCTGAGTATTGTTTTCATAATACATATTCAGAGACCTCAGTAAAAACATCTTCTTTTTCTGATTGTCAATTGAGTGTTTTAGCTGATAACTGGGCGGAATGTGATTAAGAATTCTCATGCCATCAGCTGTAAGCTTTGTGAATAATTCCACCTCCCTTGATCAACAATTTAGACTGCTTGCATTATTTTGTTTCTCTTTCTCTTGAAAAAAAATTCAATATATTCATTAGTAACTAGACCGTCTGATGAAAATTATGCTTAAGGTATTCGACTACGTTCGGAACCGTGATATTTAAAAAGCGCATACATTTTTTGAACTAGAACTTTTGAAAAATTCACATTATTTTCAGAGTTACAACCAATTGAAATAATTATTGGTGTTTTTTTCTTAAAATTGCTCCCGTCTGTTGTCGTAAAATATATGAAAAAACCCATTTCTAAGTTATATAGTTCAAAAATTCTAGTTGAGCCTCTGTAGAGAGCTCTGAGCTACAAAATATTATTATAATAGATCAAATATTATTATAATAGATCAATTTTTCACAAAAGGAGAACATTTAGAAAAAAGATTATTCTAAGTTAATTTGTTGCCAAAATATTGCATTTAAATAATTTTTTTGTCAAATTGTCCTTAAAACATTTTTATACACATATTCTAATCTAAGTGACACTAAATATCATAAAAATTATCCATTTATGCGCTTTTGCAAAATCACGGTTCCGAACGTAGTCGGATACCTTAAGTGACTAAAAGCCGAAACTAAACCAAAACTAATTTTGTTAACATGTTAAAATTTAAAGTTCATAAAGATGAATAAAATCAGAATAAATTGTTATCAAAATATTTTCCCAACTTTTATTACACACTTTTATTGAATATTATTAGCGTTTTAAAGCATTGAGATTAAAATTCGTCAGAATTTATCTATGTGAAAGAAAACACACATATTTTTAATTTAAGAACTATATCACACCCACACAAACAATACTCTTTCTATTATAATCAAATCTATAATTAATTTATGCTGAAATTGTATGCTTCGCTGAATATATAAATCTCTCTCTCTGTATATTTATCCCTTTAAGACCCAACCCGCATGATCGTGTGGATTAGATATTATTTCACATGTTTGCTTCTGGAATAGTCGTATGTAAGAAAATCTCAAATCTAACGTTTGAGCCGGTTTGCAGAAAGTGTTAAGTGTTACATTTTATCAACATACGATGGTTGTGGTCCATGTTTTAATTTCAACTGGCCAATCTAGCTTTGTTTTCAAATACAGCGAAAAACACGTTTTACTTTTATCTGTCATAAAAAGGTAATTATCAATATATTTCTAATTGCTTGGATACAAATTTTTGTATTAATGTTTAATTAATTGTAAAATAAAAAAAAATATTATACTCTATTAATGTGACTTCTCGGGCTCGGAATTTCGTAACCCGCACGATCGTGAGAGGGTTAGGCGTTACTTGAGTCATTGCAGCAGTAAAAGTAAGAACTTACCATGCGAATTTTCTTTTCTGTTTCCATAATTTTGATGAAAGCTTACATAAAAATGAAATATATAATTATATAATTAATTTCAAATTTTCTTGGGGGTCACCATGGATGAGTCTTTTTTTTCTTTCTCTCTCTCTCTCTCTTGCAATTATTTTTCTTTTTCATACATTTGTTGAGGAGTATGGCATTTTGATCCTCTCCCCAGATATCTACATCCATATCTCTTCGCCCCCCCCAAAAAAAAAAAAAAAAAATCTGGGTGTTCTGGTGGTAGCTAGTAAGGTGTGGTTTAAAAATGTATACATGTTTTTAAATAATAAAATTTTCTTAAACATTTTACTATTTTTCATCGAATACTGTGTTAACTTTTAACCAAAAACTTTTTCAGGTGTCTAAAAGTAGAAGAATTCTCACAGAAGAAAGTTTTCAATTGTTGAATAAATCAGATTGAACTTATCAGAGCTTGGTGATTTCTCAGATGATGACAATCCTGCGAACAAAACATGTGAATCGCGTATACTAGAAGGCAAATCAAGTTCAGATGAGAGAGATGAAGAAACACATGGGGATAGTTGAAATGGAAAAACAATTTTGGATCCTTCTTTACCACAAAAGTCTCTTTTACACTTCATTACATTAATTTAGATGTTGCAAATTTTTGGTTTCTGTGCAAACAAGATGCAGTATCAAATAAAATTCCTCTAAAAATCAAAATGGGTCGCTTAAAATTTAATTTATAGAAAGTTGAAGCGTTTTATCAGCCTCTCCACCTACTAAAAAAAGTATTTTAACTGATGATGAAGATAACAGTGTTGTAATTCCACTCGCTAAAAGATCAAAGCGTTATATTTCACCTGCTATACATGCCATGGCTTTTATCCTGACCATTCCAGGATAAAAGGGTTGACATGTATAACCTTTTTTGATGTGTTGATGGCATTTCAAGGTCTCGCAAGTGCAGATTTGAAAACTACGAAAGCAGTTCGAAAACGTGTTGTGAAAAATGCTATGGTTATTTGTACTTGTCAAAAACGAAACAAAAGATATTTACAGTAAATAAATAAGGAATTAATAAAAGAGTTAATTATACATCAATAATTTCCTTATTTGTAACAATTTTAGTTGAATTAAGATTGTTTCTTCTATCAACTTAGAGTTAAAAATGTATAACTCGTAAAATTTCATAGGTGACCTGTTCACAGATAACGCACAACCCGCACAATCGTGTGGGTACCGTCTACGTTCCAGGGGGAGAGTGGAAATTTTTTTATTATTTTCCCAATGTCATTGGGGTCCATATAGTACTAATTACCAGAAGAATTTAATATTTGAAAATAAAAATAATTCGTGACTTACAGGGTTATACACACAAGGACTATATAAAGCTCTCTCTATATATAATTACAGAGAGAGATTTTTCTCTTCATAACTAAAATTTTCTACTCCCCCTCCAATATTGAATTTTTGTAGCCTAAAGCAAATATTAGTGTAATAATAATAAATACTAAAAGCTTTTATTAGACATTTAAATTTTATATTTCCAACTTCGATTCAAATTTTGATAAATATTCTATTCATTTAAACTGATCCTTGTTAATGGAGAAGACATTTAATACAAAATCTAATAATGCTATTGTAAATTTTGTTTCAAAATAAATAATCAATTATTTTGAAAAAAGTGATGAAAATTAATTCTTATTTAGAGATAAAAATGTTTAAATCAAAAATAATTTTAATTATTTTTCACTATATTCCTTATTAATGAATTTTCTTCATTAGATTCATTCAAATAAAATTATAATAGTGACCTACAGCCCTTGACTTCATTAATCCTTCCGCTTTATAATAAATTTACATTTTTCAAGTTTAGACCTTTGGCTTTGTTAATTATGAATGAAAATCTAAATAATTAATAAAATGCATTTGCATTTATATAGAAAAGAACAATTTTTAAATCACCAGTAAAAATTGATGCAATGTGTAATTAAACATCTTATCAAAACAAGAGAACTTTTTTATCTGAAAAATTAAAAAATAAACAAATAAAAACATATTTTCATAGAAATATTCTAGCCAAATTATTGCATATATTTTTTTTCAAAGTTCCATTTTAAAATGAGCTAAAATTGATATATTGTTGTGTGTGTTTCGAAAGTCAATTAAATGTGAAATGATTGTTTATTAATTATACCGGAATAACCCCTAGAATTTTGAAAGCAAAAATACAAACGTGCATGCATTGTGTCTCATAAGTGCCGGGTGTCTGCTTAGGGGAGGAAATTCTATGCCATCATTTGGTCTGTCAATACAAAGACGGTAATCCTAGCTGCAGGTGACGTTGAAATTGTCACCCAAAGATGTCCCATCCGAGTTCAATTGACTAAAGATGTGGTGATCTAGTAGGCCAAAGCAACACGTCGAAATTCTTTAGAACATGTTGAGTCACAACAGCGGTATGAGGATGCTCGTATAGCACCACATGTATGCTCCAAGCACAAAACTTGATGAGACGTCTTTCTGTAGATGGCTAAACGTGTCCACCGAATTGTTTATCTAGCACAAGAACCTATGTACCAATTATAAAGTATGGGTGAGTTCTTCTTTTTTTGATGCAGAGAAATATTTCTGCAAAATGTTAAGGATCTAACTTATTCACAAAAACACGCGTGAAAGACAACAATTATTTGAAAAATATTGCAGACGATTTCTATCGACGAAATTTAAAATCGCCTGCGACTTTTGTGTCACAGCAAACGATCTCAACTTTTTGTATTTGAACGTTTGGTGTGATTAGATACATAAAATGAAGTATGCTTATTGCTTAAGTATTGGTAACCATACTGAAATGAACGTTTGAAATTAGTACAGTTTATAAAAAATCATGTATATCACTTTGCAATTACAATAAGTCATGTTCGTTTGTTGAAGAAAGCGGGATTGTGTTCTACAAATTGCGATTGTTTTTTTTTATCATTCCCCAAATTATATTACAACTATTTTTATATTTAACTAATGGAGCCCTTGAAGCTTGAAAGATTTAAATGAGATTGTGATTATGGAATCACAAATAATTCTTATACAGGAATATATTTTACATTATAATCAACAACTACAAAACTTACTATAGTAATGTAAGATTGAGTCATAAAATTGACTTCTATTAAATTCTCATTGTTAATTGGATATACTGTTATAAAAAGAAAACTGAGTCACAACCTACATCTCCAAGTAATCACATCTGCGGGAGGAGAGAATATTAGAAACATTAGGAAATATATAGAATAGAGAAATATTAAGAAAGATAAACATCACACACATTTTCGCAGAGGTCCTATAAAGAGAATTGTTCAGTACATCGTCTATATTGCTTGTACAAGTGTATCAGATGCTCACACATGTAAATCATATGCTATGCCTGCTCAAGTAATTCATGGTATAATACAATCCCGAAAAGGAAAGATATGATACGAATGATTTGTGCAAAATCTGTGTAATAAATATGGACCATATAAACAATATGTAAAGCCGAAGGTGGTTTAAAAAAGAAAATAAAGATAATGGTATAATAACGAAACTTTTGATGAAGTTGTCATTATGAAAATTAAACAGCTAGCTATGCTGCCTACAGAACTGGAACTGGTAACTGGTCGTATGAAAATATCTGTCACCCTTGAAAAAGAAGTTCGTTTTTAGAAACGCGTACAGCAAGAAATATTTTAAGATATTTGTATGAAAGATATAAAGTGAGTGTTTCCAACAATTTGGTTTTTAACGAAAATGGATGTTCGTATCTTTATTTCTAGCAGCAATAAAATAATCATTGCAACTGGAAAGGGCTTCAGAAAAAGTGAGTGCAAATATAACTATGCTGTAGAGAGTGCTTGTAGAAAAATAGCCCTACTATGTAATTCAAAGAAGTATCAATCTTTGAATAAAATCAACAACTAAGCATAATTTGAGAATTCATTTCCTTAATTGAAGTAATACCCTTTAATCATTTACCTTTTTTTTGTATTTTCCTTCCTTTATGGATTAACTTTATTAATGAAATGTTTAGATATCCAGGCACTAATAAACATTACGATATGTTATTAATTACTAGTATTTTATTAAACATTTGCTAATTATTAAATAAAGTTGATTGCAATTAAATGGGAGAAAAGTATAGAGAGTTCTTCAATCAATAGTACTAATTATTATGAAATTATTTATCTCAGTGTAAATTCAAGTGTATAAAAGCCTCACTGCTTTATTTTAGGAACTGCCTCTAGCAAGAAATGTATTTTAACGTGTGTGTGTAAAATTTCCGAAAGAAAATTGTTTTTTAGAAAAGTGAAATCCTTTTTCAAGAAATTTCGAAACAATGACTGTGATGGCATTACAAAGAGTGTTTTTTTCCAGGTATAGAAGTTTAAGTAGGCATTACTTTCCAAGATGGCGACCGATTTAACAGCTGTCAAGTGATTTATTCTCAGTTTGGTTTGGCAATTCATCATGAATAGACTCACGCCTGAACAACGCTTTTAGATTCGTCGAATGGACCCAAAACGAGATTGCCGTTGTTCCCGATTTTCATAAACGAATTTTGTTTAGCGATGAAGTGTACTTCTGGTTGAATGGCTACGTCTACAAACAAAACTGTAGCATTTGGAGTGAAGCTAATCCACAAGTGTATGTCGAAACACCGTTACATCCAGAAAAACTGACTGTTTGGTGCACTTTATGGGCTGGTGGAATCATTGGTCTGGTACTTCTTCAAAACCGATGAAGGCCACAACGTTGCAGTCAATGGTGATCGGTATAGAGCCATGATTACTAACTTTTTCATTCCTGAATTGAACAATCATGATGTTCAGGAGCTGTGGTTCCAACAAGACGGCGCAATATGTCACACAGCTTGTGCCACAATCGATTTATTGAAAGACACGTTTGGTGACCGCCTAATTTCACGTTTTGGACCTGTGAATTGGCCTCCAAGATCTTGTGATTTAACACCGCTAGACTATTTTCTGTGAGGCTATGTAAAGTCATTGGTCTATGCGGATAAGCCACAAACGTTTGACCATTTGGAAGACAACATTCGCCGTGTTATTGCCGATATACGGCCACAAATGTTGGAAAAAGTCATCGAAAATTGGACGTCCAGATTGGACTACATCCGAGCCAGCCGTGGCAGTCCTATGCCAGAAATCATATTTAAAATGTAATGCCACAACCTTATCTTTCGAATAAAAAAAATTCATGTCAATCGAATAATACATCGTTGTTTTATTGCAATTTAAAGTTCTATACCTCTCAAAAAACACCCTTTATATAAAATATTTACATAATTATGGGGAAATGCCTATGACATTCATGATAGAACACATATTCTTGGTAAAATATAAAACAAGGCAATAGAATTTTGGAGTGTGTTAAGAAAATTGAGTACCTCTACAAAAAAATTAAAATTAATTCTTTACATAAAATGACTAGCTTGAGTGACAAGGAAGTGTCTTCAAAAGGCTTACGTGTCTTGTGTAAAGATCCTCAAATGCCGATGTTTTAGGCCGATTTAACTCAAAATTCCAAGCGAAGGCTTGTACTATTATCTGGCATTAAAATGCCAAATGAGCTCGTAGACTTTTTCCTCACTTTAACATTCCTAGCAAAGGCCTGGACTATTACCTGACATTAATATATTAAGCGAAGGCCTGGACTATTATCTGGCATTTAAATGTCAAACAAGGTTATAGACTTTTCCCTCACTTTAACATTCCTAGCGAAGGTCTGGACTATTACCTGACATTAATATATTAAGCGAAGACCTGGACTATTTTATATTACTATTCCTAGCGAAGGCCTGGACTATTTATTCATATTACTGTTACAAGCGAAGGCCGGGAATATTACCTGATATTAATGTATCAAGCGAAAACCTGGATTATTTATTAACTTAAGCATGTCACGAGAAGTTCTGGATTATTTGCTGGCAATATATCATGCACAGACCCCTGTTCTATTTCATCTCATAACCATTCCCAACACGTGAAAAATTGCCTTATAGCTTCTTTAGGAAAGCATATAATGTTGTCTACGGTTACCAACTACGAAAACAGTGTGGATATTTGTGTGCGTGGTCTTAAAATCTCAAGAGATACCTCAACTGCTGCATGATAATAACATCTAAGAGGGTATTTAACTGCTACTTCATTGTAACATCTTATTAGAAGGAACAGAATAGCTTCTAGAACATAATTGTCTGAAAATGATGTAGACTGACACTACTACAGCTGTATTCTCTTTTGCTAAAGTATTTTTCTTCCACCGATTACAGACATGTGTATGAGACGGACATACACATGGCTGAAGTCATTTCAATTTCTGGAGAGAAATTTTTATGCTGCATTCATATTTAAGACATTTGTTACATTTAGATCATTTTTAACATAATTGTCAATAGAAAGATTTTACTACGATATTGAAAATTATGTAATTGCCTTATTGTTTGTAATTTCAAAATAAAACTTTTCGGCGTTCAGTGCTTGTATGTGTCATTCCATTTTGTGTGTGCTTCTTTGAGAGTTCCTTAAGTTGTTCCATTTGAAAGAATTATTCATATTTTTATTCTAAGCAAAATATTTTGGTAGCATATCTAGGATATTCCAAATATGCCGTGCTCTTTAATTTCATTTATATGTGTGTTCATGCTTGCGTGAGTATGAGCATTAAAACTTGTCTCAAGACTCATTCATTCCTTTAAAAAGTTTATTTAAGTACAGATTTCGATTAAGGCCTCATAGGACTCTTAAATTTAATTTTTTTTCGATTTTTTGAAAAAAATATATGTTAAAGCCTCAACGTTTCTGAGCATTTTTCTATCAAAATTTTGTTGATACTGTTAAAACTTCCCAAGTTATTGAGAAATAACTAGTAACACGTAAGCAAAAACTTGCATCTGCCACGCCCACTTTTGACATCTGTCAGAACACATTCCAAACATTTTAATATTTCGCCGATTAGTTTTATTTAAAGAGCCCCACCTAATATCAAATTGATTTCGGGAGTAGCATAACTACAACTCAACTTTTGACTTCGTTTAATCTAAGCGGGATTGTTTGTTTACATTTCGATTTTGGATTAGCAAACTTTTTTCATTTGTTATTGAAAAGCTTTTTGAACATGGATGTTCCATTGAAAACTTCATCCGAAAGAGACCAAAGAAGAAAAGATTTCAAGGAAACATGTATCGGAAGAAATCTATGTCTGAAAAAGGTATTATTTCTTTTGAAAATGTTTCGCCAAACAAAAGTTCATCTGTGAAAAAATTGCCAAGTGCACACAAGATTTCAGAAGCTTACGAAAATGTAGTTTGCGCTGAGTTTCAAGGTTATAGACCAGGGATGGCGAACCAATGGCACGCGTGCCAATGATGGCACGCAAGAGAATATTTTGGGCACGCCATCGATCAAAAACGATTTGCATTTTAGCTTAAAATAATTAAGTTTACTATGAAGAATTGATGGGAGGCCAGAACTTCCTAATTTAGAATTAGCCCCCTGAGATGGCTTGGAATTTGTTTACGAGTCCCCGACCGGATGTGGTTAAATTCGGTGGGGTGTCAAGAAAGTTCCCGCGTTAAGAAAGTTCGCTAAACCCATAAATTGTGAGGTGGTGTAACACTGCGCTGGCCTCTGGACCAATCAGAGACAATTAAAGTGGACAAGACAAAGAGTCCGCTCTAGGATTTTTGTGTGAAAAGTCGTAAAATAAAACGGGACGCACCTCGATTTTACACACACACAGAGAGAGAGAGTAAGAGAGCCGATTCCAGAGCTGCAGACAATCACGAAAATATTCCGGAGACTCCGGGCATCAACCACGTCCATCCCTTGCACTTTCCCTCTCTCAAGCTAAGTTAAATTTTGATCTTCTTGTAGTGAAGTAAATTTCCATATACTTGTGCTTAAAATAAATTTAATAATGTTTAAAAACTATACAATCAGTGTATGATTTAGTGTGAGATGAGTGTTTTAATTTTAGAATTAATTAACTTAATTAATTGTCATGATGCGATGTGAAATTAGGAATCTGGGTTCAAAGTTTTAGAAATTAAATAAGTTTAAAATAGCGTCGCATCAGTATTACGAACAAACGTGAGTGATCCGTTGCGATGCCGATAAGTCGGGGAGCAGACTCGTTTGTTATGTCTTGCGTAAATACTTCGTATATTATAAATTGCTAATGATGCAAAGTTTATCTACGCATAGTGTGTGTATGTAACTATTTCTAAATATATTCAAGTTGTTTAAAAAACATATTCTAACGTTTACATTAATAGTTCAGCTTGTATACATCTAATTTATTAATGTGATCTAATTCTTGTCTTGTAAGTCTAATTGCTAAAATAACTCTCACTGCTTTATTTTTAAAAATTTTAATGACCTGAGATAAAAGCGAAAGATCAGACACTACAGAAATCTCGTACAAGCACTCAATTTCCTAAAAAATAAATCTGCCCCATGAGCCCGCAGTCGTGCGCAGTCAGTAAAAATGGTTTTTTGGCGGGGGGAGGAATCAAGCGAGAGCACGTAGAATAGTAAATTTCATCCACACAACTGTACATTTAAAGCTTTGTGTTAAATTTACGATTTTTAACTGCTATTTAACATAGCTAGTTCAACAACAACAAAAAAAAGTGCAAGATAGTAAGTGTAGCAGAGAATTTCAAACTTGGTGGGCTGAGAAATATGGCATGATCAATAAAGGTGATAAAGCGGTGTGTGTTTTATGTTCTGGAACAGTGGTATGCAGAACATCGTCTGTAAAACGGCGTTTTGAAACAAATCACAAATCCTTTTGTGAAAAAAGCGAACCATAGCAAAAAGAATTAATTGCAAGTGCAATAAAAGACGGAAATAAACAGTCGACGCAAAATTGTCACACAAGTGCGGCAAGTTACTCGGCTGCAAATGCCATTGCTCGGCATGGTAAACCTTTTCAAGAGGGAGAGTTTTTGAAGGAAGCTTGGTTGGCATGGGCGCCCTCACTTTTTGATGATTTTGATAATAAAGACAAGATAATTCAGCGCATCAAAGATGTTCCTCTATCTAGAAACACAATGAAAGATAGAATCTTGAAATTGGCAGAAAATGTTACAGATCAACAAAAAAATGATATTAACTCCGCTACTTTTATATCGCTATGTCTTGACGAAAGTATTGACATTACTAAATCGGCACGTTTAGCTGTCTTTGCTCGATATTGTGTAGGAAACATCATTAAGGAAGAATTAATTGCGATAACATCGTTGTTAACAACTGCAAAGGGAACAGATATTTGTACGACGGCTAGAAATTCGCTTGCTGAGAAGGGAATTGATTTAAAAAAAATTGTTTCAGTAACCACTGATGGTGCTCCAAATATGGTAGGTAAAAAATGGTTTCATTTCTTTATTTAAAACAGACGTAGGACATTCGATTCTTGAATGCCACTGCATTTTTCACCAACAAGCCTTATGTGCAAAGAGTGGTTTAACATCTCTTGATAATGTAATAACTCTAGTCACAAAAATAGTGAAACTCATATCATCGCAGGCTTTAAATAAACGAAAGTTTGATGCTTTGTTGTATGAAGTCAGTTCGGTGTGCAATGGCTTAATAATATATAACAATGTTCGCTGGTTGAGCCGCGGGAACGTACTTTACAGAAGAAATCACTGTTTCTACAAAATGAGAGCAAACAGTTAATGGATATTATGTGGCTTTTAAAATTGATGTTTTTACAGACATATGCCAACATTTCAATGAATTGAACATAAAGCTTCAAAGCCCGAATAAACAGTTATTGTCATGATGGATCTCATTCGCGCTTCTGAAGCTAAACTATATGTTTTCAGAAACGATATTATTACAAAAAACTACAAGTACTTCCCAAACTTAAAAAAAATTATCAAAGACTTAGATGCCCAAGAGAAACGAACTGAAGAAAAAGTTATTGATGACTTTATTTCCATAATGGATTCGTTTATCAAAGAATTTTCAGCGAGATTTTCTCTGTTCAAGGAATTATTGGAAACGTTCAAATTTATTATGTACCCTGATGTGATTTCGTTTGATAAACTGAACATGTCTCAATTCGATTGGTTGGAAATTGAAGAACTTGAAATGCAACTGATTGATTTCTAGTCTAGTTCAACATGGATTCAAAAGTTTATTGAAACAAGGAAAATGTTGGAATTGATTGAAGCAGAAAGATTGACAAACAATATAAGTAAAAATACCAGTAACGAAATTTTGGAAACATGGAATTTGATTCCAGACGCATTTAACTGTTTGAAGAAGTTGGCGTATGCTATTTTAACCATATTTTCATCTACCCATGCTTGCGAGTCATTATTTTCAGAGATTAATAGCATCAAAGACTCGCTTAGAAACCGTTTAACAGACGACTCTAATTCAGCATGCGTTCTACTAAAAGTAGAATCTTATAATCCTGATATAAGTTATTTGTCACCTAATCTATAACAGCAGAAATCACACTAATGTTATTTTAATTTAAATTACAAATATAACTAAAACATTTACTACTATACAGTGCAAAATGTATTTTTTCGTATTAAATAAAGAATTTTGATTTGTTCGTATTAAGTTTTATTAGTTCTTCAATAATCACAAGTCAAAATTATTTGATGGGACGCCTATAACTCATTAAACGTTTTTTTAGAAAAAATGGCACGTTGACCCAAAAAGGTTCGCCACCCCTGTTATAGACTAATCGACATTAGTTTATTATTTTCCCAAATTGAAAAGTTACTTTGTTGCTCTGTGTGTTATGGCAAAATAAAAATGAGTGAAAAATCCAGTGTAGGATTATTTTCCACATTTCAGTTCTCATGCAGAAAATGTAGCATTGAAAAAAAACTTAATTCCTGTGAATTGATTGGTATAAAAAAAATATACCTGAAATCAACAGACGGTCTGTTTTGGCCATGCGCTATATAGGCCAAGGATTGTCTTCGCTCGAGACATTTTGTTCTCTTATGTGTTTGCCAAATCCAGTGTCTCAGAAAGCTTACGACAGAATAAATGCAAAGATAGCTGATATAAGTGAAGCGCTTGCAAATGCATCGATGAAGAAAGCTGCTGCTGAGGAAAAAATTATTGATGGCACCGCAAATTCTGTTGTAGTTAGCGGTGATGGGACCTGGAATACCCGTGGGCATACTTCTCTTATTGGAGTCTGTGCATTGATTGGAGCTGACTGCGGGAAAGTTCTCGACATGGAAGTCATGTCCTCTTACTGCAAAGGATGTGTCTCCTATAAAGGAACAAAGTTTGGACCAAAATATAGTGCTTTTTTGGCTAAACATCAAATTTTCTGCAGAAAAAATCATAGCGGATCTGCTGTAGGAATGGAAGTTTGCGGAATGCAGAAAAAATGTTTCCGATCAGAACAAAAACATGGATTAAAGTATCAGCGATACATAGGTGATGGTGACTCAAAGACATTTTCGTCTATTGCTGAAAAAAAACCATATGGGGATAGTGTTCCCATTGAAAAAATAGAGTGTGGGGGCCATGTCCAAAAGCGAATGGGTAGCCGCTTGCGGAAGTTGAAAGCTTTATGGGGGGAAAAGAAGTTTTCCGATGGGAAAACAATTGGTGGGAAAGGTCGCCTAACCGATGCTATTATAAGCAAATTGACGACTTTTTATGGCAATGCTATTCGTGCCAACTCCCATAATGTGAATGAGATGAGGCAAGCTGTCTGGGCTGTGTGGGCTCATACATCCAGCACAGATGATGAGCCGAAATATTGGTTTTGCCCAAAAGGCAAATATAGCTGGTGTAAGTACAATATTTCGGTTCACAACAATACAGTGAATGAATTTTCTCACAAGAACACCTTACCAAAAGCAGTTTCTGAAGTGATTAAACCTGTTTTTAAAGATTAATCACACTTGAAATTGTTAAGAAGGTATTTAGGGGGGAAAACTCAAAATGCTAATGAGTCATTGAATTCACTGATTTGGAAGTATAGCCCGAAATTAATTGGATCAGGAATTAATGTCACAAAAATAGCTGCATGTGAATACAATGATGGAAGTAAGAACAGAATTGATCTGATGCGTGCTTTGAATTTAAAAATAAATAAAACAAATGTTTTGAATTGTGTAAATATTGACAAAGTGCGCAAGTCAACGGCTAAGAGACAAGTTTCTAAAACCTCCTTTGAAGCTCGTAAAGCTAAAAAACTTAAAATACTCAAACAAATTGAGCAATGCAAGCTTGCAGAGGGCAATATTTATGCTGCTGGGACTTTTTAAAGCATACTGGTATGTTTAATTTTCTTTTTTGTTATTTTTTATCTTTAACTTCATTTTTCTCAAAATGAAAAATTTTGCCTTCCGCGCAGAATTTTTCAAAAACTATTTATCATATCAATATGAAACTTCATACACATGTTCAAAATAAGGCTTTTTATAACTTATACAAAAATTTTAAACAAATTTTTATATAATTTTTTATTTGTGTTTTAATTGAATTTTTTCATAAAATTTTAAAATTTTCTTCATAATTGTATTTTAAAATTTTTTTTTGTTCTCTAAATGCTTTAAAAGTGTGTATAAGTTCAAAAAAGAACATTTTTATATCAAATAAAATTAATTTTGTGAATTTTGATCAATTCTGTTCTTCAGATTTCTGCGCGGTGTAAAATGCTAATTTTCATATTTTTGAAAAATTGACCAAATTTTATTTCTTAATAACTTTTTAAATTTTTTCTCAAATTTTCTGAAAATTTGAGAAATAATGTAAATATATATGATTATCATGTGGTAAAAATTTCAAAATATTGTTTTGTTTTATTGCTAAGTTACATTGGTTTGAAGAAGGATGTTTTCTTCGAGTGCATGGATATCTGTTAAGGCTCCTATGACCCCTTAAAAGTATTCAATGATAAATTTAAAAATCTTTCTTACTGAATCTGATCAAAAGTAAATTTTGGTAGCATTAAATATTTTACAAAATAACGAAAAATTTTAAAAAAATTAATAATTCTTTATTATTTGATATGTAAAAAAATAATTTTCGCTAAAAAAAACTTACTACGTCTACAATCTTTAAAATGCTGTAATTTACTTTAATATTCTTTGTAATCACATCTTATTATTATTGAAAATGTAAAATATCGTGTTAAATCTCATCTGCGGAACAAGAACTCCTTATAATTAAAAATAATATTACTATTTCCAATAATATAATCAAAATCATTACGAAGAGCATTTTTGCCGTAGTTATCCTAGCGATTTATTCATTCTACAAGCGACTTTGGAATTTGCTCAATTAAACCCACGCAAATAAATATTGTTTTCATGGCAATTTTCGCAGTCGAGGAGTTTGAACAGAAGAGGGCGTTGAGAATGAATTCAGAATGTGGAAAAAGTATAACTTCTGTCTTCATTCCACTTTTAAAATACTTTGCAAACGTAACACGGAAAACTTTACTCCTCATTGATATGAAAGCTTCAGAGTAAAGGTAAAAATCTAATTATAGGAGCTAAATATATCTACAATTTCATCAATTAATTCTATTGGAAGCTTATTTTCTGAGAAGAGAAGCTTCAAGTACGAGTATTGAGAGAAAATTAATCAAAGAACGAAAGAATACTTAGTATACACTAAAGTTCGTTCGATTAATGAAGAATTTGTACCGAGAAATATTTCTAAAAATAGCTCTGAGGGCTCCTTTAAAAGGCGAAGTTTTCGAACTCTAATTAATTGTTGTTTGTCATGCTATATACGCATGAGCTGATGAACAAAGGAGAAATCTGGGTCATCCGTAAAATCGATGCTATAGTCAGTTAATTTACTTATACTAAGAAAAAAGAATGTTTAAAAATAGGGTTGCAATTTTCTAAACTTGAACATAATTTGGTCTAAAATATTTTACATTACAATACCTCAATTTACGTACAGTAATTAAATTACATGTATATTCTTTTTCTTCTATGGAATAACAATGCTTATTACTTAAAAATTAATTAAGGTTATAAGAAATTACAGAATCTATTTTATCTTTTTCTTCTCGGTAAAAACAGAATTCCGAGAAAAATTTTATTAACATTCTCCATTACCATTTTATTACTTTAAAAATGTTTATTTGCCATACACATAGAAAAATATAATATTTAGAAATTTATTTTGATAAATGTCAATATATTAACACACGAGACAAAAATATAATAATTCATTTTGTTTCATTACAATATAATCATGCTAATTAATATCGAATTTATACATACATATATATTTGGGAATACATACAATATCTACTATTAGATAAAATGCAATAGTTAAGCATATATTACGGTATATATTTATCAATTTCAGGAAAATTCAGTCTAAAATTTATAAACCTTTCCACTTACACTTAGAACATAATTTTTAAAAATAATATTTTTCTTTTAAGTCACGATTTTTAGGCTCTGAAAATATTTTTAAAGTATTCAAATTTAATATAATACTGATTACAAAGCTCTTTCCTCTTAGCATTGTTTTTTAATTCTTGATTTTTCTTTTTCATTTAGATTTTATTTATTTTTTCTTATTCAAATTTTCATCAAAATTCAAGAAATTGGCTTTTTACTATTATTTTGTTTATGTCCGTATCTTAAAGCATATTCAAAAAATAGCTTTAATGATAAAACAATTCGAAATTATCAAAATGTCACTTGGGATCTGTTTTCAGAAGATATATTTGCTTTAATTTTGAAACTAAAAGCAAAACCTTATAGATTTTTCAATATTTTTTGTTCATAGTAATCTTTACTAGAGATTTTTTTTATCTTATAACAGAAAATAACAACAGGGAACACTGTTATTAAATATTATTTAAATGGAATAATTTTTTGCTAGCTGTTGTCATTTCAATAAGAGATTCTGCAATTTGTCTTCGGTTTTATTACTTTCATTTTTTACAGCAGGATTTTTTTTGCCCTAAAGATGTTCTTTACAAGTCAAAACTGCTAAAAAATTACAAATTAAGATTGTGTTATATGTTATATAAAAACGAAAACAGAATTTTATGACTGATCATTGGAGCTTTTTTTTATCTAAACATATATTCTCTACTTTGAACAACTGGAACCTTTTTCCTTTACATCAGTGACTGAGCTAAGATACAAGAAAACTCCAATAAAGACAAAACTGTTATATTTAAATTTTATTTCTAAATAAAATGATTTTTTTTTATAAAAATAAAGTTTTAAATTTCAAAATCTTGAAAGCTCAAAAAATTACAAATATCTTTCAAATACTCATGTTTTTGACGTAAACGAATGTATTGACGATAATTTAATTTTTTGAAAGTTCTAAGCAGATTGAAGTAAAATATGTTAATGTTACACAGGAATATAGACATTGCATCATTAGTCATCAGAATACAGTCGATTTGAACTTATGTTTCGAGATTGAATACATAAGCAAAATAAATTTGATAACAATTATTAAATGTAATAAAACATTCAACTGAATAAGTAGATATTACATTACTAAATTTAAAATTAGAAAAATTTAAGAAAATCTGAATAACAATTTTTCTGAAATATTGAGACTAATACTATACTATAAAGACCGAAAATTTTGATTCCAGAATTTCGAAATGGTTTTGCACTTAAAACAGATATTTACCACAATCAAGGAAAAATGGCTTTTTCCTTAAAATGTTACAGATGGCTGACAATTGTTGCATTCTTTTTTATATAAAGAGTGTTTTTTTCCCAGGTATAGAAGTTTAATTGGCATTACCCAAGCAAATATTAGCTGTCAATTCTCATTTATTTAAAACGACAACTGTTGCATTATTGCCGTTGTTCCCGATTTTCATAAGCGAATTTTGTTTAAATGAAGCGCACTTCTATGATGGCTACGTCAAAAACAAAACTATTTGGAGTGAAGCTAATCCACAAGTGTATGTCGAATTACATCCAGAAAAAACGCTTTATGGGCTTGGAATTTCTTCAAAAACGATAAGGCCACAACGTTTTGATCTATAGAGCCATGATTAAACTTTTCATTCCTGAATTGAACAATCGCGATGTCCAAAACAAGACGGCGCAACATGTCACACAGCTCGTGCCACAATCGATTTATTGAAAGACACGTTTGGTGACCGCCTATTTTTACGTTTTGAACCTGTGAAATTGTGATTTAACACCGCTTATTTTCTGTGGGGCTATGTAAAGTCATTGGTCTATGCGGATAAGCCACAAACTCTTGACCATTTGGAAGACAACATTCGCCGTGTTATTGCCGATATACGGCCACAAATGTTGGAAAAAGTCATCGAAATTGGACGTCAGATTGGACTTCCGAGCCGCATCATAAAGATTATCTTTCGAATAAAAAATTCATGTCAATCGAATTTTGTTTTATCAATTTTAAGTTCTAAACTTTAAAAAAACACCCTTTATATAAGGACGAAATAAGTAACTTATGATGGATAATCTTTTAAATAGACTAATTTATTCAGAATTTGTATAGAATTTATATAAAAGAAATTTACTTATTTTAGTACTTTTATCTTGAATAAAGTTATCTGCTAAAAAGACTTTCCGCATTAAATTGCATTCCATTTTCAAACAAACTTTTACTTATTGGAAATGCTAGCTTTGGATGTGAAATGATCAAATTTTCACTTACCGGTATCGCAAACAAAATCCTGAATTCCGTATCTGAAATTAAAATGCAATAAAATTTGTAATGAAAAGTTTTATTCTCTTAAATGTAATTTGAAAAAAATATTTCTTTTAAAACTAAATTGCTTTTGAGATTAATTGAAAAATTACAATCAATATTACAAACAATAACTTTTTAAATGGTAAAATGAACCTCGCATGTAATACTTGAATAGCAAAATTAATAATGAATAATTTTAAAATTCTTGGGGAAAAAACAACATTAATGACAATTAACAAATTTTGTCTCTTAATAATACTATTGATTAAGTACTTGCATTTACTAAATCAGTATAAGTTTGTTTTATCGTTGTCAATGTAACTAATTTATTTCTTACAAGTGTGTGATGTCTATACTATATTGTTACATTATATTTATAAAATGACTTTTAGAAAACAGAAGAAAGAATATATTATTGTTATCAGTATTGTTGTGAGATGCACACATGCACTAAAATAGTGCTGGATTTGTGTTTATCTCATTGGTTGATATAATGTACATTATACCAACCGATTTGCATATTATATATGCAAACTGTAAATGAATTTGAAGAACATTCAAGTGTTTTATAATGCATTTTACAAGATTAACGTTCATAAAATATAAAAAAGAGTAAAATATAAGATGAGATAGCCCTTGTATCCTTAATTAATAACATTAAAGACTGCGTGTTTATTCTATGAGACTATTTAATATGCGCATACTAAAGCTTTTTTAGAACAAAAATAAATATACTCCTTCATTCCCTTTTTATAAAATATGTTATTAGATTGAAGTTTGTAATAAGATAATGATTAGTAAAAATATATATAATAAGTTTGATAATATAATTTATGGAAAGTTATAATTTTCTTTAAAAGTATTTTCTTTTATCATTGTTAATTATGTGACGTGAAGAGGTAAAAAAAAAACTACTAAAAAAAAATCCATTGCAAAAAAGAAATTTGAAAACTATAGAAAGAATATTGAAAAAAAATATTCACAAGAAATCTATACACAAGATAGCAAAGTTTAATTTTCATTTCTTAACTCTCCTTGGAATTTTTTTAAATTTATTAACCAGCTGTTTTGATTAGAATTCAACACTCTATAATGCTTATTCAGCTTCTTCAATCACATCAATCACATCACGGAAAATAATGGGCATTCAATGAAGTATAACAATCTTCTTTTCCATCTGGTTATGTACAATTCAGATTCTTTAAATATATCTATTAACACGCTAATGATCATACTATTGATTTCCCAAAGCATTTACATTTTCCATTTTTCAAGAATTTATCAACAGGCATAAGTATTTTTAAAGGAAAACCCATTGATTGCATATGCATACTCTGTAATATTGACACGGAAATTTAGGACTCTGTTTGATTATCCACCTCATGCTGTTTGTTATCTATCTCATTTTTATCTTAACAAAGTAGCTGTAGCCTCGTGGTCATGGTCCCGAACTCGTAACATGTTTACCATGAGTTCGAGACCTATTTCCAATGCACGTTAAATCAATTGAGACTCAAAGTCCTCCCGTTGGCGTATAGTGGAAGTTCAAATAAGGGAGTGCCAGCTCAGCTCTCATGTTCAACATCTGACCATGGTTCAATATTACGAGGTCCGTTGATTTATAATTTCGTGTTGCTTTATCGTACGACGTTAATAAACCCTCGCCCATTCTATCTTAACAAATCTTTTCAAATCGTAGTCACAAGGCAACAAATTTGGTGCTCCCTAAGGCTTACTTCTTGGTTCAATTATTTTCAATATTTATTGTCTAAACGATATTTCTAATAATTCTGCTAATATGTATTACACCCATATGTACAGCCAGAAATCTGATAAAATTACAGAATTAAGAGATATTTTCTCAGTAATTCTGAACTCCTTTTAAGAAAATTTCCTTCATCGCAATTCACCTACAACTCGAGAGCTGCTGCAGTCATGATTCCTCTACAAATCTAAAAAGATCCACTCACTGCCTTCAATAGCCCCAACCATCGAATACCAGGTTATTCATGACCAACCAATCAAGGACTCTCCTCTCCTATTTTCAAACACAACATGGCTACATCCATTTTTAAGAGCGACCTTAATTTTTCAGATACTGGATTGAGATCTGCTTTGCAGATCAGATATCTGGTGATAATCGTTTAATTGTGATTATCTAGCTAAAAATTAACTCCAGAACCTTCTATAAGGTTTTTTCCAGCCCATACAAAGACGGTGCACTTAACAGTGACTGTGCTTTTCAGTTACCTTATACCAGATTGCGATTTCTATGATCACTATTTGTATAATTTTTGAGTCTATGCTATAGTGAATTAATACGAGAATGTCAATTATTTACTGATAAAAGAAAAATCCAATGTAATTACGAGACAGAGATCCAGAATAAATTACGATTCTCTCCGGGATAACCTGCCTGTTAGATGCGTAGAACTTTCTTGCTCTTAAAAAAATGATCCGTCAAATAACAATGTCACTGAAAATTGCCGGACAGGAATGTATCGTTTATACGCAGATTTAAAATTTTGAAAATCAATAGAATAAATATTAATACACATGTACAAATAACACATATTTTTATTTAAAAATGCATTTTACCTGAGAGCATATACTTCAAAGTCAATTTTTTATTCAATTTGGTAAAAAAAAAAATTAGCGTATTTATTAAGCAGAGATAATCATCCTTTTTTCAATTCCTGCTATTAGTTCACACGTTCCCTGTATGTATGGGAGTATATATATATATATATATATATATATATATATATATATATATATATATATATATATATATATATATATATATATATATATATATATATATATAGTTAGAATTTTCAATCGCTTATAAAATAATTATTTTTTATCGATTCAAGTTCAAATACATATGTTTAAACTTGTAGTGGGTCACACTTGATGTTAATACAGTAGAATCTGTTTTTGTGCGATTTTTTATGTGCGATCCTTTTTTATGCGAAGTAGCAATTTCAGTGACCTTGACGCATCTGTAATGTTTTCTATCTGTTTACAAGTGGCGTAAAGGAGAATGTTAGGACCCTCCTGAAAGTCAGGTTTCGCCTTTAATGATTTCTAAATTGGATAAATATGTATTTAGCGTTTGTCAAGTGTTGGACGCCTAGAGTCCTGCCCCCTCCGTGATGCGGGGTTGTATGTTACGCCACTGAAGTGCTGACACTTCAAGATGCTCTGTTCATTTGTTATAAACAGTCTCCCGACAATGCGCCTTCATTTGCTTTCTGTCAACGCTCCAGCAGCACGCGCTTGATTGAAGACGAAACTTTCAATGACAGTCACATTATGAATAATTTGATATATTATAAAAACGGACAATAAGAACCGGATTCTTTGAGAGCGGATAAAAATATGCTGGAATCCAGCTTTTTCGAAAAAATTTAAAAGCATTTTCTTAAAATAAATACCAATTAGATAGAAGTATAAAATTCCAAAAAGGGCTTTAATCATGTATATCTGGTTATCGTAACATTTACAAGCAACTGACGACCCGACCTTCGTCGCAAAAACTTATCTCTTACTTTACGTTGCCAAAAAATAAATCAATTGAAATTGTACCTTCAAATGACGAAAGCGATTTTGAACTTATTCATTACAGGGCTTTCGATTACGATGAGTAGCGATGAATTATGTATGCGCATTTTGAAAACTTATCCGTGTATACAATGATAAACTATATGTTTTTAAAATGTTTCCATGTGTAATATTTAATTATTTATTTTGTTATATATATGGAAGTACTCTTACATATATGTTTCGTAAACAATTGACACATTTTATGAATACGACTCTTTTTATACGGTCCCTATCCACCGCATAAAAAAAGTTTCTTTAGTATTTCCACGAATTAGTTTGTTTTATATAAGAATTTATGAAATGGTTGAATATTTTTGTGTGTGTTTATTTTTATGTGATCCCTATCTACCGCACAAAAACAGGTTCAACTGTACAGTTTTTCCAAATATTAATCCATTAATTCAATTTTATTTTTTAATTTTAAATTTATTCTGCGTTATTTCTGGCGAAGTTACAACTAGCTACAGCAGATGGCGTCACCAAGGTAGGAATTGACTTAATTTTTTTATATTATTTGTTATTAATTTATTAGGTTTAAATTACATCCCTTTATCGTTACACAATTGTTATTGTCTACGAATCATGGGATTTAGAATTTAAAGCGTATAACAAGGGCAACACTTAAGTTTTAAACACTCTCTCTTCACTTCTTCATCAATATTGATATCATTACAAAATTAACTCACATCTTCCTGCATTACTACATATGAATTTAAATTTAAATTTCAACATCATGTATTATAAAAATCGTGATCATGCGCCCAGGAATATCTCCTGCGAATTACGATACATAAATGTTGCTAAATAAATTTACAAAAGATGATTATATGAAAAAACATTATACTCTTCTTTAGATATATTTATTTTTTTAAAAAATGTTAAAGGCATTAATGACATTTTCTGTTAATAAGTTTTTATTGCATCTTTCGATATCATCGTTAATTGCATGATTCGAAATATTTTGTTATTGATTGTAAGCAATATTTTGAAGCCTTTATTACAGTGAATGAGCTATCTATACCTGAAATGATCAAGTATTAATTGTACCCTTATGTATCTGTTGTATTTCTTTTAATAATGCACCTATTGTAGACTGAGAAAAGATAAATAATGCCGATTTCAATTTGAAATATTTTTGTAAAATTCTCAAAAGTGTGTTATTGTTTTATTTAACAGTAAATGAAGTAATAATTTTTAAAAAATACTCACCACATTTCAAAACATCAAATGTTACTTGATATATCGATCTCAGCATTATAGGCTCATCCAAAACTAAAAGAACGCCCTGCTCTGTTCTTCTAGCAAGAATCAAGCTATCTGATAACAGAAGGGCCCAATACTGTAAAAAGGAAAATATGTGTATATATAAATACACATACACACACACACACACACATATATATATATATATATAAATAAATATGAAGGGTGTTTTTTTAGAGTATAGAACTTTAAATTGCAATAACACAACGATGTATTATTCGATTAACATGAATTTTTTTTATTCGAAAGATAATCTTGTGGCATTACATTTTAAATATGATTTCTGACATAGGACTGCCACGGCTGGCTCGGATGTAGTCCAATCTGGACGTCCAATTTTCGATGACTTTTTCCAACATTTGTGGCCGTATATCGGCAATAACAAGGCGAATGTTGTCTTCCAAATGGTCAAGCGTTTGTGGCGTATCCGCATAGACCAATGACTTGACATAGCTCCACAGAAAATAGTCTAGCGGTGTTAAATCACAAGATCTTGGAGGCCACTTCACAGGTCCAAAACGTGAAATTATGCGGTCACCAAACGTGTCTTTCAATAAATCGATTGTGGCACGAGCTGTGTGACATGTTGCGCCGTCTTGTTGGAACCACAGCTCCTGGACATCATGATTGTTCAAATCAGGAATGAAAAAGTTAGTAATCATGGCTCTATACCGATCACCATTGACTGTAACGTTGTGGCCTTCATCGTTTTTGAAGAAGGATTCCACCAGCCCATAAAACGCACCAAACAGTCAGTTTTTCTGGATGTAACGGTGTTTCGACATACACTTGTGGATTAGCTTCACTCCAAATGCGGCAGTTTTGTTTGTTGACATAGACATTCAACCAGAAGTGCGTTTCATCGCTAAACAAAATTCGCTTATGAAAATCGGGAACAACGGCAATCTCGTTTTGGGCCCATTCGACGAATCTACGCCTTGCTTGATGATCGTTTTGATGACTTGCCAAACCAAACTGAGAATAAATCACTTGACAGCTGTTAAATCGGTCGCCATCTTGGAAAGTAATAACAACTTAAACTTCTATACCTGAAAAAAAAACACTCTTTATATATACATATGTATATATATATATATATATGTACACACACACACACACACACACACACACATATATATATATATATATATAATCCATAAATCTATACAAATAGTTAAAAATCTACGTATAACTAGCCAAGATAGTAAGAAATAATAGCCATAGTAGTACAATAACAAACTCTTGGTCTTAGGAACCAAGATCGCAGGCTTAAACAAAGTTTTGTGATTAGTCAACCTTCACCTCTAATTTGCCTATACTCTGGGTCATAGGGATATATATATATATATATATACATGTGAAAGGAGTTGTGACAAATCTATACCGAACTTTATCACTAACCTTCTGAGACGTCTTTTTTAGGGAAATTTAATTCCCTACCTATTTCCATTCAACTCCAAAAAGAGGACAGGGATTCCTCGTTATATGCAGATTAGATAAAGTATTTAAGTCAAACGGAATAGTAAAGTGAGAGGGAAGTAGGAGAGAGAGATTGAAGCAGGAAGTTATAATAGTGAAGTTAGAGATTTATTATTGAAGATTTCTAGGTGGATAAATTAGGCTCAGGAAGAGCTGAGATTCAGTGTGGTAAATATTGATTTATAATTAAAGTCTCATTAAAGTTTTATATTAGGAGTGAGATTAAAGTTAAATGTTGAATAGGAACATTATTGAATGTAATTCTGGGATCTCTTTTATTGCGGTAATCTCTGCGTGATCGATATTCTAATTGTTAATTAATTGGATCATTAAATATTTAAGTTAATATAAAGGAAAGTTTTTTTTAAACCTCATAAAGCTATTTTGATTTATTTGTTATTAAAAGTATTTGATTCTATTTGGGAAATATAACCAAATAAAGAAAGTTATTTATAAAAATGGCTACTGGTTCTTCTTTGACTCAAAATTATTCTCGTTTTCAAAGTGAGATCCAAGGGGATCTTCACAGAGTGTTGTGATATTTTATTGACAAGCCACGTGAAACAGATTAATTCTACTTTTTTATATTAGAGCAGATAATTCTATAAATTTTGACAAATTATATAGACTTTCAATAAGGCACTTTTACAGCTTCAAAAATAACATCTTTTTGTTTGTTTACAAAATCTTTATTTTATGTGCGTACTTGTAAAACAAAAATGTAACACTTGTAAAACGTTGGAAATAGCTAAAAAGATATCATAATTGTAAAAGATTATATTCATATTAAATAAATTGCAGATACTTTACTTAAAACACACTAAATTAATTAAAACTCAAATACTAAAGCGATATTTTTAAAAATTTATGAGTTTGTGATACCTCAAAAAATATCAAAATTTCGGAAAATTTAAATGAATTTATACATAAATGGACGATATTTTTACTTCAAAAATTATTTTACAACTGCAAATAAAATAATATTTTTGTTTATCTATCATATACGATTGTTTTAAATAAATAAATTATCAATAACTATTATTTATTATCAACCATAATTATGTGAATCTCATATTTTAAGCTCTAGAAATGATATAAATAACATAATTTAAAATTTATATTACCAACCTTACATCTATAACTTCACAAAGTTTCAATTTCATAAAATTATGTTAGAATATAAATTGAGATTTTTTTGTATACTTAAAAAAAGTCCTTTTTTTACATAGTTCTTGGGAATTATATATTGAACATACCTGAACGTAATGTTTTCCTTCGACTTTTGCCAGCTGTCCAGAAAATAACCAGTATCTGTCTGAGTGAATAAGGGAGAAATGCTTTGGAAGAAAAAGTTTAATTAAAATTGATGACTAAAAATTTAAAAATAAATTATAAATCACTAATGCAAATCACTGCATTGAACTTAGAATAATTTTATCTTCTTGAGTAATGTGACAAAGTCCAGAGAAAGAAAAAACCTAAAAACTAATAATAGATGTATAACATTGCAGATTATTGTTAGAGAAGCAAGAACTCTATCTACAAAATGCATAATTTATTTTATTTAGAGAGACAAATTGGCAAGAAAAAAATATCTTTAAATACCCCTCAAATATTTTAAAAGTCTCTTTTGATAAAAATTAAACTTTAGAAACTTTTGTTATTTTATTACATTAACACGATGCTATAATAGCTCCTGTAAAAAAATTCCCTCTAACGAATATTGTACTTGAAATTTTGTTGATAAAAGAAAATTAAATTTGCAATTAGCTAATTAAGTTATTTAAAATATTTGAGTAAGTAATTGCTTTATTAAATATCACTTAAGATTTTCAGAACTAAGTAATTTAAAATATTGTAATTTCAATAGCATTTAATTTTTATAAATGAAAGATCTATTAATTTATTTTGCTTGATATAATATATAATAGTAGGATTTTAAACAATATTAAAAATTCTCGAAAGAACCAGAACAAATATTTCTAATTTTAAAACGTTCAAAAATTTCAAACAAATTTTACTAAGAAGTATGTATCTATATTTGTCAACAACTATATGTAGCATATATATATTTTATATGTAAATTTCTTAACTAAAACAAATATAATAATTAAATAAAGATATATAATAGGAATTACTAGTGTTTTAAACTAGCTGAAATTCTGATTAACAATATTTTTAACTGTGAATATCTCTACAACATTATTTAAGTTTTTAAATAAGTGAATTTTTTAATTCGCTAAAAGCTATTCATTTACTAACAATTTAATTTTTAGCAAGAAAAACTACTATATTAAAAATGTATTTGAAAAAATGTTTTAGTTAATCTCAGAAGTTTATTTTTAACCATTCTTCAGAAGAAAAAAATAAAATACACATCATAAGAAATAAAGTGGATCATGCGAAATTATTTTCTAACATCCTGCATGTACGTTATTTTAATGGAAAATGCTTTTACTGTTTTTAACTAATGAAGCTTTTTCTAGAACATTAATTCAGAGAAAAAAATAATGTAATGTAACGCATTTTTCCGATACTCCTTCAAGATTCATCAAGGTTAAAAATAGATAAACTTTAAATAAATGGTTACACATTTTAAGGTTAAAACTAGATAACTGTAGAACACGTTTATATACCATGAAAATTCGCGAAACTGTTACAAAAAAAAAATACTGCATCATTAACCTAATTCTGTCGTGTCTTTCTTTAAATATTTCTTGGCATAACTTGGCATACTTTTTATGTTATTGGTTTTTAGATATTTTCAATTTAATTGGCTTAGCATAATCTAAGGATTGTTTAAAAAGGTGAACTCTTGCATCTTCCTTTTAATTATGAAAGTCAAAATGATGACATTTGTATCAATTGAAAAGTAATTTTTAAATATTTGAAAGTTGTCTAAATTAATTCTGAATAAACTGCATTGCAATGGTGGAAGCATCCAAGTTACTTTTAACACACTTATGCAAGTTTTGATGATTAAAATAGTGAATAATATCTGTCTGATTAATTTCTAATTTTAATCCCTAATTTCTATTTTAATTTTTTCGTTTATTATAAAAAATTTGTTTATATGGTCGTATTTAGAAATTGAGTACTTATGAATTTCAAGAAAACATTAATTTATCTTTAGAATCTAATGTCACTGTGTGTAATTTTATAAAAATGCTTCAAATTTCCGTGAAAATTTCTGCTGGGCTGTTTTTTGTCATTGGTTACGTGAATATGTGCTCACAACAAAAAACAGACAAACAATAAGTAGTAAACAATATTATTGTTATTATTGTTACTATCTGCGGAGTTTCAAGGCTTTCCTTACAAAATAAACATGCTTTTTCTTTTTCTATTTCTTACATTTAACAACTGTGTCGTAGAATCGAAGCTGATATTAAGTAAGCATGGTCTTTTACAAATATCTTATGTAACTTTAAAGAATGGTACAATGGGTCTATATATAGTGGGTGAGTGTGTGTTTATTAAAGTCGCACTATAAAACAGCACGAATGCCATTGGCAACGGACTAACAACGGGAGGATTAAACGTCTCAACTGATTTAACGTGCGTCAACTGCCCTACATGGCGTGTCTGCAGTGGCATTAAGGTTCAAAATCATGGCGTGCCTGCAGTGGCATTAAGGTTCAAAATCATGGCGCGTCGACCCCTAGTTAGTTAATATAATCGCTAGCCTACCACGGCACGTAGAATGGACCTAAGATGAATATTTTTGAAAACAATATGCTTTGGGAAAATTACTTAACACGACTCATAAGAAAAAGATTTTAAAAATTAAATGAAAGACAAATATAAAATAAAACGCACCAAAGCTTTCAATTTTACTAGTTTGTTTTAATCGTAACCTTTTATACGCTGCAAAACATTGAAAATGCAACAAAAATAGTTTATGAACATGAAGTTTGCAAATTTCAGTGTAGGGACATCACACTGAGTAATGCGAATGGTTTGGAATGCCCAGCTTTCCAGCACATGTTAATTGGGATATAAAAGAAATGAATCTGAAAAATGAGGAATTTCTGTGCTATTATTTCTGCCTGCTAAGTCATTATATAATTTTTTTCTTGTCTCAGAACACACATGTAATAGCAGAAAGACCAAGCAGCTACCGATAGAGGCGGTTCCAGCAGACAAGCAATTTAATGCGGGGCATGATAACTAGATTAAGAATGAACGGTTGGTTCATGTATTAGATTCTAGCTGATACTCTTGTTGATTCATCCGAGATGCATCGTCTGTAAAAAAATGGTCGAAACACGGAAATGTGGTAAGTTTGAAGACGGTACGGGTAGAGAGACATCTTCATATGTGGATCGATGCATTCACCTGTGAGTGGTGGTGGCTCAGCAAACCACTTCTGCGATCATTTTGCAACATGCTTAAAACTTTAGATGTGTCCATATCGATTAGAAGAATTACTTGTCAAATGTTTTTTAATTACCTGTACTTATTTTCCGTTAAAAAATTACCATTTACTGCACTGAAAAGACGATTCCGTAATGAGACTGAGGTTAGAATCACGTGAACGAAATGGCACTAGTTCATGTTCTGAGAGGACTCAAGCTTCTGTTTTTCCAATGATAGTCTCCGTTTTCGAGAATGGCATTAGCATGGTGTTAAGTCAGAATTCTATTCGCCTGTTCTGCACCCTTCTGCACAACAACAGAGTATCATGGTTTTGATCATCATCACCGTGTTCAATAGCAGATCACATCACGTGATTAATATGATGCGGTCGGTGACACTCCCCTTCCTTCGGAAGTGACCATAGCTCTTTATACTTGCTGTCGAGCATTGCACGTAACAGATAATGTTCTCTTTAAGCTGAATAGATGCTTCCTTGGCCACTATGCTCCTCTAACCTCTCCCCAATCGAACGCTTATGGAACATAATTGGACGCCATGTGCTGAAGACGAAAAGTGTCAAATTATTGACAACGAATGGAGAATCATTCCTCAAAACACCATTCGTACTCTCATTAATTTTGCCCCATGACAAGTTGTTTCCCGTATCGCAGTCCACATTGGTCCTACAATTACTCAGCTGACGTTGCTCCCATTTTGCATTACGAATAACATTTCAAAATAAACATCAGTTACAGTTCATTGATGTTTATTTCTGATGAGTTTCTTCCCTTTCTGGCTTCTTCTTTTTGATGTTGCCTTTTCAATATCGTGCTGTGTGTTTTATTGATGTAAAAGAGCTAAATATTTAATGAACTTACGGTTCAACTAATTTTAGGCACATTAGTTCGAAGTTTTTTCAGCAACTTTTATCCATAACCTATTATCTAATTACAAGATTTTGCTTGGAATTAAAGAGATGGTATATATAGTATCTTCAATGTTCCCCCAGAATTGTTTGATAATATAAGAAAAGGAAAACACACACACACACATAAATATTCGATAATCAAAAGAATTAATCAAGAAGATTCAATGATCGATAGAGAATATGTAATCATAAAAAAATCACTTATTGAAATAAGAATCGGTCATGATAAACATTGTTGCAGAAAAAAGCGTACTTTTTGAACGTTTGGATGATTCGGCAACAATCCACTCTAGAATCGAGAACTGTACAATTTGTAAACAGTTTTCCGGTATCCGTTCACTGCTCTAGACCATAAATGTTTGTTCGCAAAATTAGAATTTATTCAGCAAAGCATTCGGTTGAAATTTTCAGCCAAGAATAATTTATAATGTTATAGTTACGATGTTATCGATTAATTTAAATAGCCCCACTGCATGTACCATTCATTACATGGTATTTCTGAGCTGTGTTTCTCAGAATGTATCTATCAAGATCATAAACATTCGCTTCTTAATTAAACTTATCTGTAAAAATAAGATCGGTGCTTATAAATAGCGAATGGAAACTCTACTGAATAATTAAAATATTACTGCCGTATTTCCTTTTGACACAAGAGATTTTGGTTGTAGCTAACACTTTTGGTTGGTCTAAATTACCACCGTTCTACCTTCATTAATGATGAGCCTCATAATTCTAAACTGTGACGATGACAAAATCATTTACCTGAACTAATACTTCTCTCTTCAAGATTCCATAATTTGTCCCTTGAGAATTTTTAAAATTAATTCAGTGTGCGGCTATTACCACTGCTAAGCTCTATTAGCGGCATCGTTGAATTAATGATTAAATCAGGATTGAAAACTCTCGAGTATGATTTTCTTACCTTTGGCCGAAAATCTCATGATCTTAATCATTAAATTACAGTAGCGGATTGGCAAAGTTTCGCTGAAATTGGCTCTTGCGCTATTAAAAAGGCTCTGCACTTGCACGAAAAATTTTACCAAGAATGTTCAAATTTGTATTGAATATGAGAAAAAAATGAAATGTATTGGGAAAAAAAAATTTGGGGCAGAGATAAGTATTGTAAGCTATTATCCATACATCAGGGGTACTCAATCTTTTTTCCTGCTGGGCCACATATATATGGCAGATATTTCAGGGGGGCCGCAACATGAAGATAAATGAAAAAAAACCAATATAAGACCAAGACAACATTGGTCACTTAAAATGTGGAAAATTGATCAAAATATTTAAACTTGGCTTTTAATACTATATGAATCTCTATTAAACAAACATAAACAGAATTTTTGGTTTTATGCGTTTTTTACTGAATTATGACAGTGCTTCTCAAACTTTCAATGTTTGCGACCCAATATTCAATCATAATTTTCATCGCCCCCCTTCCATATAATAATAATGTATTGAATTCAATAACACTATACTTTGACTCTAAAGCTACAACAAGACTTCAACCTTAAGTTCCGCCAACGTATATAAACGTCTCGCTCAACCAAAACGATCATTGCCCAGAACGTATATATACGTCTTTCCGAAGTACGATATTTTCTGTGCACTGCTATCCATAAAATTATTCCGAAGGCCTTGGCGGTGGCATTGGCTGGACGGTATAAAAAGACATTGACGGTGTTTGCGAAGGATTTACTTATTTCATGGGATTTGCTTATTTATTCCTTTTCTTCCCCCCTTCCCAAATATCACATACGCACATCTACGTGGAAAACAGTGGCATTGGGGAAGGATTTGAGTAACTTTTAACCGGCAATTAAGGGATTAATTATATAAACCATACAAATTATCAAGATAAGTGTTAATTTTTGTATTTAATTTTTTGTATATGTCAAACTCACTGGTAATTCTTAAACTTTTGTTCTTAACTTAGTATTGTTAAATTAATTATAAAGTACATGGTGCAGTATTGATACATTTATGTGTATTCTATTTCTTTATCATGTCAGAATGTATTTTGTTTGTTCCCTTTCCATAAATCAATAATTTTCTTAAATATTCTTTTGTTTTTGACTTTTCAATATACTCGCGCCCCCCTCGTAGAGTTATCACCCCCCTAGGGGGCGTGCCCTACAGTTTGAGAAACGCTGAATTATGGAGTAGTTTCGGTTCCTTTTCATTCATGTGTGACCAAGCTCTTACTTTACATTCTACTGTCATACAAACAAAGCTGTCTAGCCATTTGATAGTTTGATTTTTTGCTTTTGACAAAGTCTCTATTTTTATTTCACATATTAATTTATCGAGTGCAGAATGGCAATAAAAGTGAGTTTTGACTGAAATCAGTTTTATTTCTTTATAATTAAAACTCAGTTTTACCCATAAAATAGCCACTACTCCAGTTCAGATCATTTTACTTCACTGCTATTTATTATTAATGACCGTTACAGTTACAAACAGAAAACACGATCTTGTAATTTGTACGTTTGCGACATAGACAACAAAATTTGTTAGATCTGATTGCTTGATTCATAGAATTTTCTGCTATGATTTTAATACATTGTTCTTAAGTAACTGAATTTTTTGGTACAATAGGTATTGAACGGGCCGCAGGCAGAGTATCGCTGATCAACATATGTAAAGGAGAAAAAGCGATTCACTCATCACAATATCTCCGGAATTATAAGGCCTACAGACTTGAAATTTGGCAGGATTGTTCCTTTCTTGGGGTAGAGATTAACTAAGAAAAGGTTTTTCAAAAATCGACACCCAAAAGGGGTTGTGAAGGGTTAAGTTATAGATAAATATTCCAATTTTTGAGCTATTAGACGTACAAATTTGAAATTTGGCTGGTATATTCTTTCTATGGAGTAAAGAATCGCTGCAAACAATTTTTCTACGAAAATTGACCTCCATGGGGGTTGCGAGGGTTAAAGAGGCGTTATAGATGAAAGCTTGTCTCATTTATTATATGTAAAAACAATTCAATTCATATTATTTTTCGGGTATTTTGTATCTTTTGAGTGTTTAAAGGATTTATTATTTTTCAATGACTTCGTATTTTTATTATGGTCGCAGTAGCCTAGAGATCATGGTCGCGAACGCGTGGGTCGGCGTTGTTGAGTCACGGGTTAAAGTCTGATGCCACTGAAATCCCACCGTGAGAGGAAAGATTAAGAAGAATTGATGCACGTTATATTGTTCGTAGTTCACAGTCCTCATATTTGCTTGGTGTGGAAGTTAGAAAAGAGGGGTGGCAACTCAGGTGTCGTTATCAGCATTGCTACTCCAAATTACAAGGTTCGTTACTGTTGGCGCCAGTTGGCGAGAATTCTTTGTATAGAATGCTCCGAGCCAACTGTTGTAACCTTTTTGTAAACAGTTCGAAAAGTGTAGCGATCCCATATGGTTGGGATCCGTTTCGCTTATTAAAAATTGTCAAATTTACAGTCCACTTAGTTATTTTAGTCAACAGTTACCAATAGCCCTCGCGTTGCTTTGTGCAGAGAACCTCTGTTTATGTTAATATAAGGATTTACCGAAGGAAGATACATCTCTAAAACAAAGCAAGCTGTATTTCTATTAATTTTAAATATAATAAGGTTACAAATAGCTAATGGAAGCGAGTTAGTTGTAATCCGTAGTAAATATTAATTATACTTACTAGCCTATAAGTAAAGCCTTAAATAAACTTTGCTATCTTTCCTGGGATAGAAGTCATATTTCCAGATACGCTGACAATTTAGAATACACTTCTCATCGATATCACTCAATCTAACATCAACACACTTTACTGCAATCTTATTCCACGAACTCGATTCAATTCATTTTAAATAGCATCTATCCTTTATATACGTCGCACCTCTTTTACAGTAACAGGTTCTCAAATCAAACAACGCATAAAGCGAACTTTTAACTCAAAAATTTAGAATCCTTTTTATTAATAATGATGCAGTTCAAAAGATCATGCATCAACTCCTTTATTTAGTGTTAAAACATGAATAGAGACCTTATGAAAGCATTATTCGAAATTTTTAAATAGAAGGAGTAATTTAAATGTTCAAGAGGTTTATTTTGTTTTACATCACACTGTGAAGCAACACGAGGGCTATTGACGAAGGACCTCGTAATTTTGAACCAGAATCAATTGAAAAAGAAGCATCTAAGCTGGCACACACACACCCTCTTCAAACTTTCCCGCTATAACAACTGGAGAACTCTGTGGATTTAACGTGCTTTAGCCCTCTACTCCAGTGGTTACCAAATTGGTCTCTACGGACTGACAGGAGTCCTCGATATTGTTTAGGGGGTCCGTGGAAAACTAAAATTAATGTGGGGGTCCTTGAACAACCTCAGGGGGTCATCGCAAGTTTTATTATAAATTTTTTTAAAAAAATTGATCCATTTTTATTATTAAGAGAATTTAAATAAATAACAATAACTCTCTTGGATATTCCCAACTGGGTGTTGAATCCTTTTGCGAGAGAACAAACTTAGATTAATCCATTTTAATAAAGGAATATTTTTTTTTGAAATATCCACAAATAGGGGACTTAAACCAATATTTGAGCAAGGATACCGCAAATTCTGGTTACAAAAAAACAGAACCCAATTTTATATCTTGTATTATGGGTTATTGAACAGAAGTTCTTGACTAATTTACAGTCTTCCTATTTGGTAGAACGTGAATTCAGTGCCGTTATAAACCTCAGAAAAAAGAAGAAACCTACCAAAAATTAGTGATCGTGGGGATTTGCAATTGCTACTCACAAACATTCAGCTGAACATAAATACACTCATAATATATCATCTAGTTCATCCAAATCATTATTTTTTTTATTTTAAACAAAAGTTGTAATTTTGATAAATAAATCTTCAACAAAATGCTTTTTTTAATTTGTAATTTTTAATCTATGCATTTATGTAGCTTTCTCACTTGGGGGATGCGTGAGCAAGTTTTGTCTATAAAGAGAGGTAAAGAAAGTTTGGGAATCACTGCTCTACACGAAGGGTTTTCAGTGGCACTAGGTTTCAAACACGCCACTCAACGACGCCGGTTATGAGTTTTCAACCATGACTACCAACTCGGCTACGTGCTACTAAATGTTCATGAGATAAATGGTGAAAAAAATTGATAACTCAGAAAATTACGCGTATTAAAAAAACGTGTGCAGTAAAAGAAAGATTTAAAGATATTTGTTCTGAATCTTTAGAGATTAGATAAAACAGATTCTAGTAATTTGTGTCCCATGTGTTTTCCATCGGCATGTTCTCAATACAGTATTTTCTTTGGCAGAATTCACTTACATCCTCACAATGAAATCTCAATGTTCAATCTGCACGATTTAATTTACAACTTTGAATGATCCTTGATTAAAATGTTCAATTAGAAAAACATTTCATTAAATTTTAAGATAATAGTTGTAGTTATATTTTCACGCAATTTACATACGGAAAAATTAAATTCATTTTGCATTGATTAAATTAATCCTTTTAAATTTCGATTTCTGAGATATTTTTAAACTTTTAAGCATAATTCTTTTCCTGTTATAATTTTCTGTTTGGTATACAGTTTCTATTTTTACTTTGCTAGTGCCATCATTTATATTTTACAAGCTAAAGTGACTAACAGGAGGTCAGAGGCTATTTGAGTTATACTTCATCAAACACTCTAGTTACTTGCTTTAAAGCATTATTTTTTAAGGATTGGGGGACATTACCTTAGGTCCTCTAGTAAAGATCGTCTTCTCTTGAAGAGTCTCCAGATTAATGTATGGTTCCTCTTCATCAAACGTAGTCTCTATGCTCTTCAAATCCTCAAAACTTGACAGCTTATTCATCACTTCCTTCATCTCACCCTCGAAAGTTCTAAAAACTGTAAAATAATACCAAGAAAGAGCTTTTACTCTTTAGAGAATAGTGGTGCGATACAGCGTTAGAAAAGTACCTTAATCCTTTTTCATAAAACATCTTTTGAAACATGAACTAGATAAAAATGGATAAATTTTATAAAGATTTTCGAAGTAGTGTAGTACTTTATCATAGAGTTTTTCTTTATGTAATGATTAATATACACAGCAGAAAAACATAGAAATTTAATTCACGTTAAGGTATCCGACTACGTTCGGAACCGTGATTTTAAAAAAGCGCATAAATGGAAAATTTTCATGATATTAAGTGTCATTTAGATTAGAACACATGTATAAAATTGTTTTAAGGACATTTTGAGAAAAAAAAACTTATTTAAATACAATATTTCGGCAATAAATTAACTTACAATAACCTTTTTTCAAAATGGTCTCCTTTTGTGAAAAATGGTTCTATTATAATAATATTTTGCCTGTATATAGCTCAGACCTCTGTACAGAAGCTCAACTATGAGTTTTGAAAAATCCACATTATTTTCAGAGTTACAACCCATTGAAATAATTATCGGCCCTTTTTCTTAAAATTTCTCCCCTCTGTTGTCGTAAAGCATGGATAAACCCACTTCTAAGTTATATATTGCAAAAATTATAGTTGAGCCTCTGTACAGAGATTTGAGCTATATACAGGCAAAATATTATTATAATAGAAGCATTTTTCACAAAAGGAGAATATTTTGTACATGGGTCATTCTATGTTCATTTTTTGTCAAAATATTGCACTTAAATAATTTTTTATTGTAATACTATTGTATTCTAATCTGAGTGACACTAAATATCATAAATATTATCCATTTATTCGCTTTTGCAAAATCATGGTTCCGAACGTAGTCGGATACCTTAAATAAAATTTCGACTGTTCATATTCGTACCTTAAGATTAACGTAAATATTTATAGGAAATTTAAAATAAACTTAGAATTTTAATAAATTAAAATTATTTTAAAAATTATACAGATCATAAATTAAGCTTTTACTAAAATGGAGTTATTAAATTTTATAAAATGTACATACATTTTATTGAGAGCTTTTATATCAACAAATACATTAATTTTTAAATCTATGAAACATTAATTAAGGTATAACATTATGACACAGTTTTTTTGATAAAATTATTAGTTTTTCCGTATTTTTATAAACTATATTCAAAAACAAATCATAAGTATTGCAAACTATTCTAAGTTTTTAAAAAATAATTTTTTCCCTATTTTTTTAGGTATTAAAAATATTTTTTATTCTAGTTTAATCTTTTCAAGTTAGAATAATAATTATTCCGCTGTAAAATCTCCCTATTCTTACATTAATAATTGTTTCTTTACAGTAATCTATAATGATTTACTGATCCAATTTGTTCAACGAAGATTTTTTTTATCCTAATCCAACATTCCCCTTCTAAAGTTATTCATAAAACTAAAGAAATTATGTACCCAATACGGTAATGTAAAACACTTACTATGTATTTAAGTGATATTTGATTAGGATTCATCACTTGATAAAATGAAATAAATAAATCATATTATTCAACAATAAATTTTAAAAAATTATGTCTCTCACACACAAAAAATTCGTTTAAATTCCTTAAAGTATTCTGCAATGGTTTAATATTTATTACCTATTTTGTGGTCCTTTATTATTTAATTTAAAATATTTTAATAAGTTAAATCAAGAAATTTTTTAGAATTATTCTTTATAGAAAACATAATCACAAATTAATTTCCTTCACCTTAAAATTATAAAAAGTCTCATTTTCAATATGAATAGCATTGCTAATTTCGCCTTTAATTACAAATATCGACACACCCACCTAAAACTGTATAATAAATACATTTTGTAAGTCATAGGATATTACTTTTTTCGATTGCAAAAATTTAGTTCCTTAAATTACTAACAAAAAATTCAGTTAAAATTATATTTTATTTCAAATTAAGAATGAAAGAGTTGTAACAGTTTAAAGGCAAAATTTTTAGTAATTAAAATATTTATTAAGTATAAATAAACACATTTATATTTCCTCTATACAACACAAGAAGAAACAGACAAAAATAAATTCGTATTAAAATATTAGTATTCCAAAAAAATTTCAGAAATCAACCGTATCTTTTAAAATGTGCATCGCTGATTATTCGAATCCAAAACATGTGTTTAGAAGTGTTTAGTAAATGTTCGTTCTTTCTCTTATTACTTTTATGATATATTATGATATATGTACGAAAAAAATACCTTTTTAAAATAATATAAACAGAGTATTTAAGTAGAAAAATGATTATTGAGTTAATCATCACACACATTCTTCATTTCTATTATTAATGTGGATGCTTAATTTATTTAGAATTATACATGATGTCCCAGGATCATTGAGACAAACTTTAAGGAGAGGTAAAGGGAGATTTGCATAGCAACCCATGGTTGAAAACGTCTTCATTCGACGCTAGGTGGCGTTCTTCACAAGAGCATTTAATGAAACGGACCTTCCTTACCGCAGTCGTCTGAGCTGTCATCACCTACAGAGGAGTATGGAACGTTTTACAAACACCGAGCTCGACAATATGCATCTGATTTATGGATCAGGAGAAGGAAATGTATGAGCAGTAGAAAAATTGTACTGAGAAAGCTACCCACAGAGAGATGCATCGGACAGTAGGATGTTTTCCAATTACGATCACAATTTGTGTGAGTAAGGATCATTACGAGGTGATAGGCACGAATTCCAAAGGGCCCAAAAATCCAAAACATTTTTCTCCATGAATGGAACAAAATGTGTTGTATACCGTTCGAAGGAATCCGAATACCATGTTGGGAGTTTGAGTCACATGCAGCCTACCCTTACTATACCTGTTACTTCGTAATAATCCATGTTCCCTCAAATTGTGATGCAAATTAGCAAAGATCTTACGGTCCGTTGCATCTTTCTGTCGGTTTCTTTCACGATACAATCTTTCTGCCACTCGTGCATTTCCTTTTCCCAATCCGAAAATCTAGTGCATATCTACCAGCTCAGTGTTTGTAAAACGTTCCATACTTCTCTACATGCGATGACAGCTCAAAAGACAGGGATAATGCAGGCATGTTTCTTTAAATCAGCGTTTCTCAAACTGTGGGGGGACGTGGTAACTCTAGGGGGAGGGGCACGAGCACATCGGAAATAAAAAAATTTAAAAAGTTGCCAATTTTCTGAAAGGAAGCAAAACAAATACATTCTGACATAATAAAAAAATAAAATACACATTTATACTGATATAATATACTTATAAATGTACCTGTACTTCACAATGTGTTTGAAAACTAATCCCTCAACACTAAGTTAGGAACAGGTTTAATAGTTAGCAATGACTAACATAGACTTATCATATACAAAATTTAATATGTATCTTGGTAATTTGTACGATTTATGATTAAAAATTTTATCGTAGCCTTAACGTCAAAGTACATTATTATGGCATTCAATACATGGTTATTGTAAGAGGGGGAGTGACA
The DNA here is from genome assembly GCA_019973935.1 of Trichonephila clavipes. NCBI lineage: Eukaryota > Metazoa > Arthropoda > Arachnida > Araneae > Nephilidae > Trichonephila > Trichonephila clavipes. Next base: position 456,244 of record BMAU01011056.1, on the reverse strand, counting down.
TGAAATTGGGTTGCAAATATTGAAAGTTTGAGAAGCACTGCTTTAAATGCTCTTGTAAACAACGAAGACGTTTTCGACCATGGGTTGCTATGCAAATTTATCCCCTACCTCTCCCCTTCAAGTTTGTCCCAAATATACTGGAACACCCTGTATATTTATTTGCATAGAATAATATGCGATATTTTATTGATATACCCATAGTATAGTTTAACTTCTGAATCTCTTGCGAGAATATTAAAAATCCCCATGTTGAAATATTAGTCTAATTAAATTGCCCCGTTAAATTCACCCACCTCAAAAACCCCTTTTAATATATAACTCCTGCTTACCATTTACTAAGAGTTCTTTATGACACTACTTCCAAATTTTTAAAAGTAGTTATTAGATAATTTTAATGTCAACTATCAGACTTTCAACATTAAAGAGGCAGTTTGATCTTTATTGATTTTGTTTTAAGTATACAGGCAACAATGTCTGAAAACTTCGTGAAATTTTTGGTTCTTGACTACTTTACACTTGCGATATCATGTTTATCGTTTCAGGGTTACATGTATCTGGTATGAGGAGAAACTCTTTGTTTGCTCTCTACTCGAAAAAAGGATTTCTTGCTTTCTTGCGTATTGTTAGAGGACTTATTTGAAAGAAAATGGAACGTAGTACCACACACATATGACGTGCATAAGATATTATGAGCAGATAGTGTAGAGAATATAAGTCAGAGAAAATTAAAAATAAAATACAAAACTATTAATGTCAAAGTTATCTAATAATGAAAATAAAACGTAAATCGTATAAAAATCTTGAACAGTGGACAATAATAATTTTTTGTGATGTGCTATTTGATTTACCAACTCAAAAGCTGGATGAAGATGCAGGTCTCTAATTTTGCACTTTCCAAGACTAGCTTCTCTAATTAATTTTGTACTTTTCCGAGGGCTTTAACAACCCATTACTATAATAAATACAATAATGAGTAGCTATAGCCATCGTATTTGATATTTCACTTGATGGATAAAATAACAAATTAGAAATGTTATATTGATTCTATAATCTAATTTTATCGAAGAATAGTTGTTCTTACCACTGAGCACATGCATTCAACTTAGTAGTATCACTTCCGATTCACTTTTATTTTAAAATAAAATTATTTAAAATTTTAACTCTTAAAGCGGTCAGTTTGTTTACTCAAAATGCTTTTAAAAAGTGCATATTCTTTTACTCTAGATTACTAAGCACCATATTTAATAAAAGGAGAAAATGGGAAAAAATTGTATTTTAATTTAAAATTTAAAATTTTTTATGTATTTTTTATTTTACAATTGTGAAATACGAAGAGTCTTTATTTTTTTTCTTTATAAGTAAACTCTGCGTGTTATGAAGAATTTTTCATACATCAAAAAGATTTTCTGTTCGTACTTTTTTAAGCGGTTGAAGCCTTTGGATAGGTGTGTGGAGAAAGAAGTTTGAGTGCCTATGTCAATCTGAAGAATAATCCAAAATATCAACAGACAGTTCTAAATCTAAATTCAATTCATCATTCCACAAAAAAAAATTTTGTTGTTTGTGTTATCTGTAACTTCAAAAATCCCCGGTCTGAATGTGAAATCCTCGCATAAAGTAGAACACAATTCTTAAGGATTTAAATGTCTGCCTTCATCAACAACAAAAAATCCGTTTTCCCTATAAAGAAAATGCCAGACGAAAAACATTTCAGTACTATAATCAAACTGCATCACTTTTTCAAAATACTGGCTCTAAATAATATCACCATAAGAATTAAAATTGCTAGCAAATTCAGGAAAGAAAGAAAATATCAGTGCCCGTACTGCGTACGGGCAAACTAGTTGCGGCCAACTTTCAGTAACCCGTACAAATAAAGGGTTAAGGGACAAAAAATAAATTTCTTTTCTTATATCTTGGTCAAATAGTAGTAATTATTAAAATAAGGGTATTTTTGTTATCTTTGAATATAACTAAACATCAAATTATACAATATGAAATTCTAAGAGAATTTAACGTGTAATTAATTAGATACCTTAATTTTTTTTAAATCTTTTTCTTATAAAAATATAGGATTATATGAAAGTACATTTAAAGTAAATTACCTTCGTTGCTTAATGTATTCACTCTGTAAATAAGTTTTGTTGCATAGAAAATATGCAGATTCAAAAAATACAAAATTATGCTTTGATTACTGTTTGAATTAAAAACTGTTATGAACTTATAAGTAAAAGTGTTCATCGAGTATAATAAAATATCAAGATTGAAAATACCTCTTGAGCAATAATTCTTTCTTAAGTAAGTATGTTTCTCAGTGATATACATTTATTCATACATTACTCAAAAATTAAGCAATCTTGAGTTGACTATATATTATTAAAAGTATTTTTATGTGTGTGAATATAATCAAACATCAGATGGAAAAGTGTAGAGAAAAATATCAAATCCATACTGAAGATTACTCAGAGTTTCTTTCTTTGCATAGAAAAATCTTAATTCTTTTCATGTAATTGAGACGTTAAGCCGTAAGTTGATTAAAAGGCTTGAATGCTTGTTTTTAAAAAAATAGTGATTCAGACTATGTTCAGATAAAAGCTGCACCAAATATTCAATTCAGTAAATTATTTTAGGGCAGTGTTTGAAAAATAGGCGATAAATTCTTCCATCTATTATTTTAACATAATGCATTGTGCAAAAAATCAAGTATGTTAAGAAATATATTCTTGCTTTATTAACCAGAGCTTCCATTTCATTTTGAAAGAAACAGTCATTTATTATGGAAATTAGATTCGTTATTAACTTCCGCAGTCGTTTCGTTTATTCAATTCTGTTTGCCCTGAATTTTGAGTATGGTAACAAGATAATGTATAGTAACTGTTAACACAGTGGTTATAATAATGCATAGTAACTATTCATGTGGGAATGTCTACTAATAATTTAGCAGAGGCAAATAAAATATTTCTCTCATATGACTTACAATTTCTTTTAGTCCTTCCATAATGGAATTTGCACTGTTATTATTAATGCAATGATACACTTAGTCAAATAATATTAGGCATCTCTTTCTATTGGCATTGGAAGTATAATTAATGATGTTCTCTGAACCAATATGATATACAAAAGAAGAAAGTAATTAAAAATATTTTTATCTAATGATTAACTAATATTTAAAGCCCCACATCCATTTAATGTTTAGTGACGCTGACTTCTCTGCCGTAGGACTTCGGTTCGAATCCAGGAGATGGCATGGATGTTTGTAAATTTAAAGTGTCTGCCTCATGAGTGTACTCTAAATATAGCCGTCAAGCAGCAAGTCCTCTCGGGAGATTGGTGGAAGGGAAAGAGAGTAAGGAGGCTTTTCTTTCCACCTGCAGGGTATACTCCCTCAAAACTAGGGTGGAAAATGGCCAAATAGTACAGCCGATCGGATGGTGCGCAAAGCTACAGCTAACGACAGACATACAACTAACCCTTCGCCACAAATAATATCGTGGGCTTCGATCCGGCACCATCAGACAGACATTAGTAACAACAATAAAACAACATATTTTTTAAAGTTATTCATTTGCATGAAATATTGTTTGTTTCCTTCGGATGTCTCTATAGTATTTTTTTGCAAAATTAATAATACCTCACGCATTGTAATAAGTACAACCTTATATAGTAAAAAAAACAAAAACGATGTATTAAGGATTTATCGGAAAGGAACAAAAAATAAAGTAAAAACAATACATATAAAAGTAAATGCTCTGTCAAGTTGAATGTTATATTCCGCTACACATTACATCAATAAAATGTTGACTCACTACATTCAATATATAATCCGATTGGCTCGCAATGATTTGTTTTATAACTGGTAAATTTCTACCTACAGAAACTTTCCAAACTTTCTTCGATTGTTAGTAAAAATCGTTTATCTTCTAGGACAGTTGAATTATTTTGCTCAAGAGACCCAAAAACGGCTATTTTCGAAAGATATCTAAAAGTCTGCTTAGCATGGAGAGCATTTTACAAACACGAAGGTAATCAGAAGAAATACTGCTATATACTTTCAGAAAATGTACGCTGAGAGTACCATGAAATGCATTGCACAGAAATGCCTTGTTTAATGCGGGTTTACTGTGTGAGTACCCCTCTACAGTACGATTAGTAATTTAAATAATAAAATTCAATTTGTATCGATTGATTCATTATCAAGCGGTGAAAAATATTCTGCTTCAAAATGTTCCCATTAAAATAATATCGCCAAAATGAACCATGCTAATTGATCAAGGTCCCTTTTGACTTAGACCAATATGAATTTATTAGTACGTGCATATATACAAACTGGATCCTCCAGAGAAAAATGTTTGTGGCAGATACAATCACCAGAAATAACTTTCCTTTAGTTTTTACGATAGCCTCATCACGTGCACATCAGTTACTGTGGCCTTTTGATTCACATCGTGGGATTTGCTTTCTTTTTTAATTTATTGTATACAGTGTAGGGCAGGGATGGCGAACCAGTGGCATGCGTGCCATTACTAGTACGCGACACAATATTTTGGGCATGCCAGTGATCAAAATTTTTTTGCTATTTATTTCAAAATAACAAAACTCACTGTAAAGTATTACGAACAAACGCGAGTGATCGGTCACGAAATGGAGCACAGTCGTTTGTCTATGTCTATGTCGTTCGTCGTTTGTCTATTATTGTCTTGCCTTAGTTACATCGTGAACTACAGCTGCTTATTATGTAAAACTTGTCTATGTATAGCATAGCTAATTTCATTGACACAACTGTATTTTAAAGTTTATTTGTGTTGTATTTACCATTTTCAACTGTTATTTAACATGGCTAGTTCAGCAAAAGAACAAAAAGTGCAAGGTAGTAAGTATAACAGAGAATTTCAAACATGGTAAATCTAGAAATATGGCATTATTAGTAAAGGCAAAAAAGCGATGTGTGTTTTATGTTCCGGAACGATGGTATGTAGAGCATCATCTGTGAAATGGCATTTTAAAACAAATCACAAATCCTCTTGTCAAAAAAGTGAACCACAGCAAAAATAATTAATTGCTTATAAACCATTTGGCAGAGGACTCCAATTCAGCATGTACTCTACAAAAAGTAACATCTTACAATCCTAATATAAGTTAGTTGTCATCCAATCTGCAATAACAGAAGTCTCACGCTAATGTTAATTTAATTTGAACTGTTTTACTTTAACTAAAACATTTCCAACTATACAATGCAAAAGGTATTTTTTCGAAGTAAATAAAGAGTTTTGAGTTGTTAGTATTTGGTTTTATAATTTTCTCTATAATTCCAAGTCAAAATTATTTGACAGCACGTTCATATCTCATTAAACATTTTTTTAAAAAAATGGCACGTTGTTTCATAAAGGTTCACCACCCCTGGTGTAGGGCAAATGAAAGTGGGCCTAGGTGAGTAGATACAATAGAACGTGAATGTGACACGCACACCAAGTGATTGAAACCATTTCACATAATGCATGATGTGTCAGTGTGAGTTGATACGAATGGTTATGTCATCTCACGGAATGGCATGTTCTGGGCAGTGGAGAATCCGCATTACTTTCGCCATACATCCTTGCATGATCAGAAGGCTGGTGTTTGATTTGCATTGTTTGCAAACCACATTATTTGTGCCAACTTTTTTTCATTAGACGGTAAAATGGGAGCGCTATATTTTCAACATTTTGAATCCATTTGCAGCAACGTTCAATGAGGACGAACAGGCCTACAGTTATCAATAGGAGATGCAACTATCCATTCATCCAGCCGAACCATGGATCATAAAATTACACAATATTCGTTCCTGACAGAGTTATTAGAAGAGATCAGTCTGATTCGACCCTTGCTAGCCCTTCAAGTCCCTTGATTTGTGATTACTTTTTGTGGGCAATCCTCAAGTCTAATGCGTATCACAACAATATTAATTGTCTTCCAGAACTATAGAAGAACAGCTCTGAAATGAGATTGCTGCAATTTCAGCAGTCCAGCTTCGATCCGCCTTCCACCATTTACTGACCGGGCCTTAAAGTCGCCAAGAGATGAATAGTGGTTATTTTCAGCATCTGCCGCTCCTTTCCTAAGTCGTGTTTCTTTGTAACCTGGAACTGTGTTCTCTGGGGAAGTTTTATTTGCCCCACCCTGTATAATATCAATCCTTAACCCATTAAGTAATGAAATGAAAACCAAAAATCAGAAGACGCTCAGAATTTGAAAAATGATTTAGGCTTCGACAAACTAAATGTTACCGATGTGTGTCTTGAAGAGTATTCTAATAAACTCTCAACTTCTTGGTGACGAATCTACTGTCAGTATAGGAGAACGAGCTTATGAAGAAGAAACGGAAATCGAAGTAAATTCACAAATAGAAAAGAAAACTTTACTTTGAATAATCTTGAATTATTATTTATTGTCAATATAGAAGAGCATAAAAATCAGAAAATAATACAAAGTTTTTTGCATCAATTTTTCTTAAGTTAAAAAAGGGACTTTTCTTTTCATTTCATAAGTATTAAGCAATAAAAGTGTTTCGTTATTTTTACTTTCCAATCATTTTTTATTATTATTTTTTATTAGTTTTAGATAAATACACGAATATTTTTGTTTCATCAAAATTCCATAGAAGTGAACTTATTTTTCTTGAGAAATAAGATTTTATTCAACAAAGATTAATTTTAAGCTGTACTTTAGAGGAACCAGTTAATAGTTGTAAGGGAGATATACTTGCAAAACAAAATGAAGCATAGAATATTGTCAAAAGATTACCATAATGCTTTTCGCATGAAAACCAGATTTGTCAATAAATGAAATTATACTTTAGATCGAACTCTCAAATATTTACTCGTGTTGTTGATCATTGCCCCTATAATGTTTCATCATTGTCATAGGCGTCTCCAACCACATCTTCAGAGGTCATCGAAACAAATTAGAAATTAAATACAAAAGGATATTTGGACTAGAATGCGAAATTTTAAGTTGAACAATCCCAGCGATATTGCATACATGCTTATCGATGCATACAAGTGTAAAAGTATTGATAGCAATGAGCTCAAATCCTATTTTAAGAGTCGCCTATCCATTATTTTTACGGATATTAAGTAAGTTTCAAGCCAAAAGATAAGCGATCCTTCTATTCGTATCATTCAGCTTTAATCATCCTATTTATGCATCCTCGTTTGATTGGTTAAATATTTATAATGTACTCAAATACCACACCGTATGAGAGCTATCTAGTAATCAAAGTAAGCTTAGTAATCCAAGGAGATGAAATCAATTATTTGAATAGACATTTTACCTTCGAATTGGAGGTTTCCATTATTTATGAAATTCATTCTCAATTATCCAACTATTTATTCTTTTGTTTGCCAAAATTTTATTATCTTCATATTGAATAGAAAAGTATATTTTACCAAATTTCCTCATTCTCTGATAGCATCTTTCTTATTTCGTCTTTCCCCTCCCCCTTATAATACACTTTTAAATGCAAATGGAGGGAGGGAGGAAGTAGCTGTCCAAAAAGAAAAGGTTTCCTTAGATATTCTTGACCAATGAATATTTAAATCATCGTTACAAAACAATAGTAACAATTCATAGTAATTCTATGAATATTTACTTAATGTCGGTTGTTAGAATTTTTCTTGTCAATTTCTAGAGACATTACACTAATAATACCATTGATTGGCATTTGTAGATTTGACAGACTGTTTTAAAAAGATCTCCAACACGATTTATATTCAGAAATAAGATTTATATAAGAATAAAAAGAGAAATCTATAGAATGTGTATTAATTATATGAAAGTTTTGAAAAAAAATTAATTAGAAATATAAAATGAATGACAAAAATAAGCTGATTGTTGAACAAGTCTCAGTTGTTGTTGTTGTCGTGTGTTTTTATCCTGGGATACATACGAGTGGAAGAACAGAAACTTACAGTACACACAGAAGAATATTGACATTTATTACAAATGATGATTCCAGCATATAACAGAAGGGGTGCACTGCTTTCCATTCGAGACGGGAATCTATTAGAGGCGAAAGTCCGACTTCTTTTCTCGAAGAAGATTCATCCCTGCTTTACTCGGGATTCAAACCCGAAACCACTCAGTTACAAGCCGAGGGTCATATCCACCGTACTGGCTGGGCGGCAGCCTTAGTTGTACAGTGGTATTATTATCCAACATATATTTCATTTAATTACTTTTATACCAATTGGTATATTTTGGTGTGTGTGTGTGGTATCTTTTATCATTTCATGTAACAGCTGAGATAGGCTTGTGTCTCAGCATGGCTTTTTAAGATATCTACTTTCATCTCCAACATTGGCAAAGCTGCTAGGACAGACGTCATGTTTGATTATTCCGTTTGCCATTAAGCTAATGTTGTATTGCATGCAGGCGTCAAACACACTTCAATCTTGAAAAAGATAACCATTTCAATCATCCATGATCTGAGAGGATACTAAGTATATTTGTTCAGAATTTGTTATTGGGTTTGATGTAATGATGTGTTATATTATTTATTGCGACAGCAAAACTCCCGTTAGCATTTCTAATTAACCCTGCAATTCAACAAAATGGTGATAACAACGTGCGTTAATTTTTGTTTATATATCACAGTTCATTATCCTATAGTCTTATTGCAGTGTCATAATACAGCTGAACCTGTTTTTGTGCGGTCTTTTTTATGCGATTTTCTTATTTTTTTGCGATTTGTTTTGTCTGATTTTATTTTGTGCGACCTTTTTTTTATGCGGTGTATGATTTCCAATGGCTTTGGCACCACTGTAATCTTTTATATCTATTTACCAGTGGCGTAACGGAGAATGTTGGGACCCCCTTCCCCCTGAAAATCAGGTTTCGCCTTTAATATTTTATAAATTGGGTAAATACGTATTTAGAGTTAGTCTAGCCTTGGGCCCCTAGAGTTCTGCCCCCCGTGCCCCCAGATCAATGGCTTTGGATCCACTATAATGTTTTCTGTCTATTTACCTGTCGTGTAACGGAGAATGTTAGGACCCCTCTGAAAGTCAGGTTTTGCCTTTAATATTTTATAAAATGGGTAAATACGTATTTAGCGTAAGTCAGGCCTTCGGCCCCTAGAGTTCTGCCCCCTCGATAATGCGGGGTTGAACGTTACGCCACTGAAATGAAAACACTTCAAGATGCTCTGTTCATTTGTTATAAACAGCCTCCTGACAATGCGCATTCAGTTGCTTTCTCTCAACGCTCCAGCAGCCCGCTCTTGCTTGAGAGCGAAACTTTCAATGATTTGATATCAATAATTTGATAGATTATGAAGATGGACAAGAAGAACCGGATTCCTTAAGAGCGGATAAAAATATGCAGGGGTCCAGCTTTCCAATAACTTGGAAAAGCATTTTCTTAAAATATATACCAATTTAGAAAGGAGTATAAAATTCCAAAAAGACCTTTAATCAAGTATATATGGTTATCGTGACATTTACAAGCAACTGACTACCCGAACTTCGTCACAAGAACTTCTCTTACTGAATGTTGTCAAAAAATAAATCAATTTAAATTGTACTTTCAAATGACGAAAGCGATTTTGAACTTATTCATTACAGGACTTTGGATTACGATGAGTAGCAATGAATTATGTATGCGCATTTTGAAAACTTATCCGTGCATACAATGAGAAACTATTTGTTTTTAAAATGTTTCCATGTGTAATATTTAATTATTTATTTTGTTATGGAAGTACTCTTACATATAAATTTCGTAAATAATTGACATATTTTATGAATGCGACTTTTTCTATGCAGTCCCTATCCACCGCATAAAAAAAATTTCTGCAGTATTTCCACGAATTAGTTTGTTTTATGTAAAAATTTATGAACATTTTTGAATATTTTTTGTGCGTTTATTTTAACCTGGTCCCTATCTATACCGCACTAAAATAGGTTCGACTGTACTCAATCTTATATGACTCGCATACCAAGATCGCTTTCAAGCAATGTAAAATCATTTCTAATGAGTGATACCATCAGTGGCGTAACGTACAGCCCCGAATCGCAGGGAAGGCATGATTCTAGGGGGCTGAAAGCCTGACTGACGACAAGCACGTAACCTTTATAAAAACCGGCTAGATGCCGAAAACCTGACTTTGGACGAGGGCTTTAATTATTCTCCGTTACACCACTAGATACCACCAGACCTTTACCAATTTAACATACGAATGACATATTTCGCTACCAGATTCACATACCTCAAAATTTTGTATATCTGGAGTAACTACTGAAGTTTTGCAAAATCCATTACAGAATCGAATTCCTACATTATATGATTTTTCCAACCCAATAAAGACTTGATTCTTCACATTTAGCACACATTACATAACTTTTGGCAATTTAAGTCCTCTGTAGATTTGATATTACAAAAAAATTCTCTATTTATTATAAGTATGATAAATTGTTAATTTAAAGGTAAAAAAAATAGCATCTTCAAAATTTTATTCGATTTCTATTTCTATTTGATTGCAAACAGAAATTTCTCGTAGATTCTAACGTAGAAAAAAAAATATTTCCTTATAATTTAAATGTTTCTTAACCAGCAAAAATTTTACATATATTTTATGTCTGATAGAAATTAGGTTAAAGAAAACTAGATGTTTCCATTAAATTTCAAGATAATTATAACTTATTATTTATCAACTGAAACTAAACTAATTTAAATTAAACAAGCTTACGAGCATTTATTTTGTAGGGAAATAATAATTTAAAACGCGAAGGAATGAAGCTAATGTTTCTTCGGATGTTAAAATAATCATAAAAATCTTCAATTATTTTTCATTATAAATTCTTTTGTAAATAAAGGGAAAAAATTATTTTCTTTTTCCCTCAAGGATTTTTATTTATTGAATTTTATACTTTCAATTAAAATCTGCTTATCAACTCTTTATTCGAAGAATTATAATTTAATCTCCATCCCAGTTTAAACATCTGTTGCTTTTGTTTTATTTTCACACCAATGAGACGGTAAAAATAGACAAGAGAAAATCCCTACTGATTTACAAATAATGACTCTAGGCTTAAAAACATTTATTCTTCAAGCATTAAACTTTAAATACGTTAAAATTTCTTACCAAACATTTTTTTAAAAAGTATTATATGACCTACATTTTTTAGGCTTTGTTTATTTATAGTTTCCTTGTGAAAACAATCGAATTGATATGTACAGGAAATAGATAATAGTCAAAAAATTTGTTTCTATAAAGATAGATTATATTTTTAAAAAAGAAAGAGAGACAAAGAGAGAGAGAGAAAGAAGGATAAAATTTAGCGAAAGAAAAGAAAATTATTCGAAAGGAAATTACTTTTCTGAATTCATTGCTTAATACCATAAAACATCTAAGTTTTTCGGAAAAATTTTAACTTTATAATCTTACTACTAAATTTTCTTGCGTTCATTTATATTTCCGTAGTATATTATTAAATTCAAGTTAACTTATATTGAAAATAAATTTCGTATAGTTCTTTCAAATTAAATTACATAAAAAAATAAGTTTGTAAATAAATTAAATCAATTTGATAGCATTTTGTTGAAATCTAGATACTTATAACTCGTTGGAAAAGTAACCTCTGTTTATATTTATACTGTTTCTATAAGGCTGAGAGATAAACATAAACCATCTCTCATGTACGCATAATATTTCATCCACCCTTTACTTCCTTTCTTTATGTGATTAAAAATGTGTTTTTAAGTATTTTAAAGCATTGGTATACGTATGATTTAAAGTGCCTTATATATAAATTTTTTGGTATCTTTTATTAGAAAGTAACATCCACACAGTTTCATGTTTTTATTTCAAAAATGTAAATAAGCTATTAAAATATTTTTATGAATTAAAGTTTGAGTAACATTATATATATTCAAAAAATATTTGAAATGTACACTTTTTCTGCATCGAGAATATAGATCTTAAAACAGTATCCAAATGAAAAATATAAAGAGCATTACAAATTAAATTTACCCACATTTACATAAATAGCTGTATATTTTAGAGTAAAACTTATACACACAAATGGTATAAACCTGCTCTTAGATGTTATTTTTCTTTTTTATAAAAAAAATAATTGGGTATCTAATAGAAATCATTAATACGAATAGTACCTTTTTGTTAAATCATATGAATTATTCCTTTAGAATTATCTGAATTATTTTCATTCTTACTATGCTTTTTTTGTCTCGTAATTTTTTAATACAATTTCTTCAGAAAACCCTAAAATGAATCATTTATTTTACCTTTCAATAAACTCAAATTCTTGGCACTTAAAATTATTTTGTCTTCAAATTCTGTATGTACAATAAAAAAATTTTCGCAAACTTAAACACAAGACAATGAATTATTTTACATGGTTAAATTAAATAATTCCTTAATTACTACTTCTATGAAGATTGAAAATAATAGAAGTTTTATTTCCATTGAGATAATTATTAATCACTTAGTTTTATAAAGCAAAAGAAGAAGAATATTTTTTAAAGTTAAATATCAGAAACTCGTATTTTAAAAATAATATTGAAGCAAAATTACTACATCTAAATTTTTCCAATAAATCATAATCTTAGGTTAATTTTATAAATTGGTAAGAAAAATTAAAATGCTGAAAAAGATTAAATCAGATATCACGGGAATAAGCTAGTCAAAAATACATTAGATGTGTAAAAATAACTGAAATTAATTACATTTACAAATAATGTTATTTTTGCAAAATTGAGACTAAAAGTTTATTCTTAAATTAATCTTTTTTTTCAAAAGTTGAGTTAAAAATTTATTAATATATTTCAAATGATGCTTTAAAAATTTAAAATATTGATAGCTCTTTTGAATCTTAAGAAATCCACTGTATTGTTGTGACTTATTCCACATGGTCTAAGTGAGAACTATATTAAATTCACGAGTCTAAAAAGCTACAAAAATCATAAACAAGATGTGGGGCAGTAATTCTTCTCTGCCAAATCCCATGAATTTTAAATGATGGTCAGAAAAAACTTCCACAGAATTACAAGTGGTGCATATCAAAAATATTTTTTCTATCCCATGTCAAAAGTAAGATTCTTGATGTATTTTTCCGTCAATCGATAAATAGTGGTTACAATGTCTTTATTTTCATTGACAAAGTTGCATGGGGCTTTACAGAATTGTGTTTTTGAACTTTTTAATTTAAATAGGTTTTAATGAAATTCGAGCAAAACTTAAATCTGAGAAATCACAAACATCTTAATTGGTCATTTATATTACTTTTAAAAAATATATTTTTTAACATACTTAGAAATTTACTCGTTTTTTCATGTAATCATAAGCTAAAAAAATGCATTCATTTTTTCAAAATATTTTTAAAAAAACTAAAAAATTACATTATAACTGAAAAATATACAAAATTATTTGAATCTATCTAATCAAAGCCTAACTTAAAGAAATTTCAATTTTTGTTTTTTACATATTTAATAAATCTTTTACATTTTAGTTATTAAAAATTTTTAAAATATGAATAGCTTTAAAGGAGTTATACATGTTTTAATATTAGTGATTCTTAAGTACTTATTTAATTACTCCTGATGTATTCTAAATGTAAAATTACCTGCTTTGAAATGATTAGGCATCAAATGATTAATAGTTCTTTATAATATATATACTAATTTCTAAGAGTCGTTGTATGGTATTAGAGAAAGAGAAAATGACCTGGTCTAAAACATACATGTACTAACTCGCAAAATGAAGTTTACTGTACTAATTTTTTCTCTGTACATTATTTTTATATAACCTTATATAATTTATAAAATGTACAAAACAACAAGATATTTTTATCACGTATGCTTTATCACAAAATATTGTCACATGTGAATCTTTTAGGTATGTTAGGCATGCGACTTTGCAAAAACATATAAAATAATTGTATATTTATTATATACAAATATTTCTATTATATAATGCAATAGTTATTTGTTAAATTTTGAATAACGTGTTAAGCTCCATAACAGGGAAATCTTATTCTACTAAGTTTCAAAAAGCGAAACTTTTGAATGTTTCTTTCGCTAACGTCTAGATTTGCTCTTTCTGTGAGAGGTACAACTATATACAGCCCATTTTACAAAGTAAAAAGATTTACGCTCGTATCCTAGGACGGTTATTTATAAAGTGACTAATGGGGTACTCCAGGCATCAGTCTATTTTCATTACTTGTCTCATTATTTATAATTACATCATGCATATTCTCATTGTTTGCAATCAACTCTCATTCCGTTTTTGTTAATTATATTTATTATTTATGTCACAATAAACATTTACTTTCCTGGAAACCATTCAAAAGATCAAACATAGTTTTGCTAAAAAGCATTATTACGATTTCATTTTAACAGTGCTATGGGATAAGTGTATTTTAAACGGAGAACGATGAACCATATTATATCTCTCTCAATAACTGAACAGGCATTATGATATAGTAATATTGACTTCCGTTTTGATTAAAATAATAAAAATGCAGATCGTTCCTACCAAATTGTAAAGCAAATTAAATTGTACAGCAAAATTATATTGCGTTCAATTTAACTTTAATACACTTCATTTTCCTGTTACTGTTTAATAATAAGGTTTTAGTTTTTTTTTCATTTTACTTCAATATAGAAATCCTAATTATTTTCTAAATTTTTTTTCCATATAATAGTGAATGCTAAAACTTTCAGCACAATATTCGCAACTGGATAACGTAAGTATTGCCCTATTGTCATTTAATTATGGTGCAGCTATTATACTCCTATGTCTTACTCTGTTAATGAATAAAAGCTAAACAAGTAATCTAAAAAAAACATTTTTTTAGTCAATTCCTACATAATTCAACAAAGACAAATTTTATTTATTTACTTTTTATTAAGTAGTTGTAATTAATATAAATATCTATATAAATATAACAGAATCAAAATATTAAACAACAAAATAGAAAGCGAATTTTCTTGCAGTTTTCCTTGCAATGGTGTTGGACTATTGTTTTTTGTTTGTTACTCTTTATTCATTAATTAAATTTAATTATTCTAGTAAAATAGTGCAGTAAAAAAAATCACATTCTCAGAAATTAGGATATCTCAGGTGGGATTCGAGCCCACGACCTTTGGATTAAAAGTCCAACGTTCTATCCATTGAGTTACAGGGACACACCGAACGATTTTCCTTTCTATATATGGTGTTAGACTATTATTTTTGTTTGCTACTATTTTTTCTTTTTTTAATTGAATTAATGAATTAATATTTGAAAGAAAACTGTATTAACATCAAGCGTCATCCACTACAAGTTTAAAAAATGTATTTGAACTTGAATAAATGCACAAAAAGTATTTTATAAATGATTAAAAATTTTAACAAGATATATCTATATATAAATAAATATGAATAAGGAGAGAGCAAACTATTAGTTGGAATTGAACCCCCCCCCCTCCCAAAAAAAAACAATTTTGATTTATTTTTAATTACAAAAGTAATTTTCAAAAGGTTCTTCTCATCCCTCGTTACATCACATAATAAATAAAGAGCTTTTTTATTTCAAGTCATTTTAATTGAGTGTAACCCCATAGGTATTATGTTCGATTTCAATTTAAATATTTAATATATTATAACATATAATTGATTATAGCATAGTAATCTGAAATTCTATAAAGTTTATAAAAACTATTCAACTCATCATAAGTTACAAGATATTAAAATTAATAAAACTACTACAAAACATGAGTTCATTTATTATTTATTAATGTCCCCTTTGCCAATAATGTTATTGGCGTAGGGCCTCGTAATATTTTGAAACACTATCAAGTAGCCAGGATGACACCTCTCTGAATTTTCACACCTTCAACAGTGTAAAAATAGAATGAACTTATGATAAAAAGTTTGCAGTCATACAATAGAGGAATAAATCTTTACTATACGGAGTGTTAGGCTTAAGTATCCAAAAGTAATGGCTATTATTACGGAACTACCCATCAGAATGCAATAAATGGATTTCATGGATCGGAAAATTCTCCAAGATTTTTTGGGTCTAGTCCGATCGGCCGCCCGTGCATCGCATTATTCGTCAAACGCAGAAGATTAACATTTTACCCTGGTTTTATTAGTAAAGATGTGGACGCCCCAGTAAAAAAATGCAGTGAATACTTTGGTAAACGGAATTTAAATCAGTCACGCGTGTACAGCGACGTGTTCGAACAAAATGGAATGTCGATCCTCCGTCACAAAAATCTATCCACCAATGGGAAAGAACTTTAAAGGAGACGGGAACTTTGGTATATCAAACTGTAAAATATCCTTAAGTTTTCGTGATAAAAGACACTGTGAATCGCATGCGTGATTCATTTTGTAGGAGTTATGATAAGTATATTAGGCAAGCCAGTAAAGACATTCCATTCTGCTCGAACGCATCGCTGTACATGCGTGACTGATTTAAATACCGTTAACCAAAGTACGCACGTCATCTTTTATTGTGGCGTCGACATCTTTACTAATGAAATCAGTGTAAAAAGTTTATCGTCTGCGATTGCCGAATAATGCGCACACGTGCAGCTGATCGGACTAGACCGAAAAAAGCTCGAAGAGTTTTCCGATCCATAGAATCCATTTATTACATTCTGATGGGTAGTTGCGTAGTAATAAGCCATTAATTTTGGATACTTTAAACCCGGACATCCTGTATTTATTGCTGTTAAATACAGTGAACAGGTCAAGTTATAGACATTAAATCAATTGTAATTTCTATTGTGTATTGTAATCCAAGTGAATAATATGCTATTTACAGAAATGATCTACATAGATAAGTCAGATTTCCTTTTGAATATAATACAAAAAAATGAATATTATGAAAATTAGATCGTTTACGAACTTTTAATGACATATAAAATTAATCGATTTAGAAGATTATATCGCATTGTTAAAACTAAATGTTTGTACTTTTTCAGCCTCTATATATTACTATGAAAAATAAGTAAAAATATGTGAAGTAAATGCTATTTGACTAGGACAAAAATAAAAAAAATTCACAAAAGAAGTGATGTATTAAAGAGCTTACTTGAAACAATGCTTTCCAAACATACATAATCCCTGTGTCCAACCGCAGTGCAGGATAGAAGAGTTTCAAGTTGGGAAGCTAGTTCAGATATGTACTATACGAAAATAATAAAAAATGTGTTCCTTTAAGTAAGTTTCAACATAAAACTAGCATAAGAGTAATGATTTTTGAATTAAATTACTATGAAATTCTAAATTTTTCATAAAATGTTCATATATATATATAAAAAGGAATAATTCTTTTTAAAGAACTATAATTAATCCCACTGATATAACATAAATTTCCTTGCTTTTATAAAAATAATCCACTTCTATATTTTGCTTACATATTTAAAATTCAGTATTTTACTTATGAGATTACTAATGCCATACAGATTTTATACTATTTTTTAATCTGTATTCTCCAGATTTTATGGAAGTAGTTAGTAAAAATTAATATGCTTCCAAAATCGGTATCATGTGTCCATCCTTTTTAAATTTAAAACCTTTTTCTAAATGTAGATTGAGAAAAAGAAGTATTTTATTGGTGCTTTTCAGTAATTATTTCTTAATTTTTAACGTATTTACAATGTAAAAAGATTACTTACTTTTAAAGGCTTCTCCATTAAGGATAGTAAATCCATATTATCTTCGGATAGTTTCAAAGACTATAAGAGAAAGGTTTAAGAAAATATGTAAAATTTTGCAATGTAGTCGGTAAAACTTAAAGAAGCAATAAAGGGTGTATATGTGCAGGAAAAAGTAAAATTTTAATTATTATTAAGAAATAACAGAGATATATATTGATAAAATTTATTCTGCATAAAAAATTAATTGATCCTTATGTGTATACTATAGTACATTGCAGCTAATGATTTTTATTTATTTGATTAAGTTTCAAGAAGCTGTAGAAGGAAGTAACCGACAATATGAAGACAGAAATTCGAACTTCTTTCATTTGTAAAGTTACAGTATTTCGTGAAATAATCGCGGTTTATGAAAATGATGGCCAGTCAAATGGCACTGTTATGAGATGGAAAAGGAATTCTCAAACTAACCACCTGTCCCTCTGAGAAGATTGGGAAAGTAGACCAGAACGCATGGACGAGACTACCAAAGGGGAGAAAGCGTTGACTTCATCCTATTAGATTACAGAACAATCATCCAAACGGTCATAAATTAGACTGAACTTAGCTGAAATTATGCCCTAAAAATATTCATGTAGAATAGCTATTGTTTAAGATGCCAGCACACACACACATTGAGTTCTCCCATTAATGATTGTTTTTTCAAAAGCAAATGTGGTGCAATCTGTCAAGGAAAATGTTGAATAATTAAAGCAAGGTTTAACCATTTTTTTTTTGGATATCAAACAGCTATGAAGAAATATCTTGCCTATCAAATATGATCCGAAGATCAAAAAGATGAATAAGGTGTAAAATCACGGGCACTCATCTTTCCCAAAAAAGATTAGGATGCAGAAATCCGCAGGAAGAGTCAAGTTGTTTGTTTTTGATGAATTGCCATGGAATTGTGGTGGTGTGATTCCTACATGAACTAGTACCAACATCACTCGAAGACGATCGTTTTGGTGTGATCGGTTAAGTACTCGCATTCGTTCGGAACGGAAGGTACCCAGAACAACCCTTCCCTCCTTCATTGGTGACCTGGACGTGATATGAACCACACCCTTCACGCGCTGCTGTCGTGGTGCCATCGATCCACCGAAAAAGCAACCAACACCGCCAAACATTGACGCAACCAAACCGTCACACGAATGACGCAATTCTCAAGCCGTCTCACACAATTGACGCAATTCTCAAGCCGTCTCACACAATTGACGCAATTTTCAAGCCGTCTCACACAATTGACGCAATTCTCAACAATTGACCGTCTCACACAATTGACGCAATTTTCAAGCCGTCTCACACAATTGACGCAATTCTCAAGACGCATCTTCACACAATTGACGCAATTCTCAAGCCATCTCACACAATTGACGCAATTCTCAAGCTGTGTCACACAAATGACACACTTCTCAAAGCCGTCTCACACAAGTGACGCAACTGCTTACATACTCGCCACGAATATGGTATCGTTCGTTCGCTTATTCGCCGAAACACTGACTGGGGTGTATGTGGCGGTGTGATTCCTATATGAACTAGTACCAACATCACGTGAAGACGATCGTTTTGGCGTGATCGGTTAAGTACTCGCATTCGTTCGGAACGAAAGGTACCTAGAACGACCTCTCCCTCCTTCAGAATTATCTATCTTGTGTACCTGGTAATAATCTCCAAGTTGTCTGTGACAACTTGGAGAAGAGTCCTATCTTAACTAGTGTCTATTATTGCACACTATTGAAAAAATTACACGATGCTTTGATGATTGTATGATGCATGTAACAGCGCTGCTTCATAACTACTACTCATCTGGATATATGGTTGAGATGTCAAAGTGATGTGAGTTTATAAATTTTTCAACATCCGCTCTCTTCTCGCGATCTCGCTTCAAGTAAATTTTCCTATTCCTATAATTTTAAGAAACCATTGAGAAGGTAGGAGATTTGATCTCAAATGACGCTATTCAAGTGGCTGAATAATGATTCTCAATGCAATCTACTTAGTTTTACAATGACAGCCTTCGAAAGGTCGAGAAACGCTAAGTGAAATGCATAGTTCTAGATCGTGACTGTGAGATGTCTTAAAATTAATGATTAAAAGTTAAGTTTCTATCTTAAGTAGTAGTAAATTAATCCAGAAATTGGGAAATAAATTTTGAAAATTTCAACATGGAATAAGAGATATGTTGGAAGATAATAAGAAAAGTCCATAGATCAAAAGGCAAAAATCATTATGTTTTCTAAGACTATCACAGACTGTCATTAGATCAAACTTGCTTTATTGTATTCAACTTTTCACTCCAGCAGAATATTTACACAAAATAATGCCAGAAATTTTTCAATGAACAAAACCCAAAAATATTTAATAAAATTTAAACCTTAAAGCTGTCGTAAAAGCATGCGTATTCGAACAGAATGCAAATAGATAAATATGACAAATTAGAAAAAGTGTATTATTTATAATTGGAAAAGATAACATAATGGAAATCAATTAAAAAAGTAATTCGAAATTTAAAAATATATTTAAAATATCCAAAAAGTAAAATTAAGAAATGGAACAAATGAAACAAAATTGAGTATACTATTTATAATCCTGGCGCCATCTATGTACACATTATAAAACTATCTTTCATAATATTCAAATAGAAAAAAATAGATTGGATAAAAAGTCAAAATGAAGACTATATTAATTAAAGAATATAAAAGAAATCTCGTTCCATTATATATATATATATATATATATATATATATATATATATATATATTGAGAGAGAGAGAACGGTTTCTTACTAAATTGTTAAATTTATTTCAAAATACTCCTATTTCATCAATAAAAATGATAATTTTCAACTTCCTCATAATTTTTTTGATTCCTAGTATTAATACTTTTAACTATACAACAAGCTTTTATTTCTTTATTTCTTTTTCTTTTATTAACTTGCTAAATTCCAATTTATTTCATTTTTGGAACTTAATAAGTTACCGTCAAGCAACTTTTAATTACAGATTTTACACATCAATCAAAACTTATCAAATTGTATTTTACAGTTTTTAAAATTTCTTGTTAATTTTAAGAAATTAGGAATGTTTAAATTATGTTAAATATTAGTTAAATAAATAAAATGTATTAGAACCTTAAAATATTCAAGGCAAGACTGCGTTGCTCGAATATAATTATCAGTATCGTTTCGTTCATATACATTACGTATTTATTTTATTTCTTAAAGAGGCGAAAAATTAATCTTTCGATTGTAGAATAACATTTTTGAAGGGAGCTCTGAACTTTTATACTTTCATTGATATGAAAAGTATTCAAATGAAAAATATTATTTTAAACGAAAAAAAAAACAACTTTGAAACTCAATTCTAATTTAAGATGTATATTGTTGATTTTATTTTAGCCTGCATATTAAAATATTCGTATTGTTCTCTTTTTTTTGTTAGTAATATAATACACTGAAACATTAAAAATAGCACTATTTTTAAACTATTGCTACGTTCTTGAAATTTAACTTACATTTCAAATAATTTCAATACAATTAAAACTTTTAGCATAATAATCTCCCTTTTGTGCATGATTCAAAATCATTTACCAGAAAATGAATTTAATGGCAAATGATTTATTGTTTACTGCCAAATGATATTACTTTTGTATTTCCTAGGCAAAATAAATAATAATTGGGCGATAAAATACTACTGGAAAAATTTTAAAAGATATAATGTATTTTTAAACAGATTAAAAGAAAAATGGCAAAAATGCACAGGTTTCGTAGATTATGAAATAACTTACAAGCAAATCTATAAAAAATTGCAGAATCCGAAATTTTCGATTTGACATAAATGATTAAAAATTTAATTTTGGACTGTTTTATTGAGCAAGTAAACAAATAAAATGGTTTTAGTGACATCATCTCTACTTCTGCAGTTCAATGTCTGCAGAGTATTTTGGCAAGCTAAGGATGTAAAATTATCCAGAATAAACTGAAACGACATGTGAGACAAATGAAACCAATTTGCTTGCATTTTTGTTTCGTACCTACTATACAGTCTGTTGGAAAGTAGAGTTCACTCATTCACTGAGCTATAGCAACAAAATAGCTTAACCAATTCAAAAGGTTAATAACCGAATAAAGTCACTTCTTTTGTATGGTTCAATGGTGAATTCTCTGTCTGTAATTGTGGTTTCACGCTTCGACTCGTCGTAAGTTCGTCTACAAAATTGAACTTTAGATGACTGAGGAAATACTTAAGGCCGAATGGCCTTTCGGAATCTTACCCATAACATTTGATTAGATATTTAACCACTGAAGAGGATTGTTCACTTTTATCTCAATGAATTTCTTAAAAACATTTTTGATAAATATTTTGTGTGAGACTGGTTTACAAGATTTATAATAAAATAATCTTCGAAACTATAAAAGAATTTATATTTTTCTGTTTCTTTTCAATTAATTAATTTATTTATTTGCATAAATGTATTTACATTATTTTTATAAGTGTTAAATGCTTAATTTTTAACTAATTCATTAAAATATTTTTTCCGAAATTATAGATTTATAAATTTTATTTTATTACGTAACTTTTAAGGCATGTTAAACTAAAATCTGTAGCTTAATTTCAAGAACATGTTTTGAATGATATATAATAAAAATTAAGTAACAATATTAAAAACAATACTTCAAATATTATTATAACGTGTTAATCGTTCTTTTTTTCTTACGAATTATGTGATGCAAAAAATTCCAAAATGTTCTTAGAAAAAATTAGTTTGAAATTTTTAATTGGAATATTAAAAAAAAGTTACCTTTTATATATGCTTAAAATTTCAATAAAGGGGAAGATAAGATTTTTTAAAAAAATCATGATCACAATTATAAATATTTCATTACAACTTTTGAATTTTGATTTTTATATATTTGTTGACCGACCATTATATTTAACAAATTTTTGTATCAAAATTTTAAACCAACATTTTAAGTTACGGGAGAAAAGCAATTACATAAAGATATAGTCACTTAAAACATTAAAAAAATATTTCGATAACATGATATTAAAGAGGACAGTTTAAATTAAAGTCAATGTTTGTGACAGTAAAACATGCCAATTATGATTTTAATGATACTTTGTTTTTGCTAAAAAATCACATTAAGTTGAATAATTTATTTTGTTCGAAATCATTACTTCAATATATCTAATCTAATATATATTATAAATGCGAAAGTTTGTGAATATCTTTGTGGGTCTTTCACGCAAAAACAACTCAATGGATTTTAATGAAACTTTACAGTAATATAGCTTATATATCAGAATAGTACATAGGCTATAATTTATAAAGATATTGTATGAAGTGTCCAAAATATAACGATATTTGTCAAGTAAGTAGGAAAAAAGTCAGCCATCTGCGAGCATTTCTAGCTTGCGCTGCAAAAAAGCCCACGCCAGCATATATCTATATTTTGTTTGTGAAAGAACTTTTTTTTTGTTTTGGCTACGCAAGGTGCTCGCTTCTAATTAATTCCACTGATCAGCATAATGCCTATTTTTTTATTTCAGAATAAAATTAAGTTTTGAAGGGAGAGGTTGTTATAAATCTCTCTTTATTTTAATGTTTTTTTATGATTTTATTATGCATATTTGGTAGTAAGAAATTGATCTTTTTTCCAAATAAATGCTTTTATCAGTTCTGATACTTAAAGTAAATAAACTTTCTCTTTCACACTGCATCATTCGGACAAATTTTCAAAATTTGTTTGTGATTAGTAGTTAATTATAACGCTATAATTTTAATTGAATAGGCAGATATAAATATTTTTATACTTAAAAACGCAATAAATACTGTACTGTATTTTTTGGAGTGTGAGAGTGAGTGAATATTAACGTCGCACTGTTCAGCTACACGAGGGCTTTTGGCAAAGGATCACGTAATTTTGAACCATGGTCAAGTGACGTGGACGACACCTGAGCTGGCAAGCTTTTCTCCTAACTACCACACCACACCAACTTAGAATGAATATTCTACCAATACTTAGCAGGAATATTCTTTGAAATCCACCCTTCCAAGATATATGGCAGCACGGGTTCCATGATGAGTATTTTAGCGGAAAAAATAGTTTGTCAAAATTTAAGTGTCTTATGTTTTTGTATGTCAATGAAGACCTTAGAAAATGATTTGACTACTTATTTTAAGTGAATGGTATGTATAATTAATTTTACAGTGGAACATCTTTAATTAATCTATTAGCTCTAACGGATTAAATTTTCCAAAGTAGAGTATTTTGTTTATGTATATCCCATAATTTGTAAATGTAGTGATCCAAAAAAATATTGCATTAAAAAAACTGCAGTAAATCATAATGCGGTTGGATAAAGTATTAAAGTGCATTTCTCCCCTACACGGCGGGTCTTACAAAGCTCTAATAAAGCTCGAGCTACGAAAGTAGCTAGGCATTTGCCAACTTGACTCTATCGTTAACATTTCAGTATGCTTTTCATTGAATCGCCATTATAATTTAAGAAACGGCGTTGCTTGCGAATATTACAATTTTAACATAAAATAAATACAACAGAAAGTAATATTAATGTATTACACTTTCAGATATAAATTATTTACACTACTTTAAGCGTTCATTACGCAAAACTTTTAACAATGTGTTACTTTTGGTGAGCAGAGATCAGCTTAGGTAGGTATTTTGAAAAATTGACCCTCAAGAGTGTTACGAGGAATTATAAATAAAAAAAAATCCTTTTTATCAGCTATTAGACCTACATACTTAAAATTTAACAAATGTGTTTTTTTTTTCTTTTTTTTTTTTGTTTAGCTGAGATATGTAAAAAGCTTTTTTTGTTTAATTTGCAATTCACATAAAATTAACTCATTAAAAACTTCTTTTTCCTTCAATCTGTGTTGTTTAATTTTCAGTTCACCCGTGCGAAGAACAGGTATACCAGCTAGTATATATATAAGGGGTAATAAGAACAAAATCTACTTTAAATTATAAAAAAAAAAAAAATTCGGTATAACATTCTCCGAATATTTTTAAAATAAATCCTCTCTCTCGTGTTGCTGCATGGAGTAAAAATATATTTATGAGAAATCTAAACCACAAAATTGAAGTATCGTAAAAAAAAAAATCAATTTCTTTCCCTACCTATATCAGATATGTATCGCCACAACTTAAATTATTGTTAGACTAGTCTACGCTATTGATAAATTATTGATAGTTTATTTATATACGTTGGATATTATATCTTCTTTCTTAGATATTTATCTATAGCTATTTCTGTAGAAAAATGATAAAAAATATATCACATTTAAAACTACATGAATTATTTGCAAAACTTTCAAATTGTACGTATTTTATCGATCTAAAACACTAGTGTTAATGAACAACTACTTTATTTAATCTATTTAATTTCAAAATTAGATATAAACGCAATGATGTGTCATTTTCACATCTTCAATATTCTGATTTTAAGTAAGATTTGATCATATTTTACTACCAAATTTTCCCCATAAATGCCGGTGAACTCGACTGTATTTTTTTTTAATTTATAAAATACTGTGGTATTTTATTTTGCAGAAAATATATCAGTACATAATTTAAGTTTTTATCTTTCAATATTTAAAGAATGTTCTATTTGTAGGAAAAAGATAGTTTACTCAAAAATCCTGGCACTATTTTTAATATACATTCAAAATGTCTCCAACTCTAATTGAAATTAATTTATCAGAGATGTAAACTAATATTTTGTTTCATCATCATCGTGAAGAAAAATTCTTTTTAGCACTACATTGTAAACATTCATGACCATTAGTTCCAACTTAAGCTATAAGAATAAATAATATTTTGAAGTATAATACCTAAACTGAAGTAATTGCATGTAATGTTTTGAATTCTGTTAATTGCTTTCATTAATAATTTTTTAAAATATTAAACACACTATGACTGATCCAATGACTACTTTACATGTTTCAATAAAATCGTGTAATGTTACTGCACTCTATCATTTGATTAAAAACCTTTTTTAAATATAAAATAATTATTCAGCGTTTATTATTTTATTTACCCCTTTCTTTTTAGAAAATTATAATCGTTAGTTAATTATCGTGACTTTTTGGACTGAGATAAATTTTGTTTCCAAAACAGTTAAAAGAAATTCCTGAAATTACTGGTTCTCAAAATGTGTTCACTGTTTTCATTTATAAATATACCAGGCAGTGTATGGTGTGACATCTGTAACGAACTATGAAAATCTGAGCAGGAAACTATCACGATAGTTTATCACCAAAGTTTAAAGGGTTTTTCCCTCTTATGTATTTAAAACTGAAATTCAAATTTATCTATAAGCACAAAAATGACAGAAATTATCTGTCATTTATCTAAGTAATCTGTCTGATTTATCAGTTTTGATGTAAAAGAAGAAGGAGGGAATAATAAGGTACTTATAGGTTTTAGGGGTGTTGGGAAAATCCTTTTGATTATGCGTTTGAAATATTGATTGTACATGCTATATGCATTGCGTACTTATTTTCTACAACTCTTGGGAATAAAATAATAAATATTGAAATTTTTTTTCCTTTTTTTTCATGAAATATTACAATAATTTTAGCCAAAAAAAGAATAAGAATAAGAAAGAAAGAAAAAGATGATACAGGGGAAAAAGTCAAAGGTAGAAATTAAATTTAATAAAGAATTTCCATATTGGCGAAATTAAACCTAAAATATAGCCAAGTGTCTTTTAATTTATCTAATAGGGTGTAATATTAAATGTGATTTAATATACAGTTTATGAAGCAATAAATTTCTACAAAAAATAGCTTAGTGTTTCTCAGAAATCTAGTAATTATACTTTGATTTATTATTTATTCTAAATTCCATTCAGAATTTGTGCAGATGTCAAAATAATCAGGCAAATCAGTTGATAATTATTATTCAAAAGTCATTTTAACACAACTTTTAGTTTATATATTAGCAAATATGTTAATCGTTGAAGGCATGAGAATTGGAGATTTTAAAAACATCAAAAATAAAAATTAATTTTTAAAAGATATTTAGGATGTTGATTTTCCCATTATTTCGATTTAATGTAAATATTCGATCAAAATTACTGAGAAAAGTTGTGAAAAGTGAAAAAAAAATTCAATTCCGATTCACAAAAAAAAAGTTTAAAAAAAGGGAATAAAATCAACTAAAAGCCGAAAAAATGTGAGATTTTAGTAATTTGAACTTTTTGATAAATCAGAAAATTCGATATATATAAATACTTCTATATTTATATAAATATTTCATCTGTCAAAAGAATTTCATTTTGATTACTTCTATAAAAATTTAAACGCATTTGATTGTATTTGTATCTGAAGGATACCAGATTTGCACTCTTAGTATGTGAGCTTTGCCAATTCCATTATAACGTGTTGTAACCGAAAACTAAGCCAAACTTGAAAACACGGAATTAAAAGAGATAATACAATTAAATTATTTGGATTAGCTCAAAGCGAATGATATTTCAAAAGAAAAATTATTTCAAACACTAAACTCTGATGGAAATTCACCAATCTGTTTGCCTGCCTAATCTTGTCAAATTTCGTATCAGAACTAGATTAACATTAAATGTCTTTGTTAAATATTCCTTTTAGAAAATTTATATGCATGGAAAAAGTTAAAGGACGCTCTTATTAGTTCACTAACTGTTGTTTTAAGAAATCAGTGAACTATCTAGAGCAGCGATAGTCAACCTGTGGCCCACCGGGCCTTTTTGAGTGGCCCGGTCATAGACCATTGCTCTGAGAAATTTACATATTTAAGAACATTGTAATAAAAATTTGGTGGGAAATTTTTTTATGAAGAAATATATCTTATAGCTTTTTGTTGTCGCTTTCGTAAGGGCACGAATTGATATTCTTTTCTATTTGGAACGGTTACGATTAGTGATAACAGATAACAGAGGAGCGAGCGATCTTGAAAGCGAAATTTTTTTTGAAAAAATAAATCGTTTCAAGACGATTGGGTGGTTGACTATTTTGTAGTCCAAAACAAACATGGCTCAGTAATTGTTTGATATGTCAAGAAAGTGCTGTATTTAAAATATACTAATAAATAGGTATCATTCAATGACACTTTTCCTCGAAGATCTTTCAAGAGTGGATAAATAGGCTTTCTTGAATAATCTTTGCAACAACAACAAAGTGTGTTGTCAGTCGTAATATCACAGCGATAACAAAGATATCCTATGAAGTTTGTTATATTATTGGTAATCATATTAAACTGTTTACGGGTGAAGAAATTGTGAAGGAGTGTCTCTTAAATGCTCTTAATTTATTATTAGTGACAAAAATAAAAAATAATGATTAAAAAAGTAAAACAGAGAAGTTATAATATTTTCATCAGTTTTCCAAATTTAAAAAATTTCCGATGTTACCTTGGTCTTAAAGCATTCCCCCCCTCCAATTATTCTTATGTTGCGGTCCGCGTGAAATAACTAACATATGTATGCGGCACCGGCAGAAAAAAAGGTTGAGTACCCCTGATCCAGAGTTAAGAAAGCAGTCAATTCCTTTCGACTTTTTCAAAGAAATTTCTTAGCAATAATTTTAATAAAAATTTTCATTTCAAAACATATATCATTTAACCATTTACGATATGAATATATATATAAATATACATTAAATATTTATTTTTTACAGAAATTTACTCACCCTACTTTCAAAATTGTATCAACAATTTTTGAACATTTATATTTATCTCTAACCATTATTTGAAAATAAATTCAATTAAAATGACATTTTTCTATCTCAAATCAATGAGGTGAAACGTTAGTTTCAAAATCAACATTTATCAAAGCAGATTTAAATATTTAAAAAAAGGCATGATATATATAAAATTCATCTAGAATACTCCATTAAAATTTTGGAATACTTATTTACAGTGAGTCGACAAAAGATACTTGGTTTCTTAAACGAAAACTGTCGTTACTTTTAATGGAATTTTTAATCTGAATATTTTGTATTCTGAATTGAAAAAGCTTGAAAATATAAATAAATTTTGCAAGTGAAGAGTTTAATCTTATATTTAATTGGTACATTAGAGTAACAACAGAAGATGTTTAATGAAAATTAACTACAGCCTGCATTTATTAATTTTATCATGTTATGAATGCTAACTATTTTTTCCTTTAAAAAAAAAACTTATTACATTTGTATTTTTTTTCAATATAGTATACCAAAAGATTGCCTTACATTACATGTCACGTTTCAAAAGAAACATATTTAATTACTAAAAAACTTCTTTAATATAGACAAACATTTAATTGCGTTAAGAGATTGTTTTGCGAAATCTTTATTTATAAAAGACTAATTAAAGTTGCTTATATTAAAGAGCCTTTAAATAACGTGAAATAAACTTATTTAAGTATCGTTGCTTATGAGCAGAGTATTTCGTATTTTTGTATTAAACTGGTAATACACACTTTTTTATATCAAATACTTACTTTTCGTTTAATGAAAACTTTTTGTTGTTATTATCTTTATGGTCATAAAAGTAAACTTATGTAGGAAAATATTTAGAACACCTTAATTTAAGACGCATAAAATATTTATATTTTTCTATCTAATAATTTTCTAAATCCTTGCAACTTCTAAACAATTTCCAAATTTGTTATTCACAAAAGCTTTAGAAGGAATCGGGCTTATAACACATTAACACACTAACACACACATAACTAAATTAAATAATGATGATTTATTTAGTTTTTCTTTAAAAAAATTGCGTTTATTAGCGAGTTAAATTATCCGAAATTCCTGTGATTACATTTTATAAGACAAAAAAAGAGAATTATTATTCTATGCTATAATAAAAACTATTGTATAAATTTAATTCAGAATTAGATGCATAATACATAATTATCCATAGCCGAGTTTTTTTTTATTCTTCATATATATTTTAGTTCCCGAAGTAATATAAATTTACAGACTTTTAAAAGTGCGTAAATTTACATAACATTTTTAGTTCATTAAACTTTGTTGCGTATTTCATATACATAAATGTAATTTATATAATTTATAATTACATCAGATATATTGTATAACACTACTAAATTTTTTTATTAAATGTTATATTTTTGGAGTGTTTAATTAATTTCGTACTGAAATTTTTCATTGTAAGTTATTCAGTATGTTTATATGGTGAAATATTTCACTTTTATACTTACCTCCACAAATTCTCTGAAAGGTTTATTTACTGTTTTATATTTATACAGAATTTTTGCCAAGGCCAAGCCAGACACATATTTTCTCAAAACTGAAAATCTTTCATCGACCTAGAAAACAAAGTGTTCTTTTTAAATTCTGTTTCATAAGTATGTCAGAGCAATGGTAGAAAACAAGACATTGGAAGACAATTTATTAATAATATTTGCATTTTTAAATATACATTTATGTAAATTTAAAAAGGTTAACATCCTCAATTTGAGTCTAAGATTGTACTTTATTGATAATTAATTCTAATTTTGCATCTCGTTTTAAAGAATTGATTTTTTTAATTCAATATATATATTCCCCGAAATTTGAGTGCATATTTTAAGTATTTATCTTTATAAGTTTTGATTAAGTATTTATTATAGACATTTAAATTATCTTTGTAGTTTTAGCTATTTTAAAAACCTTATTTTTGACATAATTAGAATTATTCTTTAATAAATAAAAATCAACACAGTTAATGAGAATATATACGCATAGCAATCCCATTTTTTGAAACCCAACATGTCTCCAAGACCTGTATAGTGGTAAAGTTAATTCAGTAGAAGAATAAGAAACACACAAAAGCCTACAAACAGCATGTCAGTGTTTTCTCGATTCGATAAGAAAAAGTGGAAAATGCATACCGTAAAATCTGGCATGTAACGCGTACCTGTACTTTAAAACTGCATTTTTTATTTTTAGGTATATTCGTCGTATAACGCACTGCCCCTTTTTTACGAAGGAACCTGAAATGCATGTCTGCAATTCTATTATGTTTTGAAGTCATTTATTGGAGGTATTATACCAAGATTATTAAAATAGTATACTTCTACAATTACAACACTTTAAATTCATTAGACATGTCGTTTCCTTTAAAAAACAGTGTTTTGATCTATGTAGAAGTCTAGTTTTTTTTTTTTTTTTTTTTTCAACTTTTTTTCTATTTTTTTTTTTTATTTTTGAAGCTATCGTTTTTATAAGCTATCGTTTTGAAGCTATCGTTTACTTATTTTTGTATTAAAAGTGCACGATATACGCCGGATTTTAGGGTATCTTTCCCAATAAATCTTGAAATTGAAATTGTAAAGGTTTTCCTTTTTAATATCTCTTTTCCGAGAATTTAATTTTTTTAAATATTTCTAATATTTGCAAAAAAAAAAAGAATAATTAGTTTGTTATTTATATGGCTATTACACACACTTTGTTTTAAATGTATTCCCAAGTCTTTTATTAGGCTTGATTTACTATCCCATCAGTAATCAATATTTTAAATGTTTTAATGAAAAAATATATTTATTTATTTATTGAATGGTTTCCTTCAATCCCCCTTTTATTTGCTCGTGTATTTGTTGTATATATATTTTTATTCGTGTATCTATTTATTGAGCGCATTTTTTCTGGTATCCTAATAGCATAGAATTGCATGGCATTTTTTCAATAGACATTAATTTTTATACATTTTAAAAAACAAGCATGACTTTTAAATTACAATATAAGTTATACACTCATGTCCATAAATTAAGGATAATGAAGTTCAGGCAAAGAAAGAGACAGAAGCAAAACAAATTTGACTTATTTGTAAAGTCTATTTATTAAACAAAAGGTTAAAGAACAAAAAATATGCTATATCTTTGACATAATTAATAAAAATTGCGATTTTTTCTCACTGGAGCAAATTTCAAAAAAGAACCTATTTTTAAAAAACAGTATAACATGGTTAGTATGATGGTTAATACGGAGTATGTTTCCCGGACGATGCAATACAGGCCTTACAATGCCTAGGGATGCTGAGTATCAAATTATCAATCTGATCTTGGGGAATATTACACCACTCATCAAGCAATGCCCTCCGAAGTTCCGGTAGACAGGTCGGAGGGGGTTGACGGGCTGCAATTCGTCGGCCAAGCATATCCCACACATGCGCTATTGGATTCAAGTCCGGAGAGTATGCTGGCCAATCCATACGGGTGATATCCTCCAATTGAAGGCATTCGTCCACAATGTTTGCACAGTGAGGACGGGCGTTGTCATCCATAAACAGAAATTCAGCACCCATGGCGCCCCGAAACAAACGTACATGTTCTTCCAGAATGACATCCCGATAGATTTGGCCTGTCATCGTTACACTCTGAACATGCAGGTAAGTTCTGGAACCAAGAACAATTCCTCCCCAAAAAAGCCATCCTGCACCACCGTAATAGGTCGGTGTCGTTCAATGGTGTTCTCTTGGTGGTAACGGGTACCTGACGCTCTCCACATTAAAGTGAGGCGAGAATCAGACTGCAAAACTAAACCTGGACTCGTCGAAAAACATTACACAAGACCACTGTGGTGGTGTCCACAATGCATGCTCTCTACTCCAGGTTAATCGCAGGCGACAGTGAGTTGCGGTTGCTCTGTGGAACACATCTGACAGGCCTACGAGCAAATAGACCAATGACACTCTGGGCGATGTCCGCATTCCAGTCGTCAATAATTCTAACACGCCTTTTGT
This sequence comes from Trichonephila clavipes, assembly GCA_019973935.1. Classification (NCBI taxonomy): domain Eukaryota; kingdom Metazoa; phylum Arthropoda; class Arachnida; order Araneae; family Nephilidae; genus Trichonephila; species Trichonephila clavipes. The sequence goes on along the minus strand of BMAU01011056.1, from coordinate 423,837 downwards.
GCCATAACTATGCGTCTGTACACGGTCTGCCTTGAAACTGTCGTACCGGTAGCTGAAAATTCTACAGGGCTGACGAGACATGAGTGTCTCATGCGTTGCTCTGTTCATTTTCTTTTGGCAGTAACTGTCAAATACCAGTCATGTATACCAGTCATTTTTTTCATGTATAATGATTCAATTTATTGAGTTTAAATCCAATTTAAAAGAGTTTAATCAGAAGTGCGATTTTGCTAACGTAAATTATTTGGCTACTTTCCCTCAGACAGAAAAACTAGTGTTTGGAAAATGCTCATATCACAAAAGTTCCTTCGCATATAAGGTTTAATCTCATAAGTAAATAACATGGGAAAATATAGCAAAATATGTTTCTTTGCTAACCATTTAGCTTATTGGAGCACACCATGTGTGTGTGTGTGAACGTGCATGTGGTGTATCTGTGGTCTGTGCAAAATTATTATATTGAATAATTATTCAAAATTCGAATTTTATTTACTTAAAATACCTAATTAAAAAATTCGAATTCTCTATTTCAAAACACGTGTCATTTCATCTGGCTCTAAAGGATTGAATTCTATATTTTGATAAACATCATTTGTAATTCCTCGTTAAAAGTATTAGGCATTAGTTTTTTTTACTGATTTATTGGCGTGTTACAGTAAAAAAATATCATAATAGCTTACACATGCCTTATTAAATGGTTGAAACTTCTCCCTAAGATTTTGATGTAATTTCTAAAATTAACAAAAAAATTTTTCGCTTGACTACGGGATTATATTTTTTATATTACGTTTTTCCCTGCATTTTTTTTTTTATATTAAGTATGGAAATGGAATAATTCCCCCTCTCTCTCGTATTTTTGCACTTGAGTAAACAGCACACTTAAAATAAATCTCTTCGTGTTAATAAATCTCTTCGTGTTTCCTACCACGACTGCAATTTCCAAAATGAATACCATGTAGGGTGTATATTTTTTGTACATTACTACACTTAAAAAAATTAAGCATTGGAAGGGGAAAATGCGGGATTGTAAGATATTGTATGACCAACGAATTAATTTTAAGAACTTACCATATTTCATAATTTAAACTAAAAAAAACCTTACTTTTAAAATCTTACTTAACACTAATCTAGCAGTTGTATTAATATAAGTTTTCGAGTTACATTGCTTCATGTTTAAAAAACTATTTCCGCAATTATAAAAGGCTATTTATATTTAAAATTCAATTATGGATACTATGTTCTATATTGTACAGATTACATTTACTTATAGGGCATAAATAAAATTTATGTCAGTATTTTTATTATTATTTTCTTGAGATTAAATGTTAGCAAAGAAACCGAGTATATCTAGACAAATTTCAAACACTAAATTTGTATCAGACAAAATCCGTGGATTGACTGCACTTTTTCTTATCAAATATGTGTAGATAAATTCTTTTTAGTATAAATTTGTTACATATTTAACCTTATTTTTTAAAATAAAAAATGTGATTAATCGCTTTTTTTATGTAATATGAATTTTATTTTCTGTGGGGAAAAAATAAAGCATTTTAAATCATATTAAAAAATACTTGAATTCTCTATACATGAAATTTGCTATATGTGTAACCTAGAACGTATATTTGTTTCTGAAATAAAATATATGTTTGAATTCTGTCTGCTTACAAATTGAAGTTTTTTTCTAAAATATTATATAGAAAATTACATGAAAATTTAAATTTGTAATCTTTGATACGAACCTGTTTCTGGTACAATCTACCAACATTATCTTCTGTTCCTTGCGTTAATTGTCGCAAATGCTGCACATGCTTTTCGTGCACACAACCCACCTGAAAAAAAATATATTTCTGTTAAGTGTTAGTACAAGATTTTTACAGTAATATAATAAACTATATGTGGTAAAACTAAATGTATAAAGTATGCATCCCTATATTTTGTGTGTTATATAGTAATTCTTGACGAAATCAATTCTTATACATACTTCCCATATTAAAAATTCTTAAGCCGAATGGTGCATTGAATAGTCAATAATCTGCTTTCAAGTATAATATTTAGCCTATCTAAATATTTCAATAACAAGTAATAGAAAATATGATTTTTAAAAAAAGGATCATCCTTAATAGTTTCCCCCGTTCTTTTTCAGAGTGGTTCAAGACTAGAATCAGATGCCAATGCTTCAAATAAAACGAAACTGTGTTGTTGCTGAATAAATTAGCTTCTAAAACAGAATGTTCTCATTTTCGAAATTATGGTTTGTTTGCGTAACTGATTTCTCTTTATGAAATAAGCTTAGATTTCAAATTTCGTAAGATTCTGTTTGAAAGTTTCTGAGGTATGGATGGTTTCAAAATTTTCAAAATTGTAGTACTAATCAAGTGTTGAAAATGATTTATTTATTTCAAAAAATGCCCTCTCAATATTTTTCATTGTTGTACCAATCGCTTGATAAATGTTCCCAGTTTTAAAACTTTTTAAAAATGATTCAAATATTCAAATATAAATTATCAAATACATTTTTTAAAAAAAGAATTGTAGTATTATAAAGTTTTTTTTGATGTTTGAATTCTTCGTTACATGAAATTTCTTAAATTTAAAATATTATGCAATTTCCTTCAATAGTTCATGAGAAATTCAAATTTAAATTTCCCTCCAGAAAATGGCCAGCATTAAAATAATTCAATTTTTTTTATTATTGATCTATTTATCACAAGACGTTAAAAAATTTCAGAAATAAAAAATACTATGAGTAGCTTGCGCGAATTATTATATAATATTCTCTGGTTATTTTCTTCAAACATCTCATTCAGATATAAATGAAATTAGGAGCACATGTTGCTTAAACTATTCTCTCTATACATAATATTATACAAATAATTTGGGTTTCAATTAAGCAAAAAAATGATAATATGCATTTATGTATTTTCTTTAATCTTAGACACATACAATGCAGCTATAAAACATGTTACTATCCAAGCAAAAGTTTATGTTTTCTGGACAAAATAATGATGGCTCGTATTTATAAGGATTTTTTAATGATGGATGGTATTTATTAGACTATTTATGGCTATTTAAAAAAATGTTTTATTATCTTTTCACATAATTTGACATAAGGAATTAATAATATCCTTTGAGTAATATTCAAATACTTACTTCCTCAATATTTATGAAAAGAATATCCATTTCTGCCGATGTTATAAGATTATATTGTTTACGTAAAGGTATTATAAAATGCTCCTTTCCAGCTAAAATGGAGTTCAACAAATCCTCTTCACATAGCAAGAGCTTTAACAGAGCTCTTTCTCTTCTCCATAACATTATTTGCGTATCCTAAATAAATTCATATATGAAAAACTATACAGAAATAATAAATATAAATTAAACAGCGGTATATAATTATATTTATTGCAAATATAGCACAGTATATATAACCATAAATTTATAAATTTGTCTTATTCTATAAATATTATAAATCCGCAATGTTATATAATAGATATTATAAGTTGATTCTTCTATATTATAGGTATTATTAATATATAACCAACAGCAATTGTAAAGCCCCTCTTTTCATTATTTAGACATGATTAATACTTACTTCTAGTGATTCTTAAACATGGAAATATAAACCTTAATTTTAACAGCATATAAGAAATAAATATTTGCAAATGATTAAAAATATATTTTTCGAATTGGTTTATATATGTAGCATTATCTCTTTGCGATAAAACATTTTGAGATGACCTAATTTTCAGCGTTTTGTTACATAAACATTATAATCAATAATAAAAATATATCATATTTATATATTTATGCCCTCCTATTTATAGCACCACAATATTTCATCTAACTGATATCATTTTGTTTCTTGAAGATACGTTTTCAGTTACTTATAAAGCACTTTATCTTCCAAACTTTTCTGCTCCAAAATAATTAAGAGCGCTAGTGCTATTTTCAGTGATGGATACATATAAATTGATCTATAAATTTATGTTGAAGTCGACTGTTAGTTAAATATTGCCATACACAAATATTGAAATTTATATCGTAAAGCGCTGTAAAAAATTTCCCGAAGAAAATCTAAAAAAATGTGTTATTTCCCTCACAATTATGATAATTTTACTTAATGCTCTTCATAGACACATTTCTATACGTAATGCATTAATGGAACAAATAAATGTTCTGCCACCAAATTTTTCTATTTAAATTAATTTATTTAATACCAATTAAATGTTCATTCTTACGTGGAGCTGAATGCTTATACAAAATTATTTTTCATGATAGGCTCCAAAAGACAGTTATATAAACTCGTAAAAATATTTCTTGATTAATAAAAACATACACCGCTAGCCACCGTAAATGCAAAACCAAGAAAGACAAGAGATGGCACAACAAAATTTATTTTGTAGATAACATGTTGACTAAGTATCAAAAATGATTAAATTTATAGACTTCTGTGAAGTGTGGTTCCTGCCAAAATCAGTAGCCAGAGTAGCCGCCATTGTTGGAGATCACCGCTGCCACACGCCTCGGCATTGATTCAAAGAGACTTTGGATGTGTTCTTGGGTTACAGCAGACCACGCAGCTTTCACACCTTGCCAAAGTTGATCTGGTGTGGCAGCTGGAGGCATAATCTGGGTCAATCGTTGAGCAAACATGGACCACATGCTTTCTATAGGTGAAAGATCTGGAGAGCAAGCCGGCCAGGGAAGCAATTCAATCAGGTGATTGACGAAGAACCTTTGGATAATGCGTGTCATGTGTGGTCGCGTATTATACTGTTGAAATATGACTGTGGCCAAGCCATGAAGGTAAGGAAGGACAATTGGCTCCAACATCTCGGAAATGTAGCGCTGTCTGTTTAAAGTACGCAAAGCGTACTAGAGAAGTGCGAGAATGATATCAATACCGCGCCATACCATGATATTCGGTGCAGGGCCAGTGTGGTGGTGCATAACGCAGCTATTCAGTATCCTCTCTCCACGGTGTCTCTAGACTCGAATCCGACCATCGTGGTGTTGCAAACAGATGCGTGACTCGTCAGTAAAGACAACTTCATTCCATTCTGCCGCCCACATCCTTCTTTCATCGCACCATTGGCGGCAGAGACGTCTGTGGTTCTGCGTCAAGGGTAGACCAAGCAATGGACATCTTGCGGACAGACCACTCTGCTGTAAACGGCGGCGAATGGTATGCGCAGACACTGAATGATGCGTTACAGACTCAATGTGCTGTGCTATGGTTCATGATGTGACTGAGCGATCCGTCACTGCCATGCGACCAATTTGTCTGTCCTCATGTGAAGGGGTGCACTGAGGTGGATGCGATCTACCACGTCGGTCCGTCATACCCTCCTGCATCCAACGGTCACATATCCGCATTACAGCTGTTTGGTTTCGTCCAACACGACTACCGATTTCCCTGAAAGATAATCCACAATCTCTCGGTAGGCCACTATCCTTCCTCTGTCGAACTCGGATACTTGATCAAAAGCTGATCGCTGTTTTCTACAAGACATAACTGGTCGTTTTTTGAAAAAAACCACAAGAAAAACACAATTGCCGAACTTGAAGTCGTTGAAATCTGCAAGCCTTAAATAGCGCTTTGAGGTGGCGTCACAGGCTCGCGTGATGTGTTTCTGCGCTGAAATTCTAATCATTTGCATATCTCACCTCCGCTAATGCATGTTGTAAATTTCATCTTAATTGCATGCTTCCTTCAGGGTGTTGCCTTTACGGTGGCCAGCAGTGTATTTAACACTAAATTTAATATTAAATTAATTTGGTAATCAAAATATTTTTTGATGTTTATAAAAAGGCCTAACTTGGGACATGTTCAGAACTTTTGTAGGCCTAATTTTAGGTAAACATGTTGGCTGTAATATATATTTTTCATCATTTTCTGAATCCCTGATTGAATATAAACGAAGATAAATATATCAATTAATAGATACATATAATATTTTTAAGCGAGTTTTTTTATATATAAATCCAATAACAACTCAGAGAGAAATATTTTATTTATTTTAAGATGTATTATTACTTTAATATAATACATCTTATATTGCAATAATATACATTTTGCAATATTACGGATAATTTTTATAAATATATTAGGTTGGGGAAAAAGAAATCCGTTACTTTTTCTTGATATTCAAAATTTTATTTAACATGTTTCGGATTGTCCGATTTGTGTCAAATATGCACCGTTTTTGTATAATTTATTGCCATTTTAAAGAATGCTTCATATTGACTCTCTCACAGAAGTCTTGTTCTTTATTGGCAAAAAACTCTAGTAATCGATTTTCACAATATTATCTTCATCTCAATTTCTTATTACTTTGGAAGTTTTGCAATGTGAAGCCAGGTCCGGACTATATGATGGATGCATTAAAACTTTCCAACCAAGCTCCCAGTGGTTTCTGGCGAGTCACTACAGGCGTGTGTGGTGTGGCGCTGTCTTGATGGAACATAACACTTCTTCTGTTGGCCAATTCTGGCCGTTCTCCGGTCAGTCACTAGCTTCAAACGGTCCAGTTGTTGACAGTAGATATCTGAGTTTAGAGTTTGGCCCTACGGAAGTAACTCATAATAAATGATTCCTTTCCAGTTCTACCAAATACACAGTAGAACCTTCATGGATGTTAGTCCTAGTTTGGCCACCGTTTGAGCTGCTTCAGCGTGCTTCGACCACGATCCTTTTCACACAATATTGTCGTATGTGACCCAGTTCTCATCCCCAGTTACCATCTGTTTAAGAAATAGGTCGATTTCATTCCGTTTTCCCAGGGCTTCGCAGATGGAAATTCAATTCATCGTGTTTTTTGGTGTTAATTGGTGTGGCACCCAAACAGCGAGCTTCTTTTTGATTCCAACTTTGCTCAAATGGCTTAAAACTGTTTTATGGTTGATCTTTAGCTCCTGTGCGATGCTACGACTACTAACATGCCTGTCAACTTCGATTATTTCTGTGATTTTATCGACATTTTCGATGACGGACGTGGTACAACTTTAACATCAAAAATGCCTGAAAGGAATCGACCAAACCAAAATTGCACGTAACCAGCTGTAACAGTATCTGCACCGTAAACATCATTTACAGTTTCAGCCACCTGGCTTACATTTTCGTCTTTATCAAAGAAAAACTGTAAAATGTATCGAATCTTCTCATTTGTTGACTTCCATTTTTAACACCCTGTAACTCACAAATGAATGAACCAAACAAAAAACAGTAAAATAAATTTTTTAGCGTGAAATGTCACCTTGACAACGAGCATAAATTTAAAATTGTTTGATCAATACTTCACGAGATATCGATCACTACAGCCATCTACCGAAAAAAATAATGGATTTCTTTTTCCCCAACCTAATATCTTTTGTTGCTTATATATTATCTATCTTTATTGTTCATTGATGGCTAAAGCAAACATAAACGGAGACAAAAACACATAGACACACACGTAAGTTTTTCATTTTATATAAGAATTGTACTGGAACATGAAATGTAATGTATCCTTAACTTTTTTTTATTATATTTAAAAGATACATTGTTAAAGGTAATACAAATATATCTACAACATAAAAACTACGTAACAAGAAAAACAAATTCGAACGGGTTGATATTGAACGTATGCGTACGTTACGATAGTATATGAAAGTGATTAACTTTTAGTTGCCAATAGCCGACTAGCTGAAATTCCAGCATATTGTCAGGGCTCATCGGGAAGGAGTACAAACCAGAGGACATTCAAATGCTAAGACAAAACTTTTATGTGAACATAGTTCTAGTCGCCCATATGGGTTATATCAATGCCTCACTGGCATATTCACGAATAGTATAAGCGAGTGTCACCTTTTTGAGAGAGGACGTGCAATTAGTCTAAAGAAAGCAGAATGTTCGAATGACAGGATTTTTGTGTGGACTGATATTTCCATTCTACAAGTAAGCAGGAATGAGTGAACTATTACCATACAAAGCGTCAAAAACGTAGCGGTCGTCTGAGATAAATGGCAGAGCAAGAGGACAGAATAATTGTCGGATCGGCATTCACAACTTTTGATGAGCCTTTATCAACGACCCAATATGTAACTGAGACACAAGTTACCATCAATATGTAACTCAATGAACGAAGGTAATATCACCGAAGTCATTGAGTCAGCTGTCCCTCACCATTTCACATCACTAGAAGTGTTTTCCATGGAGACGAAGCATTCAGCTTGGAATCATAACTGGAACAACATTGTTTGTATAACGAGTTCCACTTCAAGTTAAACCTCGATAACCAACGAAGACTTGTCTGGAGATGCCCAGGGCAGGGAAGGAACTCTCCTGACTGTCGTCTGCCACACAGCCCAACAACCAGAGGTTATGGTGTGAGGTGCTGTTTAATTTGATATCCCGATCCCTCTAGTTGTTTTCCATGGCACCCTTACATCACAGCAGTACACTCTAAGCTCCGTAGTGTCACCCTTCTTTTTGCAGACCCCTAGACATATTTTAATAGAATAATGGCTTGTCACACACGGAATGCCTTTATAATCTTCTTGTTTCTTGAACACTTTTCTGATCAGAGTGATCTTTCGAACTCTCCCCAATAGAAAAGTTTAGGGAATCTCATGATTTTCTAAATATCAGCAATCTAATTCGTCAATTTGAATGTGTATAGAAAACAAGTAATCTCCCTGAAAGACATATGTCAACTGTATAATCAAATACCCAGTCAGATAACAGCCCATATAAGAGCTAGAGGTAGACCAGAGAATTATGGATTTTTTTCCATTCTTGTAGTTTTATTTCCTGAATAAAACATTCAAAATAACATACTGCTAGTGTTTTGTTTTCGTTATATGTATAGCTAACCTACTGATTTTCAATCCTTTCTTGATGTCTTTTTTTATGTTAAAGAGTGTTTATATATCTTAGTAATCAAACTTCAAAACATTAACCCTATAAATTCAAGAAAATTCTATAATAAAACTGCAAGAAATATCTTTCCAACCACATACCTGTATAACCATCTTTGTGCCTTTCTTCGTAAAAGATTCCTTACGACGCAGACTTGTTTGTCTTTTCCTTGTCGATAGTTCTCCTTCAGGACGAATGATCTCCAACTCCATTATTTCCTTAACATTTCTATTAAAAGATAATAAAAGATAATAAATGGAGATATCTTTTTTTAATTGATTCTTTTCACTACCCTAAACTTTAAGGAATTTCTTATAGAATACGTACAACCGAGATTAATATAATAATAATTGACAAACCCCTGCACAAGTAAAACTTCATATGAGTCAACTTTTCTTTTATAACGGGAACTAAATTTCTTTCTATTATAACCTAATAAATGCTTTTTATAGTTCATATACTGTTTTAATTCGAATGCAGCTGATTTTTGACAAAATGCTTGCTAAATTTTACGGTTCGCAATCTTTTTCATTTGAATTCAAACTTTAAGTACGTGAAACCCCTCCTAATACAAACATTTTTGTGTAATTATCTTTATCACACACTCACTCACTCATATGAGGCTGATTGCTGAAAAAAAAAATGATTCAATATACAAGCTAAAAATACAAAAGTTTGAAAATAGAATGATTACTTATTTATTGGAGAATATTTTTTGCTTGAAAATACCTATCGAAGCATAATTCACTAGAACACAATAATGTTCAACAAATTTTATCGCATTGATATCGATTGCTCAGCATGGAATGAAACAACTACCTACATTTCTTCAAATGATAAAATTTGTTTCTCCTGATTTAAAGATAGTTCCAGGAAATAAAATTCTATTCTAACTAGAAATTTCTGAATATTTTTATTGGTTTATTTCTATTACTACCATTTAAGAACAAGTATAATAATATTTTGATAACATGCTTCTTAGTTATTATCATAGACTCCTTAAATAGATTTTTAAGGATTTCTCCAATGTCGTGTTTAACTAAAAAAGTACTATTTTCCTTAAAATCTAAAAAGTTTCTGTTTCTCTTTGTTGTATAGGTATTACACGTACAGTAAAAATAATCTGCTGAATTAACATATCCTCTGCAAGATTATTTTCTCAACTGCAACCACTTAAGTAAAGTACACAACACGAACTTAAACTTTATAGGAAAGAGAAAGATAAAGGAAACTGTTTCCTAGATGGCGGAGGTTGATTAATTTTTATTAGCTTCGATGTAACACAAGAGCTATTGGCGGTGAAACTTAACTTTGAGCCATGGTCGGGAGATAAGGATGTTATTTAAGCCGGTCCCAACTGTTTAAACTTCTACATTATGCTAACAAAAAGCCGGAACGAATTTAATGGTATTTCAGCAAGTCCAGAAGGTGGATCTTCAATTGCACCAGACTTCGAATCCACAATTTGACAATAACCATACTGACCGTGGTTTCGCGATCCTGACCCCTCCACTACAGGTGCCACTAAATAGTGAAGGGATGGACAACCTAACACTAACGGGCTAGAAATCCAATTTTAACTTATTTTCTGTTGCTTTACTGATTTAATTAATACACAGTTTAACAGTTCAGAGGAAAAATCTTAAATAAATAAGGATTTATATTCTTTCCAGGGTAAAATTTAAATTGAGAATCAATTATTATTTAAAATCTATATATAAGTTTAATTATTTCTCATCAGTAATATCACTATTTTTAAATGTACAGAATTCCTGTATATTAGATCTGGGATTTGTGTTGAAATTTCATTGTTAAAGTCATTTTTTCAGAAAGCTACTCTCAAAATGCTATAAAAAACACTATTTTTCAAAGCGAAGTTGTAAATCTTTCAGATTTTATGAAATAACTTTGGTACAAAGGTATAACAAATTTTAAATTTGTTAAAAATACATGTACACACATACACAACATATATATATATATATATATATATATATATATATATATATATATATATATATATATATATATATATATATATATACAAAATGGTAGTAAAATTCTTAATTGTTTTGATAAGATCTGGGGATTTTTACTTACTTAACGATGTTTTCAATTTCTTCTTTTCCTTTCTTTGATACTGGAATTTTATCAATAGCTACTATTTTGTCTCCAGGCATAACTCCTGATTTCTCCGCTGGACCACCTACAATAAGTATATGAAAGTGTAAGTAAATGAAAAAGGAGCCCAAAAGATTTATTAGAAGTCTCTGTAATCCTTTTTTTTATTTAAGACACTTCCTGCAGCTGTTAAAATTCCTAAAGGTGTTAGCAAACGTTAGAAGTTTGATATTTATTAAATCACACAAGTCGCTAAGCACGACAAGCTTAGGAAAACTGTATCCTGTCCCAGAAAATTTAGATAAAATTTTAAGCAAAAAAGAAATAAGAAAATCGGTTACTTGATTTTCTCCGAGTGGTTTTTTAATAAATTTTTACTCTCTTGTGAACATGTAAACGAAATTCAGATTAATTTCTAGAAATCTATTCAGGTTGTATTTTCTCCATTTATTTTTAAATTATTGCTTAAATAAGTAATGAAAATTAATATAAAAGTTAAATATTAGTACAATTCCAGATATTTACATAATCCTTTCAAAAGCATTCAGAAGATTTTTAGAGTAATTTAAAAGGCAAAATCGAATTGATTCATTTCACAAAATAGACCATAAATTTTCAATTTTCTCCCATTTTCCACGTATATATGTTAAATACTTTACAAATATCTTTTATTCAAACACTCCTGTTAAATTCTAAAACTAATCTCTCTCAATGAATATTATTCAAAACTTAAGACGTTAAGTTATTCATTTAATTTAAAATAACTCATTCACCATTGAGAAATTTCTCATTCGTCATTGATGAAATTGTTTATTCATTAGGGTACAGTAATATTTATATCCCCATTTATTTATCATATATAATATTAAACTATTCACCATAGCAATTTATATACATATGAGCTATTTTTGTCATACATTATTTAATCAGAAGTTAACGAAAACTCTCTTATTCAATATTTAAGCTATATATATATATATGTAAGGATAATTAAATTAGATTAAAAATTAAATTCCCTATCTAGCACTTAACTCATATTTTTCATTTGATCTTCAAGTATCAAACTAATCACCCATTTATTTCTTCCGAACATATGGCCTAGCCAATAAACATTTCTAATTCCATATCGTTATATTTGATAGCCCTATATGTCAGCATTAACTATCAAGTACACTCATAAAATCCGCGATACTTACCGTGGATAATATATATATATATATATATATATATATATATATATATATATATATATATTAATTTTAAGGTGACCGTTATTTGGGAAAAGAGTATAAATGAATATTTTTTTTTATTTAGTGTCAGTTGTGAATTAGGTTATACATATAAAATTATTTCAAGAATATTATTACAAGAAAACATTGTTTAAATGCATTTTTTTAGAAAAAAATGAAGAAAGAATAACAAACTTTCACAAAGAGCATTCTACTTTTATAAAAAAATCTTTCTATAATAATAATATTTTGCCAATATATAACTAGAACTTCTATGCCAAGGTTGAATTAAAGTTTTTGGAATACTCGCTCTATTTTCAGAGTTGCGATCAATGAAATAATAACAGATGTTCTTGTTAAAATTTCTGAGCACTGATGTATTAAAAATAATAATGAATCTACTCTTCCAAATTATATATTTAAAAAAAAATTAGTTCAACTCCAATATAGGAGTAACAGCTATATATATGCAAAATAATAATAGAAGTGAGATATTTTTCGTAAAAGGAGAATGTTTTGAAAATATGTCATTCTTCATTTTTTTTCCCAAAAAGTTTATTTTAAAATTTTTCTTCTTATAATAATATTCATAAATTTTTAAAGGATATTTTAATTCAAATGACTCTAAGTATCTCAAAAATGATCCATTTATATGGTTTTTAAAAATCCCGATTTCAAACATGGTAACCCTAAGACAAATTATTCAGTTAAAATTAATTTCCAGTTAATTAATAAGCGTATTCTTACCTTCATTTACAAAATCGATGATTGGTGGTTTTGTCCAAGCAACTGTGAAACCAAAACCCGACGGACTCTTCGGGACGGCAATCTTACAAATTAAAAAATTATTTTGCATTATTCGTTTTTTAAAACGGATTTGTAAAATTAGTTAAAATCAATTTAAACTGAAAGCAAATATATTTTTAGTCAAAATTGTTTTGTATAACTAAGCATAAAAACATATTTAAATTGTGATCTTAGTTACGTCATCAGTGAAGAGAATTTGAGTATCTCAAGAAAAATTATATTAACATAAAAAAAGACCCTTTTTCCATAGTAAAAAATACTTATATTTTTTAGAATTTTTTTATCTCAATTTTTTAAGTACGTGATTATTTTTTTAATGTTATTCTCTTTTGAGAATAACACATCCATGTCCTTTGAAAATACTTTTTTTTTCTAATTTTGATTAATATTGTGAAAATAGAATGTTACATATGTATCATATAAAATACTATTAAAAAACACTAGCACAATAATTTATAATTACATAATTAATAGTTGAAATGTGTAAAATAATTTACAATTAAATAATAGAATAAAGATAATTAATGAAATAATCAACAATTTAATAATTTATAAGTAAAATAATCAAATTAATTAACGAAAAGGGTCGTAAAATGATGTGAAGTAATTAAATATTTATAATTAATTATAAATATAATATATATATATATATATATATATATATATATATATATATATATTCAAATATATTTATAAAATTTCATCTTAAATTCAAATTTCGATACTAAAAATGAAACACAAATAAAGGTATCTTGATATCTTAGTTTACATATTTATTTCAGAATTGGAAAACTAGAGATAAAATACAGTAGAACATCGTTTATCTGAATCAATTGGGACCATGCACCGTTCAGACACCCCAAAACGAATGCGATCCATGCAATATATGAAACCGGCCACTACACGAATATTGAAAATCATCACATACGGGAAACGTGCTTGAAGAAAAAGCGAAATAGGTGCAAAATGGCGCAATTTTACCTTTATTGTGGAAAATAATCACTTATTTTTCGCTGACCCACCTTCGTTTTGATCTTTGAAATCAGCCAAACCGCCTAATTTCTCGTTTAGTTCCAGAGCCTTTTCGCACAACATAGGGCCCAATATTGGGTCCCTTTTGCTTCTTTCTTTGTGAAAACCACAAGTAGAGTGTACGATCAACAACAGCATCGTTTGCTTCCCTCAAGGTTGTCTTTTTCTTCCAGCCATCTTCTGAGTCAAGTTTTGACGCAAAATTTAAAATGGTTTCTCGGCTTTTTTTTTAATCAGAAATCGTTGCTTTTACAACATTATAAAACTGTGCTAGAGACGCTCCACTTTCTCCCTTCGCGAAACGGTTCAATATTTCTAGTTTTGTCTTTATGTTCATGACGTTGCGCTTCAGTTTTGAATTCGAAGCCATAGCAGTTCACAACTCAACAGAGGGGCACGTATACACCCCCTAACTTGGAAACAAACTGATCTAATATTCTGCGCAGATGATTACCAAATCACACAACTGAAATTCCCCAAATATTCTTACCCATCACTTTCGGCCTCACGTGAAAAAACTGCTCAGTATTGCACTGTTCGAAAACGTATTCATAAACAATACATGTGTGATGTACCTCCTCTTGGAAGTACATCTCTCGAAGCATCAGCGTGAGCTAGAGGTGTAGGGTTTACGAAAGAACTAGGATCAAACATTATCTTAATATGACTTTATTAAGATATTCAACTTAAACTTTGAACAAATATAATATTAATAATTAATGAGAGAATCTACGATGACGCAATACGCAACACACAATGTAATTCAGACCAATCTCAATAACTGAACCGCCTAATCTTCAAATATAATAATAAGTAATCAATCCTACCTTATATTATTCTGTAATAAACTTGTCTTTATCTACAATGGTATGTAGCTTGACGTTTAACTTCTAATCGATCACTAATATGTTTATCCACGACACGTAGAACTTAAATCTTGAACGACGAACTTCAATATCATCAACTGCCACAACGCACGTCAATTGTCTAACATTCCTTTACATTGCCCTTACTTTGCCATTACGCTTACTCTAAGATCCTATATTTATCCTATATTATTTGCATCTCTTCACTTCTCGTTTCTTGGATTTGGTTGGAAAAGAGTTGCCATTAATTCTGGCCCAAAGAACCCAAAGGACTTGTTAAAGAAAAGACGCGTAACACGTCACACATGTAGTGGACAAAAAAAAACTGGTCTGGATATTTGATGCACCAGATAGTTAACATTCGGATAAACGACGTTCTACTGTATTTGAACTCAAATTTATTTTTCATTTACAAACATTGCTTCCGTTTCCAAAACTTTTTATTTTATTTTAAATGTTTCTTGTTTATACGCAGGAATAAATGAGTTAATACACTTAACACTAGTTACACTAAAATCAAGTAAGTATAGATAATTTCATACACCAAAGAAACTACATGCCAAAAACTGCTTGTTTTTCCATACCGAAGAAACTGCAGAAGAATCAGGCTTATATACAAACACAAAATGTTATCATAATTGACATTATTGGAATTTTTCGAAGTCTCAAAATAAAGAGCGTTTTTAGCATGGCTATTTTGAAAGGTTACCTTGCATCATATTGACGCGGAGCGATATTTTTTACTGAATGCCAGTGAATGTCGAAAAATTAAACTTAAAATTAGCTTAAAACAGTTCTAATAACGTAAAAGTTCATGAGACATGAAATACAAATATATATTTACAGCTTTAGTGGTTTCCCAATTCTTAGTTAATATTGGATTGTCCAAAGTTTCCATAATATTATTTTCGATTGATGTTATGAATCGAAGTATCTCAAAGCATAGTTAAGACTAAATGATTTTTGGAATAATTTTACAATAGTTCCAAGAAAAATTCCTTGTCAGGAAAATAAATTTAATTAATTTTAAATAAAGTAATTAAATATTAATCAAACAATAATAACAAATCAACAAAATGTCCTCTAGCAATTTGCTGATAAAAATAACTTCTAAAGAATAAATTATATCTAAAATTACTTATAAACTATATTTAAACTAATTTTTATTCTTAAATATTATTGAGAATTCTTTCATAAGAACATTATGCTATAAACGAAAAGTTTGATAAAATTATAAATATTTATTTTCATTTAAAAATATCTATATTTCAGAATATATCAACGTTACAGAATTATTTTTAGTTAAATTATTAGATAAATTGGTACACAAGTTCACAAAATACTTGACACAAGTCGGAAACCGCTAATTTAAACAAACGATATCCATTTTCAAAAAGTAAAAACAATCTAACAGATGGTAGTACAAAATTTTTAATTGAATTAGTTTTGTTGGATGAAATTTGTGTGTATATCCTTTTTTTTATTTACATTTGGAATCCTTTTTACATAAAATTTATTGCATCATCTATTTAATTTACATAATATAATCATCAAATATTCTGCAGCAAAGTAACAAACAAAAAAACCGTGATCATCATTTCTTAAATATTTTAAAATACTGAAATGCTAATTTAATGCTTGATTTTTAAAGTTTTGAGATTCTTAAATGTTGATAAGTTTTAAAATTAAAAGTAATTTTGAACACATTGACGATAAGGAAATATTAAACATTAAAAATTCATAAATCAAAGAAAATAAGCTAAAAATTTTTAGTTATGAAATAATAATAAATATTTAGATTTATATCAACTCCACATCACTTATGTATTATAATCAATAACTTTTTTTTAACTTTGTTACTATTTATTTACAATAGATTTCATACAGAAAATTTATTTTTAAATGAATGAACAAATTTTATAAAAATTTTTAATAACTAAACTTACAGTCAAAGTTTTCTTCTTTTCTGACAGCCATCTGAATGATCTTCGTAGGCCTAGGATAAAAATAGTTATCAAGAATATATTTAAGTACATATCTTTGTTTTCTTAAAATGTATTATAGTTCGTTATTGTTATTTAATTTTTAAGTGAATAAAGTTAAGAATTTTCGTGCACACACACATACACACAAGCGAGCGCATGTGTGTGTGTAACTTAGCAATAACTCTGAATAAGTAACAATGCATTAATTGATAGCAGTCAGCAAGTTGAATAAGTTATGATAAATTAGATATTGCATCCTCCTCTCATAAAACATTTTCTGAAGTATCTTAAGTAAATATTTTAAATGTTTTGCTGTGATTATATTATTTAAGAATAACGAAAAAAAATTCGGTATAAAATGATTACATATATTTCTTGCCAAGTATGTCATGTTCTCGTTAGGACTACACAGCACCCCCTTTTCCAAAAAATTTTTCTTGAAACATTAACAATAAAAATAATTTATGTTTAGATTATATTATTAATCTGATTTTGTAAGTAAAAAGTCGGTTTGACCAGCCATTATTTTACAATGTTAAAAAATTAGGAATTTTTGAAGTTTATCCAAACTTTTTTAAAATGCTCAATTTTTAAAATTGTTTAGTCATTTTAAGGTATTTATGTTTCATGAATTATTGTAAACAAAAGTTAGTATAGATTGGAAAATCTATTCCCTTTTTGATTTTAAATAATATTTTTCTAGCTAAATCTGAAAAAAACATGAATTTTTTAAAATATCAACTTTATCATTTTTTAAAAAAATAAACAGAAATCTCAGTCCTAAATGCACACTAATTTTTATAGAGCATACAATTGAGAGTACATACAAAAAGTTCAAGATTCTACTTTGAGCAGAAAAAAAAAAAAGCCTTAGGGCTTAGATAACACTTACATTTTCAGAATTAAAAGCATGAGAAAAACGCATTTAAATTTTCAAAGGCCTAAAACAAAACTTTTATTACCCGAAAAGCTATAATTGTTATAATGTTATTTCCTAATGTATTTTCTACCTTAAAACGCTATTTAAATTAAATATGACTGAAAACATTTTTTGTAATTCAAAAAATATATTTTTACATAATATTGATAGCATTTGTTACGACAACAGATTATTCTGCGTAATCTTAACTTAATTTTCTCTCAAAAGTTTCGAAACACAAAGCATTTATGAACACAATAATATAAGGCTACTAACTTATTAATCTAAAAATCACCAGTTTTGTACACAAAATTTAATTTTGTGTACAAAACAACAAACTTTTTTTCAGTTTTAAATTGGGGCAGTTTAGCAAGTTTTGAGTATTTGTTGCACGACTTTAAAATATTATAATATAGTACTACAATACGTTTACTATAATGGAGTTTGGCACATGATGGAAATGTTATTTTATCTGCAATACTTGTATTCAAAATACTTGTATTCGTGCGCGGAAGTCTAATTGCAGTATCAGCTGTGGGCATTTTTAGATTTATCATTTTCAGTAGTATTCCATCCTTTCTAGATATTGTTTCCCATAGAAACCTGAGAACGTTTGGGCCATGATATTTTCTCAACTAGAAAAAAAATTATAATGAAGCTAAACTATTACTATAAACTATTTTATGAAACAAAAATTGCCCTATAAATCAATCTGAATTAGTTAACTATGAGAACTCAAAAAATTAAAAAAACATAATAAAGCAGAAAAGATTTTAGTAATGAAAATTGAAGCTAATAATAATTTCACACTGAAAGAGCTCATTAAACCCAAAAATATTTTTAATTACTTCAACTTAAAAAAGGAAAAATGCTTTAAAATGAAATCGAAACCAAAACTTAAGTTAAGAAAACTTCACATATCTTAAAAGCTAATTTGTTATCAGATCTAAAATTTGGTGGCAAACTGCACAATGCTATAGGCTACAAGAAAATTCAAAAAAATTCTTTTTTTGGTAAATCTGAAATTTGTAGTTTACTGTGTACCTTAAAGATAGTAAAATAATGCAAAATTAAATGTTTGTTTGAAGGCGTTACCTATGATTTTCACAAGCTGCAAAATAAATTTAGAAGTGATATTGAAAAGGTAATTTTTTAACCTAAATATATTAATAAAGAGGAAAGGAATTCATTTTGAAAAGAACTAGGGATAAAATCATTAACATACATATTTCTTTTATTCATATGTTCATAAAGAAAAAGTTTGAAAGTATTTCAATTGCTTACTCCCCACTTAAAAAATCAGTATGTAAAAATGAGATAAAAAAGTGTTTTCTTAAAAACTGAACTTTTCTTTATGTTCATTATGTTGTACTGAATATTCAAAATGTTATCAAATATTTTAAAAGAAATATTGTACAAACATTATTTTTAAATAAAAAAAATCCATAAAGCAGATGAAAACTTATCATTAAAATAAGGAATTGTAGCTCAAGAAATCCACAGGGTTTCAAAATTATAATTGTTTTCGTGTAGTTTATATATTTGCTATTTTCAAATATAAAGTTTAATCTACAAAAAAACTTTAAGCAAAAAATATTTTAAGTTTTATTAATAGGAATTAAATTTAACATTTGGTATTGTAAAAAAATCATTCTTTTCATAAAATAAATAAAACTAAAAAAATAAATAAATAAATAAAATTTATTATGTGATTGTTGCTTTCACGTGTTTCGTATATAAAATTAAGAGAAAAAATAAAGTTACAACACATAAAAATAAAATTGTACTTGTTTAATTTGTAAATGTACATTGCATATATAAATGTGAGTTTTTAATTTGGTTTTCAAAACTAATGATGCTTAAACAATCTACCGTAAAATGTTTCCACAACTATAAATAATAATAATAATAATGAAAATTTTACCTGACATTGTATTTTTATAACTCCCTGATAACTCTTAGTTCTCTGTAATGATCAAAATTCAAATCTTCTTTCAATAATCTGTAAAGATATATTGCGTTTTTCATTTATGAAAGAATTTTAATTTTTACGCATTTTTTATATACTTACATAAATGTATGTATGCATATATATATACATATTTACAAGTATATATGGCTTCGCATGTCGATAAATAAACTATGAATACTTTAAAGTTCTCCAGTTAAAATAAAAGTGATTATTAGATGTAGAAATAATCATTACGTTATATGGAAAGCAAATGTAATTAAGACCGGTTATGCACATGCAAAATGGTAATCTTGACGTGAATACACGGGATGCTTCACATGAAGAATTCTTCGTTAAAACCACATGTAGATAATTGTAGTAAAGTTTTCCCGGAATGTGTTTAACTACTATGTCCCCTGGCTTACGCAACGCAAAGAAAAAGGGTTAATTGAAGCTTATAATGACAATGAGAATAAAGTTTAAGAAATCAGATGTAAATTAAGACAAATTAAAAACGAAATTGAAAATTTTCTTTTAAATAAGACAACTCACTTATTCAGCAATCAAACGTTCGTCTGTAAAAGGTAAACTTCGGATTGTGTGAGCAGCATGAAATTACACTGCTGGACAATTGCTAAGGACGGATAACACTATCATCCATAGCAACCACAAAATGAAAGGAAGCAAAATGTGAAAAATTAGAATAAATGCGGGATATTAGTAAGAAGAAGTATGAGTATGCAATTTTTTTTCCACGTCTGTTCATCACGTGATAGCGTTCATAAGAGCTTTAAAGGTTTTGACGCGTGTGGACAGTTGTTGTTTCAAGTCAAAGTTTTACAGGAAAGATTTAATAGACGAACTTAAAATTTTTGGCATGTCTTCCCGACATCACATAGATGATTTTATGCGTGGCCAAATTATTGGAAAGATCGAAGAAGGGCGAAAAATAACAGATGTTGCCAGGGAGTTCGACATCGCTCACAGCGTTGTTTCACGGCTGTGGAAGTCATTTAAAACTACTGGAATGTGTAGTAGACGGCACGGGGAGGTCGTGTTAGAAGTACGACGCCTGCAGAAGACAGATATATCGTCCTATCAGCAAAAGGAACAGGCGCACCACAGCTCAGCAGGTGGCAAATCAGTTTCTTGCTGCCTCAGGAAAGCAGATCTCCTGAAAAACTGTTGCCAGACGTTTGAGAGGAGGAGGACTATACGCACGCAGACCTGTTGTGTGTGTCCCATTGACCAGACAGCACCGTACTGCCCGTTTGCAATGGTGTCGTGAGCCTCACAATTGGACTGAACAGGACTGGGCATGCGTACTATTCTCATATGAGAGTAGGTTCAGTCTGTCATCGGATTGTAGACGCCAACTGATCTGGCGCGAGAGTGGTACTGCTTATCGTCCAGAAAATATCCAGGAAAAGGACCGATATCCGACATGCAGTATCATGGTGTGGGCCGGCATCATGATCAATGGCTGCACGCGCCTACATGTGGTTGCGAATGGGACTATGACGGGCCAAAGATACATTGATGAAGTTCTTCTTCCTCATGTTCGTCTTTTCCGTGGTACTGTCGGTGATAAACTTGTTTTTATGGACGACAACGCAACATGTCATCGAACACTCGCTGTTCAGGATTGTCTAGACAGCGAGGGTATTCAATGCCTCGTATGGCCAGCGCGTTCTCCAGAACTAAACCCCATTGAAAATGTGTGGGATGCTTTGGGGAGGCAAGTTGCTGGTCGAAACTATCGTCCGACAAACAAGAACACCCTCATCCGTGCACTCACAGAGGAATGGGATAAATTGCCTCAACAGCTGCTGGATAATATTGTGCAAAGTATGGTACGACGTGTGGAATGTTGCATCACACTCCACGGTGGACATATCCCGTACTGATACCTTTCTTTAAGGTGCCTGCTGACTTTTAGATGCATTGTTCCATTTCTCCGTACGCAGATCAAATGAACATTTTTTTTCTTTGAGATGTTTCACAGCTTTTGTACTTTCCAGAACAATAAATATTCTTTATTCTAATGTCTGAACAGTGTGGCAACTATATTTTATCCTACTAGGCCTCATGTCTCGCTTAATGTTATGCTACATAGCAATTTCTTATCCGTCCTTAGCAATTGTCCAGCAGTGTATATGCTATCCACAAACCAGATAAGGAAACAATGTGTTAGAAACTGTTAGACTTCTTTTGAAGTTCGTGTCTTTCAATGTTAGAGCAAGGTTAAAAAGTAGAACCATATGTAAAAACAACCTACAAGAATATTTAACTGTCCCAAAAAATATACAAACAAACAGCAGTAAAGCAAGTTTTTTTCATCATTTGCAATATTTCCTTCATACACTTCTAATTCCTAAAGAAAGTCGTTAAGTTATAGATTGTGTTTGGTGATGGAAAAAATAATTTGTTCTTATTGGCTTGAACGGATTTCATTTATACTGGCGAGTTTTCATGAAGGAGAAAATTAATTTACGGGAAAAAAAACACTTTGGAAGGGGAACTTGCACAATCTGGTGAACCTTTATTGACTATGTCTTCCTCTGATGTAAGTTTAATACTAAATGAATAGTTTAGCAAACCATGCTGTGCTGAAACAGAAACTTTTGCTGGATTATACGATTGTCATAAGTATCGGCAAGGCAATTATGCTATTCAATGTAGTGGTAACACCAAACAGTGGTTAGCTACTGAAAAAGTTACTGGATTTCCAGCCTATTCATCGGATCTCAACCCCCATTGAAAATGTTTGGGTCTCCTAGTTCACCGAATATATGCAAAAAATTTGAAATATTTCTCTATTGCTGAAATGAAGGAGGCTATTGTACATGCATCGAACAATGTAGATAAATCTACGCACGGCAGTTTTTCTAGAAATATAGAAAATATTATATATATATACAGGTATGCAATCTTATCAAATTGTTAAAATGTTGACATAGGGAATTAAATATTTACTATTAATATTTTTATGAGAAATACTTTGAATAACACCCTTCTAATGTTAGCCATATTCTTGACATAAAAAATAATCAGTTAAATAAAACGATGTGTTCCTTTCCGTTTCTTCTCTCTTTACTTCGAGATGTAACACTTAGAAGACTTATTCTATATTTAATATTCCTCATTTCTAATATTTCGTGATATCAATTTTTTTTCCGAAGTCTTAAGATTCTTTCCCAACTATGCATCTTTTATTTAATTTGAAATGTTCACTTTACGCTTTCGGTTTAAGTAAAGGGAAACATGCTTTTTCAAGGATTAATTCTATACATTAAACTTCAAGACTTTCTATTGTTGTTATTGTAGAAATTTATAGATTCTCATTTAAGAATTCTGAAAGACTTTCCCTATTCTTATCTTGAAAGTTGGTATTCTCCACAAATTTTACAATTATCCTCTGCTAAGAATCAAAATGAAATCTCTCAAGTAAATTTAAATATGTAGGATAATCCTACAAGTAAAAAATTAGATAAGTAAATCAATCAAAATTTGTGACACATGTGTTCTAAATTTCTCATCAATTTGTAATAATCAAAGAAAATTATGTCCTGAGATGATTTTTCATACAGTAACAAGAGAACACAGAATAATATATATCGTGAAAAAAAAATGTCAGTTTTCCTTTTTTATAACAAAAATGAATTTTTCAAATGTTTTTAGTTCAGTGTCAATTCTTTAAAAAAATTGCTTCCAGTTTTACAGTTAATTCATACAACCATGCATGAAACTCTTGCTAAATACTGGAATATTGTCCAAGAAGAAATGGTATTTTTTTGGAAAAAATTATTTATTTTGAAATAAATAAAAGCATTCTTAGTAATTTTCAAAATAACACATATCATTCTTATACTCGTATCTAAGTACACAGAGTATTTTTCTTTTTTTGAATTCAATAAAAAGAATCACTTTCATAGAATATTTGTTATTAGTAAAGTAAATATTTATAAGTAACAAAACATTACATGATTAATTAGAAAAATTTTCTTTTTGTTCTAAAAATCAAAACGCGAGATATAATTATGTTCAAGTCAGCAAAACCAAATGATTTTGCGGATCCGAATTAATGCGAAATTTCTATATAAAATACTATTTTTTTTTACATAAATTACTAAAGTTTTACTTAAAATACATCAGCATGAATTCATCGTAAACTTATACTCACTAATTTTTGTTCAACTTATACTCACTAATACGCCATGAGTTTTCTTCGATCTACAGTCTATCGGCAACTCAACCTTACTGTCTGAATCGATTCCTGATAAGAACATAATCCAATAAAAGGAAGACTTACATTTGCAAAAATCGCAGTCCAGTTATTCAATTCAATAGTTTTTGTCTTACTTGTTTCTCAATGAATAAGGTAAATATCTCATGTATTAAAATCATAACAGAAAATTCAGGCAAACAAATTTAAATAATGAATTGTGTAAAAGTACCGTTTGGGATATATAAAAACAATACAAGTGAAGCGCGCTGATTTAATTAATGTTATTATTTTTCAGATTATTTTCAAACTAAATGTTTCAGTTGATTTTAATAATCAATTTAAATCATAATAATCGCCATATCATGAAAACATTGTTCAATTGCAGCAAAAATGGAAATGGAAGAAAGGGTGAACGTGCACAGAAGAAAAACTATCGCAACTTCAGAGTAATTGGATGATTTATTTTGAAGTTTGATAATAATACAAATTGAGGAAGTCAATAAGAAATTTATCGTTGGATAGAATGCAAATTGACTCAGTGTGACACATGCTAAACAAATTCCTGGTGTCGGAATAAATTGATAACTTTCTGGGATGGTTGGAAGCGCATTTCCATCAAGTCCTAAGCGTTTTCAATGAGAAGTGATCAAATAACATAATAATCCAAGGAAATGTTCGACAACTTCAAGCGAATCTTATCAAAGTGGGCTGTGCTCGATTAATAATTTTTTGTTGGAAAGTAAGATCGAGATGACATGAAATAAACTGCAACACAATACATAATCGAATTTCCTACACTTACAGCTCAAGAAATAGTAGGAATCTTAGACTTTAGTAAGAGTCTTAAGTCTAAGACCGGTGTGATAGGAGATATCCAGGCCAATGTAGGGATGTTTTTATTACCATATGCCACACAGACGTACAACAGGGTATGATTTAAAATTACATTTTCGTTGATTGCTGAACACTATTTGCTGTACAATCATAGTAATATTTTAGTACAGCGGTAAGTAGAAGAAATTCTACGACTCATTGTATTGTGGTTCCTCTTAGACCTCTCCAAACTTTCTTTTCGAGAAAATAATAGCCGGAGCACGTACGATACGCATTGTCAGTGGCGTAACATACACCCCCATCGGAAGGGGGGTCAAGTGTTGACGGTTTTTATCGGAGCACCTGATCTCCTATGAGATCTTAATCTCCTATTAGAACATTTGGGGAATTGCATTGAAATCTTTACTTGCCCTTGTTAAAAATTAAAGTAGAAATAATAAGTACTGGATTGCTAGATAATTGGGGTCGCCGTGTGACCGAGGATCAATTGAGGTGACTTGCTCGACCAATGGCCGAGGGTTTCCCGGCCAAGTTCCGGGAATATTCTTTTTATTTGGAGCGCCCGAGAGGGCGGCTGCGAAGGAGAGATTTGGTGTAACCGGTTTGGAGGGTTTGTTAGTTTCTGTGATGGTGTTACGATTGCGAACCGTTTCACCTTTTTTCGGTTTTCTTTTAGGGAATTCTTCACACTGGCTCCAGTTGGCCATGTGTCCTGTCTTGTTGCAATTAATGCATACGGGGTTCGCTATTTTTTCTCTAATGGGGCAGTCACTGGTTCGGTGAGATTCACCGCATTTTAAGCACCTAGTGCGCATATAACAATTTTTTGACGAGTGGTTGAACAAGTTACAATTGTAACATTGGGAAACCCCCGGACGCCTGTTAAAAGTGTCGACCTGCACCGCTAGGTAGCAGCACTTTTTGAATTGAAAGGTATCTGGGGAGTCTGGGTTCCGATCGAGCTCGACCATAAAAATGGGGAGCGGGGATTTTGTTTTCGATCTGGTGAGCTGGGCCACCTTTACGACACAAAATCCTTGAGAAGTTAAGTCTGCTTGGATCTCACCGATTTCGGTGGAAACCGGGAGTCCTTTGATGACAATTTTCAGGGGGCGGGAATCTGGCGGGTCAATCACGTAGAATTCCTCGCTTTTTTCTTTGAGGTAGGCCGTTACAATACGATGTTCGTCGGAGCTTTGCGTGAAGATTTTAAGGTATTTTCCTGCTAACTTTACGTCGCAGTTGGGGAAATCTTTATTTAAGTCTTTGATGATTAATTTATAATTATCTTTTTTTATGTTTGAACATAATTGGGGGGACTTTAGGTGCGGGTGGTAATTGGAGCCGTTGTTTGATTTGAGGTCGGGGGGTATTTCAGCTTCCTTTCCGGCAAGACTACTGAATTTATTCTGAACGCTGATAGGCTGACTGGTCCCGGCAATGGGATCAGAAAGTTTTAACTTTTTCGCAACTTTTTGGGGGGAGGTGAAACCACCATCGGTATTTGGGTTTGCTATTTTCTTGCTATCGTAGCTCATTTGACGCGAGTGTTTTTTCACATTAGTTTCTGGGGGTCATTTAGCTTGATAGAATTATTAGTATTTTCTGGGCAATCCAGTATATGGCAAGGAAGAATCAAAGCTAACTCACCCAATTTGTGCTCCTTCAGGGAAGAAAGTTCGTCGTGTTCTTTTAGATATCCGATGAAGGCGTCATCGTCAGTGAGGTCTGGGAATTCCTTTTCACTTTTGATGCAGTGCTCAAGGAAGGAGAGTCTACCATTCGTCATCTTGATAAGTTTTTGAATCTCCTTGTGGTGACGTCATTTGTCATTGTCAGTTTCTTCTGGAGGAGGCTCAGCGGCTTTCTTTTTTGGTTCTTTTTGTTTTCGGCGCTTATCATTGCCCTGAGTGGTTTTTCTGCCGCGTTGTTGGTTGCGATCAGGTGACCGCTGGCTCATTTGCAATTCCATTGCGTCGCATAATTGGAGTGGGCTCATTCCACTGTAGTCTATCATGAGATTGTCATTTGACTTGGGGAGAGAGATCTTTTTGGGCCTCAGCGTACCATCGGGTGGCTCGGTTTCCATGTCTGACATCGTTCCTGCGTTCAATGTCTTCCTGCGGAAGGGGGGTCAAAGCCTGACTGCCTCCAAGTACCTACCCTTTGTAAAATCCAACTTGAGGGCCCAAAAGCTGACTTAGCAGGGGGGGCTAATGTTCCCCGTTACGTTACTGCGAACACTTTCTTGACCAGCTTGGTCCCCGACGTACACATTCAGGATATACTTGGGTCTATCTGGGAAGGACATTCTAGAATATTATCGGTTTACCCCAACAGATGAAGATAATATCCCGCAATAAATTAACTGGGAACTTTATTCATATCACGCTGCCGGATAACAGTATACATTAATTCCACATCTTTGTAATGATAGAAATCTAGAATAAATTATCCAGTCGTTCTGAAATTGTATACTTTTGTATGCATATTCATCCTATGTGCCAATTTTTGACGAAATTAAACATTTCTTTCAATAGGAATAAATTTTTATCTGTTTGAGTACACCTGTGTAAAAGTATTTTCAAAAGAAATTTTAAGTCTTAGAAAGAGTAAGAATATATAGTTTATATTTATAAGTCTTTTATAGTTGATCCTTGTATTTTTTGAAAGAAGAATTTCTTTTGTCATGATATTGACTCCAAATTATTCAAAGTAATGATTAATTTTTGATATAGTACTTTAGAATATTAACATCTGTTAATGTGAGTTGCAAATTTGTTTAAATAATTTTCCTTTATTTAACAAGAAATGTTGTTTTAGTTCAAATGTAAGGCACACATTGTTCCTTTTCAGTTTTCATAGTTCAAATGTAAGGCACACATTGTTCCTTTTCAGTTTTCAAAGTAAAAGTTTTTATAGCAGTCTCTAAAAAAATAATTTAATGTTATTTATATTTACAGCTGCTTTATAGAAAAAGAAATATTGCTGAGAAAATGCCCTTTAAAAATTTACTCAAGATAATACATTGTCAATTTCTCAGAGACTTTTTATAATAGTGTCTTAAAAACTGTTCTGAGTTTTCGCTATTTTATTAACAGAAAATGTTAATGCACTCGGATCGGGATTCCAAGAAAAAACTTAATTTCAGCATTTTCAGAAAATGATTGAATAAGTGTAAAAATTAATGTACGGACAGATTAAATGTTAAATGTTTTTTTATTAAAACTCTATTCTAAAAACGTAATAGGAGGAGGAGTTTCTCTTGCCTTATTTTTCTCATTCAAAGTTAAAATTCCGGTCCAACCAAATTGAATAAACAAATATAATTGATCCATTTTCAATGAAACTCATTCAATAAAAGTGATAGAAAATAGAAATAATTGTAAAAATTAAAAGTGATTTAATAAAAAATTTTATTCACCATGGCTGTGCTTTGTATGCACATCCCGAATTATAATTGTATTTATAATTGCCCTCTCTAGAACAAAACAAAATAAATAAAATAAAATTAATGGAAAGACTTGCAGCGCCACTTGCGATAAGTTACAAAATAAAAACGAAATTCTAGTTTGGAACACTGTTCGCTATATGTCCAACAGAAGGAGATATTTTGTCTAATGAGAGTATTGGTGTCATCTCGTACCATTCGATGCCATTTGGATTGTAAGCAATGCGTCTATTGCTTCGTTTACCCTTGACTGGAAACCACAGGTGTTTGCGCCGCCGATAGTGCGATGAACGGCGGTCATGGGCAACGGAATGAATGAACATAGTAAAGCGTGTGTTTTTTTAGAGGTATAGAACTTTAAATTGCAATAAAACAACGATGTATTATTCGATTGACATGAATTTTTTTTATTCGAAAGATAATCATGTGGCATTACATTTTAAATATGATTTCTGGCATAGGACTGCCACGGCTAGCTCGGATGTAGTCCGAGGACGTCCAATTTTCGATGACTTTTTCCAACATTTGTGGCCGTATATCGGCAATAACACGGCGAATGTTGTCTTCCAAATGGTCAAGCGTTTGTGGCTTATCCTCATAGACCAATGACTTTACATAGCCCCACAAAAAATAATCTAGCGGTGTTAAATCACAAGATCTTGGAGTCGAATTCACAGGTCCAAAACGTGAAATTAGGCTGTCACCAAACGTGTCTTTCAATAAATCGATTGTGGCACGAGCTGTGTGACATGTTGCGCCGTCTTGTTGGAACCACAGCTCCTGGACATCATGATTGTTCAATTCAGGAATGAAAAAGTTAGTAATCATGGCTCTATACCGATCACCATTGACTGTAACGTTGTGGCCTTCATCCTTTTTGAAGAAGGATTCCACCAGCCCATAAAGCGCACCAAACAGTCAGTTTTTCTGGATGTAACGGTGTTTCGGCATACACTTGTAGATTAGCTTCACTTCAAATGCGGCAGTTTTGTTTGTTGACGTAGCCATTCAACCAGAAGTGCGCTTCATCGCTAAACAAAATTCGCTTATGAAAATCGACCATTATTTTGGAAATAAAATTGCACAATTTGAAAGTGTTGTTCAGGCGTGAGTCTATTCATGATGAATTGCCAAACCAAACTGAGAATAAATCACTTGACAGCTGTTAAATCGGTCGCCATCTTGGAAAGTAATGCCAACTTAAACTTCTATACCTAGAAAAAAAACACTCTGTATTTACTGACGAATCCTGCTTATGCATGCACATCACAATGGTCGGATTTGAGTTAGGAGACACCGTGGTGAGAGGCTTCTGAACTGTTGCGTTATCCATCGTCACACTGGTCCTGCATCCAGTATCAAACTTTGGAGTGGTATAGGATTTCACTGGCATCCCTCTAGTATGCATTCAGTACACTGAACAGCCACAGCTACATCTCTGAGATAATGGATCCCGTACATTCCCATACATTCAGAGCTTGCCATCAGCCATATTCTAACAGAAGAATGCGCGACCATCACATAGCACGCAACGTTAAGAAGTTCTTTACCCATAATATTGAATTGCTTCCTTGGTCTGATTGTTCTCCCGATCTATCACCAGTCGAAAACGTGTGTTCCATGCTTGCACTACCACTGAGCCGCTGGGCCTCAGCACATAGATTATAAGAATAAATTATTTCTGCATTAAAAAAATGAAATCCTTACTGAAATTAAATATAATATAAAAGCAATCACGTACTATAATATCCAAATTGTACTGCACTCTTGATATTTTCTGTAAGGAACAAATTTCAATCTGAAGATTCTGGGCTACTTATGCCAAAAAGAAGAAAGTATTAAAAATTAAAGGGAAAATTTAGCAAAAAACCTGAAAAGATCTGCTGAAAAAATGAAAGAAGTTTCTTTGAAGACATTAAAAGATGTTTCACTGAGTTTCATAGTTTTGGTGCATGTACCTAAGATAGAGGTTTATTGGATGGAAATAACATAGTGTGAGGATCTTATATAAGTTCTAAAAAATAATTTATACCAAATTGGTACCTCAGTTGGAATTATAAAAGATTGGCTACCTAGAAACGCTCATGAAATATAGCTACTACAACATTTACTGAAACAATTCTACAGGTTAATTTAACTCGGCAGAAAAATTATCCTTATTTGAAGGTCAAGGATATTTAAGAAGTGTTCCTGTGAGCAATTCAAATTATAATGTAAAACAAAAAGATGTGCTTGTAAAAAATAGTAACGTATTTGTAAGTCGAGATGACACAAATCAACAATGTGTTTTAGGAAAAATGAATAATCCTTTTTTTATTAATTATAGTCACGAAAAAAAAGAAAGAAACGAACCTTAAAATAGTCGCATATGATGTGTAACATCTGACATGTTATCGTGGTAAATACGCAATTGTAACTTAAATCCTGAAAAAAATTATTCGGGTATGATTGGAAATAATTTCTATCGAATATATAATTACCTGTATATCTTTAATGAAAATTTTAGTTAATTATATAACACATGGAGCAATTCAATTTTTTATCAAAAATAATTATTCTTGCTCAATTTGGGGAAGAGTGGAGACAATAGACTTATATGATAACTAAAATATGATACATATACTTGTGATTTCAAAGTATTTAAAAACCGTTGAAAAACAGCGTCAATAACAGTACCACTGTTAGTTGTCGAAACATTTCAATTTGTGTTCATTTCGAGTTTGAAGCCATCATTCAAAAAAGCTATGAGTCTGGCAAACTGAAGTTAACGTTAAAATCACCACTCAAAATCATGGGAAGAGAGTTATAGTTTTCTTTTAATGAGCAGAACCACTTTCTGAGCATGGTAAAAGTACAAAATGCAGGACATCTTTAATTTTTTGAACCTTTTGATTCGGAGAAATGCATACGACCACCGAAATCACTGTTTGTCCATGTTCAAATAAGCATTCTACGGCACATATGTCCCCAACATATCTTGACTAACAATACCCAGTCCCCTTGTTCGACGATAAGTAATGTCCATATGAGGAGTCACAACATGCGAGTTCTTTTGTTTGCGATAGATCGCAACACCAGCTGCTCTGTGGCGGCCCGGTCGTTTAAATTGTACGCAACAATCGAAGTTAGGTATTGAAACATATTCGTCATTAAATAACCACGTCTCTACCAACATGAGTAACGGGCAATTTTGTGAAATAGTGCCGTCGAAATTCGTTTGGTGAGCCCTAAGATTTTGACAATTGAGCGTAAGGATCGCAAGTTTATCCAGGGTGAAGTCTAATAAGACTTTCTGGTATGTGCGAACTGGCAGCTTGATGGCTACTAGAGTTGGACCACGATGCAAGGGTAGCAAAGAGACTCCACCATGCGCGCTGATTGGTCAAAGGAAATAGTGCGTGCTTCCCCGACTTCCTGTAACACATTTCCGTCCCTTTTCCCGAAATCACTCCTACAAAAATCCAAAAACCGAGATGAAAGATGTAACACATAAAAAATGCTTGAAATGTTAATGCAAATATCCTTTTGTTAAAAAAAAAATACCAGCCTAAATATCTAGTTCTTTTGTTATTTAGTTTAGAATAAATAATATGTATTTCCTTCGTTATTGTTGCATTACTTACTTTCTACATTTAAAAACACAACATATATTTGCTAATTATAAATACTTTTAAACTCTTGAAAATATTATTTCATCATTTCGCTGGGAAACATTTCATGATTTAATCAAATCACTTACTTTCAGTAGGGAAATGAACTTCAAGAGATGTTATTTTAACATCTTCCGTGAATTGATTAATTCTCTTAGGGATTTGATCAATTCACGGAAATTCCATGAAATTTCTCGAAACATGTTACTCCTTTTTGTTGAATAGATAAAGAAACTTTGCATGTACCATGCGGCGGTTTGCTTCTTAGTAATACCTAAAGGGAAATATGTGTGAACCTTCCCTCACCCATGGGGGGATTCAATCAGTCTGTAACCAATTTTGGCCGATAACGGAACCCCTGAAATTGGTGGGTGTGCCTACCCACAAAATAGTAATTTTCAATTTATATTTAATTGTTTGTGTGTCGTGTGTGTCGTCATAATAAATATTTAAAAAACCTGAAGACAAGGTATGATATCTTGAATACGCGATATACCTCACATAGTACTTGATACATGAAGTATTGATTTTATGCTGCAATAAACAGAGGTGGATTAAGTGGACAAGGCGGTCTCCTGGGCCCCCAGCACCAGTAGGGATCCCAAGCTTGATGACTTCCAGTAATAAATTCAACATGCAACGAAAGGATCTCGAACCAGTAATGCAACTCCAATGATTACTACGGATTTGAGTCGTGTAACAGCTCTAGTCATTTTTCTTCTGTATATCAGTATTGTTGCTATCTACACACAACTTCCGTATACATATTTTTGCACAAATTTTATTTCGAACAAATAAATATTATTCAAGTCTAGCAAGCTCATTTTTAGTTCACAGCTGTGTTAATTTACTGTCGGATACAACATACACTAATGGGGGGGGGATCCTAACACCAAGAAAAAATTATTATATACAACATGTGGCCAGAAAGTTCGGTGAATGAATTTTTATTTCTAATACAGTATTGTAAAACATCAAATACAATTTACTGTCCTTTAAAATAATCTCCATGGATGGCAATACACTGTTGGGAACGAGTATATAAGTCCTGGAAACTCCTGTAAAACAGTTTTTTCGGTATGGCTTTCAGCTCGGCCATCACGTTGCTTTGAAAGTCGGTGATGTCCGTAAATCTTTTTCCCTTTAGGGTTGGGGAAGAGAAAGAAATCTTCAGGTACCAAATCAGATGAATAAGGGGGATGATCAAGTGTCACAACTCCATTCGCGGTCAGGAACTGCCGTACAACCAAAGCGGTGTGTGACCGGGCATTATCGTGGAGAAGAGTTCAGGAGCCTTGCTTGGCGTACTCAGGGCGACGTAGTAAATGCTTCAGAACTTCTGTGTTGGCAACAGCATTCAATGTGGTACTCTCAGTGAGGAATTATTTGTGAATAAGACCCTTAGAATCAAAGAATGCGATGAGCATTGTCTTTATGCCTGAATTTTCCAACCGTACCTGGCTTTTTTAGGCGACGACGGACTCCGCCGCTCCAAACTTTGTCGTTTGCTTTCGAGATTGTATTTCAGACACCAAATCTCATCGCCTGTGACAATGTTGTTCAGGAAATTTCGGTCTCCATCTGCCATGCCAATGAGGTCTCTGCAAGCGCCAAGTCGCATTTTCATATTTTCAGGGGTTAAACGATGGGGTACGAGTCTACAGCAGAGCTTTCGTTTCCCGAATCCTCAGTGAGTATGTGGCGAACACTTTCTTTGCCGATTCCTAGTTCCTCCGCAATCATTCGCTTTGTCAGACGACGATCGTTTTCCACAAGCTACTTAACTCCTTCAATATTTTTCGGGGTGCATGTAGTTTTGGGCCGGCTTGGGGGCATCTTCCGGGTTGGTCTGCTCTTCCCGGAAACGCTTAAACCATTCATAAACACTCTTTGATGTGAAGGCTTCATCTTTATAAACTTCTTTGAGCATTTCGCGAGTTTCTTTTGCCAATTTCCCAAGTTTGAAACAAAACAACATGTTTATTTTTTTATCCATTTTGTATACCGCGACAATCCACAATAAACCTTTCCTGCTCGGCGTTAAACTAACAGGGAATAAACGTACTTGGAACCTTGCCAATTACAAGCATGTTCAAACAGATATTGAACTTCAACACGCGCGGCGCGTTGATAATATACTAGTACAGCAGCGATCTCTACAGGCTCATTCACCGAACTTTCTGGTCACAGGTTGTACTTATGAACTTCTACAATATATTTGTCTAGGTAACATATTTACTTGATTAAAGTTTCAAGATCACATGTTAATGAAAGGAGCATGAGAGTTGCCATTTCAAATGTGAAATGATGGCACATTGAAAACAGTTTTTTTTCCGCCAGAATTTTAAATTCAAGCATGTAAATGTGCATAGAATGTCCCGTACAAGTATCGGATATCAGTTTGTGGGATGGAATGTATGCCTGTTGTTATTGTTCGGTCAACATAAAGCCGTTTAATTCTGATTTTTGATGAAGCTGTCATTGCCGTCCATTCATATTCCGTTCGTGTTCGATTGGAGAAATATCTGATGATCTAGCAGGCCAAGAAAACACCTTGACACCCTATATAAAATTTTGGGTTACAGCAGAGAATGAGGGTGCACGTTATCCTGTTGGAAAACACCCTTTGAACGATTTTTATAAATGGCAGAGTATCAGTTTGAATCACTAGCCTGGCGTACAAGTTAGCAGCTATGGTGTGTGAATTAACGAGAACGCTACCGAAGTCAAAGAAAATTGCTCGCGCCAGACCTTAACTATAGGTGCTCGCCGAGTGTACCTAGACCTCAGAAAGGTTGTTTGCAGGAGCTGACCTGGCCTTCTAATCAATGTACAGCCATCACTGGACCTAAGACAGAAACAGCTTTGAGCGGAGAACACAAGAGATATCGTCATTCCACTCACCAATGATCACTAGCGTGATATTGAAGTCACAGATGTCAGTGATTTTGAATTAATGGTATGAAAACTAACAGTGTGTCTGGCTGGGAGAGCTATTTCTCAAATGAATAATTTGTTACAGTTCACTGTGTTACTCTGGTGCTGAAAAAGACTGTCATTTCTGCTGTTTAAAGTACACTTGATTCGCATCCTCAAAGTAGCACCACACTTATGCGCCTAATGCGAAATTTGAATCAAAGTTATCTTTTAGATGTATAAACACGCCTACCAAATTTCGTTGAAATAGCATATATCTTTCTTGTGGGGAGGGAATTTTTATTTCCATCATTTTACTAATGAAGATTAGTGAAACGAAATGAAGTTCCAATAAAAGATATGTCTAGTCCAAAGCAAACTATTGCAAGCTATTCGAATTTAGAACCTTAATAGCAGGATAAAGACTAATAACAGCAGCCCTAGCCGAAATCCATGGTACGAATGATGAAAAAAAGACACCAATATTGGAGGCAACTTCCCTTTTGAAACAGATAAACAAATATGAAATACTTTTCTAGAAACCATAATTTGGAATACCATACTCCAGATAATAAATGCTACTAGTAAATCATTGCAATAAGTTGAATGTGAAGGAGATTAAAAGGATGTAGTCCACTTAAATCCGTAGAAAATTATATTTAACATTTCAGAAATATGAATTTGAAAAAACGGAATAAGGAACAACTGATTTATCAGGAATCTTGTTTGAAGAAGAAACTGGACAAGCTCGCAGGCAGCAAAAGAGAAAAATTATTTCGGGGCAAGCAATGGCATAAAGGAAAATATTGAAAGCCTCCCCGCAAAATCAGGTTTTCGGCCCCAAGCCGGATCTTACAAAGGATTGCAAAATCATAACATTAGGCTTTGGGTTCCCTGCGACGTGGGGGTGAATGTTAAGCCACTGCGTACAAGTAAAAAAGTTGGTTATAAATTTTTGGAAAGTGGGAAAAATTTCATAGTAAATTCATTTAATATCATATCCAACAGGGCAATAGCAAAACTATCCAGAAGAGCTGAGATTATGGAACTGTTACAGAACACTTGACTGCATTTTTTGACAAGAGATTACACCCGAAATTAAGAAGAAAGCTGCACAAAAACTAAAGTAAATTTACAAAGACGATATTGAATCTTTTAATTTTGACGATATGAATTGGATAAGTTTTTACTATTTTTTTTAAGATACAATGGAGAGATAAGCCCCACTAGAAATTTATCAAGGGAAATACTAATGTAGAGATACTTTAGAAAATATTTTTAGCAATGCCGATATCGAATGAATCAGGTAAGATGTCTTTTTTTTCTGTTTTAAAGCGTTATAAAAATTATTTAAGAGATATTATGGAAGAAGTCAAACTGAACAACATGGCCATATTATATATAGAACAAGATGTTTGGAACAAAATAGATACGGCAAAAATTATTGAATTTGCCAAAGAGAAATCAAGATGAAAAGTTGCATAGCAAATTAGTAAGCTCTTCAGTAAAGTTTTGATTTTTTGAATACAGTAAAGATTTTACTTTTGCCATTGAGTTTTATTATTAGTAATACATTTTATTTTGAGAATTTAAGGTCAGCGAATCTTTTCACTATTTTAGTTTCCGACTCTTGAGCCCATGGTTCTCCAACCACCTTAATCCTCCCCTGGCGCAATAGGCACTTCTCCGAGATATACACCTCACGGGAAGGTGGAATAGTTTGGACAGATGCGACTCTTTTTCAACACGAGGTTTTGAGCTTTTGATCATTAGCGGTTGAGTCGAAGGTCCTTTAGATGCCTGATAATTTGTAATTGGGTATCTTTTACATTCCTGAATTCAGCAGCAGTGTCGGTAAATTATGCAGGCACTTTCTATGCCAACATACAGGAAATGAAAAGAAAATCCCGTACCACCACTTTTTATTCTTTCGGTTGTGACTTCATACAGACTTTTCAAATGATCAAAGTGGTCCATAAAACACATATTTTTATTGTAATCTACCATATCTTGAGGGAAAGGAATTTTTAGGACTGTTCCTGCTTTATCTTCCCTGTCAACAGAACGCATATCTACCAGGATGTCAAGCGTGGATAATATTTATATGTGAACACTTTTTTTTCGTTTTCCTAACCCTTCATTTCGGGCACACATCATCTTGGCTAAATGCCCAATCAAAATGTCTTTTAAAGGCATTAAACACATGTTAAACAATCTTTATACATTTTATTTCTTGTTTAACTTCTGAATTATTCCAATTTTTAATTTTTTATTCATTATTCATCTTTAAATATTAAAGTTACAAAACTGATATTAAGAATTGGACCGTGTTTCTCACATATCTTAAAAACCTACTTTAAAAAAAACCTTTACTCATTATTCATAAAATGTGTGACTATAGAGTTGCTTCATTAAAATACATTTTATGAATATTTTTTTTAAAAAAATTATATCTTAATCGGCCTTTTAATTTATGATCATCCAATTTATCTAAATGTTTAATTAAATATATAATCTTAACAAATATTTTTCTTTTTCTAAAATAATATGTAGATTAAAAATTCAAGCATTAATTTCTATTATTGCACCCACATGGGAAAATAAAAAGAATTAATATTAAAATGTTAACTTATGATGAAAAAAATTCATATAAAAAATCAATATCATAATTATCATGTCAATCAATGTCACACATATTCAATGTCTTAGATACTATTGTTTTTTAATGATAAAAACTCAACAAGATAATGGAAATACAATTATAAAGTGAAGAGTTAATCTAATTGGAATGGATATTACAAAAATTTTTAAGAATGAAAAATTGTAAAGATTGTGGAATTTTAAAACAAGTGTAATTTTTTTTGAAGGAACATTTAAAAAGAATATTTTACACAAGATAATTAAAAGGTGATTGGATTAAAATATCCATTCCACGGAGAAAGGAAAAATATGCCTGGAAGAAAAAATATGCCTTAAAATAAATTTATCAGATTATCAAACATATACAAAAGAACACATTTTTATAAAAAAGTATACTTTCAAACAAAATAATGAAGAATCTTCTAAGTTTAACTTCTTCAGAGAAAAACTTTAAATTCTCCATAAGAGAATTAGCTTATTAATAAAATTAATATGTTATTGAACTTCATGATTATCATGCAAATTAAGTTTTAATGGAAATGTTACAAGTTGACACAATAAATATTAATTAGCATTGATCAAACAATGATTTAATTTTTGTAAATATTCTCCAATTATAAAGTTTCGATCATCATATTTCTTATGATTATTTACAAATATTTAACATTAATGTAATCATGCAGCACTATAAAACTACTTTTTTAGATAAACAAGTCTAGAATCAACCACATAAAAAAAAAAAAAAGTTAGGTTAATAAAGGAATGTCTTTTAAAAAGATATTTTTAAAAACCATCAATGTGTTTTTAAAGATCTCATTAATATATTTTGGACTTTTTTCAATTCCTACTTTATATATATATATATATATCTTGTTCAAATTTTCAATCATTAATAAAATACTTTTTATTCATCCACTCAAGTTCAAATACATTTTTTAAACTTGTAGTGGATGACACTTGACGCTAATAGTTTTTTCAAATATTAACTCATTAATTCTATTTAATTAATGAATAAATAGTAACAAACTATGATAATAGCCCAACACCAAATATAAAAAAGAAAACCGCTTATGTGTCACTGTAGTGCAATGAATAGCGCGCGCGCGTGTTGGACTTCTAATTCAAAGGTCGTGGGTTTGAATACCTGGAATGGCCTAACTTCTGAGAATGTGATTTCTATTAACTATACTATTTTACTGGAAAATTAAATTTAATTAATGAATAAATAGTAACAAACAAAAATAATAGACCAACACTCTATATAGAGAGGAAAATTGCAAGGAGATTCGCCTTCTAATTTGCCACTTAATATTACAAATCTGTCATATGTAAATATTTATACTAATTGTAATTATTTAAAAAAAGTACATAAAATAAAAAGTTTGTTGACCTAAGTAGGAATTGACTTAAAAACTATTTTTTTATCACTTGTTTAATGTTACAACACAAGTTTATATCCAGGTAATGTCAATAAAAATAACCAGAATGGAAGAGTATCAATCCAGTAACAAAACACAAATTAATGGCATACAACAAATTATTTCCTTCTTTCTGATTATATTTTAAAATTGTTCTTTGATATTTAATAAAATAAACATTTTTCGTACAATGTTTGAGAATGGAAAAAGACATAAAAAATGCATTTAATTTCAAAAGGGTACATAGTTTTATTTATTTTTTTCAAACATAAGAAATACTACAGGGAAAAGTGAGTTTTATGCATACAATACTTTTAACACTTTGAAAAATAACAAGTTCTTGATGCAAATAGAAAAAAAAATACAGAAATAATTTTATAATAATAGTTAATAAAAAAATAAGCAAAAGTACATTTGGAAATTTTGCAGCAATTTAAAAGGCATGCCACCTTTTATCATTTGAGTGCTACATTGACATACTACTACAAAGCTGCACAAGGGATATTGGACCTTATAATTTTGAACCATAGTCAAGTGACAAGAACAACACCAGAGCTCTAGTACCTCCACCTAACTTTTACACCAAGCCAATGGGAGAACATTCAGCCTCAACAGATTTAACATGCATCAGCCCCTTTTACACAGCAGGTCTTCAGTGGTACTGGGCTCGAACTCTTGACACAACTGCTACATGACTAGGCTACACCTTTTATCACTTATCCAGGACATCAAAATGCTTATTTTCATCTTTTCTTTTCATTAATATTAACCTTTAGCATAAGAGATATTCTGTTAACATTAAAAATATATTATATATTTAGGCCTCCTCCAACTTAAAAAAAAAGGAAAAGCGAAAACTTTTTCATAAGCTATCATTTGACTTCTATCCTCAGTTGTTTTTAAACTGTAAGTCTTGTAAAGCACTAAAAAATTATTTTAATTTTTAGTTAAGGGCATTTATTTTGAGTAAATCATACTTTATATAAAACTTAAAAGAAATAGGTACTTATGTATTAGCTGCATTCCAGCAGTTTATAGCTAAAAATCACACAACTTATAAATTATGGCAACCTTTTTCATTTTAAATTTATAATGTCTTGTAGCCATATTCTTAAAACTATCATGTATCAGAGATTGATTGAAAATTCCCAAGGTTTGCCAATCGTATTAAAGTAATACATAAGTACAAAACTATATCTATATATATTACAGTTTGATGAAATTCAAACATTTTTCTTCACAAATGAGTATAAGGAAATATTCATTTCCATGGCTCATATTTCAATAATTATTTGCATTTATAAATATTAATAATTCATGACAGAGAAAAATTAAATATATGTATTTCACACTTAACAAGAAAACCTTTTATTCTCACCCCCTCATTTTTGTGACACAGACTGAATATTAAAAGTAGATATATCATCAATTTACCACTCCTTCCTCCAAAAACAGCCACCCCCTCTCAAATGGGGCTGCAGACTGGTAATTACCATTGCAGACCTAATAAATTCCCCAGAAGCTGATATAAATTTTTAATGTGGTACCATATAGGTGGATATCAATTGCCACAATGTAATTTTGATGTCCAGTTTTCTTCCCAGAGGAAAAGAACCTGAGCTCTGATGATACAAAACTGTACCAGGAATTTAATTTTGTAAAAAGCACCTAAGCCAAACAGGCACTCTAGAGATCTTTAGCATGCTGTACAATCATACAACACTGTTGATTTCTATACATCATGAAAATCCAGAAATTTGGGTCATGGTCAAACCTGCAAACCTGGTGTACAAAGCCAGTGCTTAATCAACTACGCCACCCAGCTGGTAAATGAAAATAAATAAATTTTTTATTCAATGCAATTCCAGCGACACTTTTAGAACACTTTATAACATCACAGAAAGTGTATATTACACCATCACCCATTTTCATCAAATCATTCAGCACAAGTGAAAACATAATGGCAACAATGACAGCTTTTGGTAACATTATATGTTACATTTGATTATGAGATCTTCTGTTGTTGTTGTGTGTTTATTACTGGGAAAAATACAAAAGACGTGAGATAGAT
Organism: Trichonephila clavipes; assembly: GCA_019973935.1. NCBI lineage: Eukaryota > Metazoa > Arthropoda > Arachnida > Araneae > Nephilidae > Trichonephila > Trichonephila clavipes. Next base: position 382,820 of record BMAU01011056.1, on the reverse strand, counting down.
GAACAGAAACATCTAACGCAACCACAGAAGAATACAGGGTTGATTTGTCGAATTGGGCGCCTCTCGCGCCAAGTGTTTTCTTGCCAAATCGATAAATGCGCCAAATCGATAAATGCGCCAAATCTGGTAACCCTTCTGAATTTGTTTTCCAGTAGAGAGTCGTTTTTTGGCGAAATTTTGAGCATATGCAGTAGATTTCTTTCATTTTAACAACATCGCAGCAAGTTAGCGCATTCGTAATTCGTTTTTTTTTTTATTTCAACAGTTTAATTCTTCAACGGTCTTTCTCGCGCATGAGCAGACAGCTTTTATTACTTGAAAAATTCCGTTAATGAGGAAACGGTTATTTCTTTTGCTCCGGTTGGGTCAGCTGTTCGGCTTCGTTTTGGGAATTACTTTTTACAGGTAATAAACAGGTTTCTTTATCCACATAAATTTCAAAAGATTGCCATGATGTCCAGCGATGCTCTTAGGATTAATTTGAATGAATGCATGAAAAATTACGATTACTATTGTTAAAGGTTTTTTTGTGCCATGTTGCCTGTGCTTGGAAAGAAAGCTGTTTTAGAATGGTGCATGAAAGAAGATTTGATTGGATCATCGTATCTATGTCCGAAATGTGGAAAAAGTATGGAATTGAGAGAAAGAACGGGTAATAAAGTGAATAATCATTTTTGAATGGTACTGCAAAATTCAGTCCAGTGTGAAAGAGGATACCCATCACATGTTTAGGAGTGTAAAGAAATGGTTATGGTTTGAATTGAGTAATATGGATTTGTGTGTGCACCGTTTTGTTAGTGATGCAAAAATAAAAATGTTTTGGAAGGTGCTCTCAGAAATATGCAGTAGCACACTGGCATAATTTCAGTAGGCAACTCATCGTCATCATTAATGTCGGAAATATCAGCATTTTTTAACAGTAAGTGAAATTATTTCCATTTTTAAATGCCTGATTTTTGCAGCGATTTACAGTTTCAAAACTTTCAAATGCTATTTCTTAATGATTTTCCTTCCTCCATCTTGAATTTCGCGCTCCGGCCTTGCGTGTTGTGGTGGGGTTGCAACTCCGAAACACAACACGCAAAAATGCGCCAAATTAGCAATTTTTGAAAATTTGGCGGAGAGGTGCCCGATTCGACAATTTCACCAAATTCAGATTTAAATTACAAATGATGATCCCAGCATTAGCCACCATACTGGCTGGGTGACATGAGATCTTCTGTATAAATAATATAAATTTATGTTAAGAAAGACAAATTATTTTTGCTAAATTAGTTTCATTGTCAAATAACAAAATGCATTATCTAATCATATAACATGAAGAATGTTTTCTGTAACACAAAACATGGCAAAAATTTACCTAATTGGTTTCAGAAAATTTGGTTGAAGACTAAATATAAAATTTCACACATAAATGTGTAAAACATGCTCAGTAAAATTATCAATTATTTTTTTTATGTAAAATAGAATGTTTTACAAGATAGCATTTCATCTTGAACCTCTTGTTGCATACTTTACACACATAAAATTTTGGAGTATGCGTGCGAGAATGATGCACTTCAAGTGAACTTTTATATTTAAATGCTGCATAACATATGTCACACACATGCGGTTTCTCTTGAGTGTGTTTTAAATAATGTGATGAGAGAGAACCCTTTGTTGCATAACGTGCATTGCAAATTTCACACGCAAACCGTTTTTCATTGGTATGACGTCGATAATGTTGCCTTAGGGAATATTTCTGAGTAAAATACTCGTTACAAATATCACATTGATAACACAACTCTTCAGCATGAGTAAGTACATGAGATTTTAAGTTAACTACTGTCTTATTACAAACTTCACACTTAAGTGATTTGCTTTTTTTCTGTAAACATTCCTCCTGGTGGTTTTTATTGGCAGAATTACTATTGCAATTGCTGTCTGCAATTTTGTTCTTTTGCCTATGCACATGAGAAAAATAGCATTGTTTAGAAGTAAATTCTTTCTTGCAATCCTTGCATTCATAAATTTTATCACTTACATATATCATAATGTAATGTTTCAGAAAATCATTTTGCAAATTGAAGCATTTGCCACATTCAGCACACTTATAAGGTATTTCGGATATGACTTTGGTTGTTAAAACACGTAGGCAGCCATGCTCTTTTAATTTTTGTTCTGATGAAAAGCTTTCTCTACACATGTCACATTTTGGAAAAGTTGGGAGAAAACATGAAGTCAGACGAAATTCAGGATGCATTTTGTGAAAATGACACCTTAAATGTGCCTCAAATGAAAAAGTTCTATAGCATTTCGGGCATTTAAGGACCTTTTCATCTCCAGAAATCTCGAGGTTTCTATTTTCAGTTGAAATGCAATTTTCCATCATGCTAAAATTCAAAAATTTATTTCTCTGGATAAAAATTCGAAAATTAATTTCAGAAATGAATATTTGTTTATATATCTAAGTACACATTCTGATTGATAGATTGGATGGATGTCAGACATGCAGAGAGAGAGAGAGAGAAATGCTTTTACAAATAATAAATATTCGTAAGAACCAGTTTCCTGTAAAAATTTAAGAAGCACTGTGGTGAATTTAACTCATTCTTAATGATTTGTAGTGTGTTTGCTTAACTATTTCGAATTTTAATTAATGCATTTTTGGATTCATTAATTAGCTTTTTTTTCTTTTATAAAATTATCACTCCAAAATTTGTTAAGTTAAGTTAATGACCGAATATTAATGTCGCACTATCCAGACACTCATGGGCTTTTGACAATGGACCTCGTAATTTTGAACAAAGTTCAAGCAGTGCTGGTTTATCCATTCAGCGCTTGGGGCGAGCACCCAGACCCTAATCCGGAAGGACGTGAAAGAACTCGAATAAGCTGGATTTAACTGTATTTTCTCGTAATAAATTTCAATCCACCAGTGCCAAGGAGGGCCGTAAATAGGCACTGAGGTCACGTTTTGATTAAGGTACCTGAGCTGGCACTCACCATCCTAACTTCCACAACACACCAACGGGAGGAAGTTACAGTCTCAACATATTTAACGCACCTTGGGCCCCTCTGTATGACAAGTCTTCAGTGACACTAAGCTCGAACTCGTGATACGGTAGACCCGAGTCCGTGACCTTGTCACCTTGACCGCTAGAATACCACGATCCCTACGTTTAAGTGTTACAGGTGGGGCTTAACTTTGCATAAGGACCCAGGGCCCTAAGAAGTTTTAAGATGTATTTGAGTTCAAGCGCTGTCCTCGTCACTTGATTGTGATTCAACTTTACGGGGTTTTTCACCAACAGCTTTTATGCTGCTTCAGAGTGTGAAGTTAATTCAAATCGAATCAAATGAAAACAAATCAAATGTTTTTACCTTTTCGAATAGGACTTGACTCTGATTAATTACATCGTCAGCGACATTAATGAATCCTACATTTGAATGCTACTCGTTCTATCCAGCGGATTTAGCTATTTTGAAAAATCCCATAGTTCCATAACTAAAGTTTTCCACTTTATTTCACATTATTATAAATATTCATCAATCAAATAATATTTCCAATGACAACTTGAACATTCTTCCAAATCTAAATTTCTCTGTAGTACCTAGCTCTAGTCTAGATTTTTATTAACTCCTGATCAAGCAGTCAATCAACTTTTCAAATGAAAATGTGCTTTAGTTTATAAACTATGCAACAATAATTGCTTTTTTTCAAAATGAATTTACAGAAATATATTTTTCCTATAGCAGGAAGATACTCAAAATTAATGCCTTTTGTCTTTCAAAACCAAATTTTTTTGAGAACTTATCGAATTATCGTTGGAAAGAAAGTCAATTTGTTCAAATTCTGCAGATCACTTAGTATTCCTGTAAGATATTTTTAAGTATTGCGTTAATTTTGAATGTTTTTATATCAATTTTCAATCAGTATAATAGTAGTACCGTTGTTTATGAGATCACTTAGGTTAGACATTTTGAAAATCAGGAATTAAACAATTCAGTTAATTGCTACCGAAGTAAGAGCATAGAAATAAAACGATGCATTTATTAAGTAAAATTTTTTAAATCACTTTGCGAACAGAAATTCTCCTCGTTCAACTCCTGATGATTTTAAAATAAAATGTTTTCATTGTGTATGTGTTATTTCATTCTTGGCTCAATGATGCAATATAAACAAAATATGTTCCATTTTTGTTTTTTAAAGTTTACATTATTGATATGTAAGCAATAAAAATGTTTTACAGAAAGATTTTAAGCTGAATTTAAGTGGTATTTTTTATTCATTATTTGATTATTTGTACAAGCTGAGAAAATTATGTCCAGCTCATTTATTATTTTATCACCATAATCCTAATGAACAGAATATGCATGTCATTCATTTACTGAGCTGTCTTGATCTTAATTTCAAAAAAATATCTTCTTTAAACAGGTGAAAATTACTCTTCAGGTGTAATTCTGCTATGTAACAGTATTTTTTAAAATAAACTTTTGTTGTATTGTTCTGTATAACATATTTTGTGTCGGGTGATTTAGTATATTACAATTAGGAATTGCAATATTGGATCAAATGTTCAATACCGGTATTCAGTATTTCTTAGATCTTAATACCTGGATCCCGTTTTTAATACTAGTAGTAGAAATTTTAGAAAAAGAAAGGAAACACAGGTGTTTCTTTGCTTTATCTGCCAGTTTTATTATCGTGTGTAAGTACCACAAAAAATAATTTGTAACTTATAAAGAATCATAAAAAAATAAGGGAATATCTCTCATTTATTTAAATTGCAAGAAATTGTAATTATCCAAGTATTTACCTCTAAATTCCTCATTTAAATAAATTGATTTATCGTCGGATGGTTTTGGATATAGCTAATTTCTATAATGTTTTTTTTGTTTGTTGAAATATTTTAGTTATCGCTAATTCTAATTTTTGTTCAAGAGACAATACCTTTTCACTATCGACATTAATGTCATCATCATCTTTGATAACTGGACTGGATTCTTCTGAATGTGGATAAAAATTTTAAGAAAATTTATTATAAACTTGATCAAATTTGAATTGGTTAGTCTCTTTTCTTCTTTTTCGCTCATATGTGTGATTATTTATTCTTATTTGTTATTATGAGCAATTATTTATGAGTATATATATATTATGAATCTGAAAAATATTTTAAACTGAAAGAAAATGCAATAGGAATAACTAACTCACCAATTTAAAAAAAAAATATCAAAATATTACGCACTTTTTTTGCAACTACAAACCTGTTTTCACAGATACAAATATTAGACTACAAATTCTGTGTGTGTGCATTCTGAGCTCTAGTAGAATAGTTTTGGCCCACCTCCTTGGATGGTTCACAAATTTATTATGTACTTCTCTTGATTGTACGATGCAACTTTATATTCCCAATCTGTTTAGTTTCGAGCATTAGGGAGACATAAAATTGAAAGTTATACTATTTTGCTATGTTGACAATCTTTGAATGTAGTGGAGACAATTTAAAAATTTTTTTGGTAAATACTGAAAAACTGGTATTTAAACTTGTGAATACCGGTATTACAAAATTGTACAAATGGCTTGAAATACTGGTATTCGGTACATAGGTATTGCAACCCCAAATTACAATATTTGCCAAATTCCTATTATATTTGCATGAAATTATTCTTTTTTTATAATTATATTATTTCATATTTGAATAAAAATGTATTGTAAATGAATAGTTTTTTTGCTGTGAAATTTTTTTATTATTATTTATTAATATAAATTGGTTTATACATTTGGATATTTACATATTAATGGTATAACATTGGGGATCTTTGGCGAGTTTCAAAAGACTTTTGGTAAATGTGTCAACATATTTTTGCTTACATGGAAAATGTTTTGTAATTGTTAGTGTCAAATAGTTCACTATAGATCGTAAGAATCTTTGGCAATCAATTTTGGGCAAGCAGTTAATCTTTGGCAATACAGCACTTTCATGGCATTAATTCAGAAGTATCAATATTTGTTTATTAACTGTCATAGAATCTTTATGGGTCTGATGCTTCTTGTTTTATCCAACTTTGTATGTGAAAGATTTCAAAAATTTGGGTACTTATATTGGTATCACAATCACATTTTTGGCGACATTATAAGAAAGGAAGCACATGGTTGCCAATTGTTCAGTGCATATGACACATGCAAAACTGAGGTTTCCAACTTGACGAGTTATGTTGAACGTTGCACTAGTATATAAATACAAAAATTTGATCTAATTAAAGACCTCTTTTTTCTTCTGAATGGCTACCTGAACATAACTTATTATTTATGGTACTTTTTCCATTTCAGATTTTTTTCCCAAATACCAGTAAAATTTATTAATTGTAGTAAACCTACCACACAACTCACAAGTTGGAGTGCTTATGGCACATGTACAGAAAGACAACTTTAAAAGAAACACTTTATTTTGTGTTTGGTGTTCAATTTGTCAAGGGGGAAAATGTAACCATTGTGCCACAATGCCCCCCTGAAACGGGAAAGTACCTTATATTATTAATAATAAAATCAACTCAATCCCTTAAAGAAATCAAATCTTTCAAAAAAATTGGCATTGGCATGTTTGATTATTAAAACTATAATAACTAAATATGATTTTTTTAATTAAAAATAAATTTTTTTAGTAACTTTACTAAAAATTTATAAAACCTGTCCAATATTTTTAAGAATAAATGTACAACTCATTATACATATATTAGACTTTTTGTTAAATATATACTTCTTAAAATTTTCATGTTTTAATTTAGTCAATTTTTCCCTGTAAGACAAATTTTTTATTAATATTTTTAACTTTAATTCTGAAAAATTCACAAGAAAATCAGTAAATGATGAAAAAGTTTATTTGATATAATTATATATTTAGTTTTTTTAGTGTAATAACATGTGAAAACTTCATAATGCATATTTATTTACTAGATAAAACTATTATACCTTTTTATTATTAGTTAATTAGTTTAAGCAATTTACGTTTGTTCATTTCTTATTGATTACTTCGTTTTTCAGGAATTCTTAGACTTATTTAGTTATAAACTGAATTTTATTATTGGCATGTTTTCTGTCCTAATTTGTTTCAATAATTATATTGTATCCCACAATCATTAACCCTCTCGCTGCACATCCAGCTATTTCCAGCAACAAAATAGATGTAGCAAAACTTGCGCAATGCACGATTTCCATGGGTATGCATTTTTTACGACTATTTAGCTGTGCAACCCATGCTGTTCCTGTTTTTGTTTTCATTTATATTTTTACATTTGTATTTTTATAATCTTATTCTATATTTTATAATAAAATCTTTTACAAAAATTTTTTGTATATTTTAACTCTAAAATGTAGATTTAATGTGTTGATTCAAAATACATAAAACAGTACACAAGTTTTAAACCTACTTTGATAAAACAACTACGCAGCGAGAGGGTTGATATAATTACATTTCAATGACATTTATCAATACAAAACCAATATTTGTATTTATATTCAAAGAGAACAAAGCCCAATTTCATGCAATCAAGAAAAATATGGTTATCACTTATTCTGGACAAATGAAATATTTGTAATTGATGTGAAGTCTTAATATAAATGATAAGTATTATACAAACATATCATTTATATTACAAAAACTTTTTGTATATTTTAACTTTAAAATATAGATTTAATATGTTGATTCGAAATACATAAAACAGTACACAAGTTTTGAACCTACTTTGTTAAAATAACTGCGCAGCCAGAGGGTTGACAAACTAGTCTGATATCGTGGGATAAGGCGCGAAGAACTGTTTGGCATGAAAAATGAATCGCCCTAAGCAGTGCTTGTTGTCGCTGGAATGGAATCCAAGATGGCGGCCTAGCAATTTCAAATCATCAGGAAGATAATTTTAAAGAATTGTTTTGAAATACATTTAAAAGAAGAATAAGGGATTGAGAATAACTAAGATCAAACAATAAATAATGAATAACGGTATAATATAATGAAAAGTAACATGTACTAAGAATATTATGCAGTATATAATATAACACTGGGGGTTTCGCATCAGACTGACCACCTGACCGGGACATCTGCTCATGCACCTCAGGGCCCAAGTGCACAGTAGGCCTTGGCCCTCATGGGCTGTAGCACCTCTGAGTTAAGTTTATATAATTTAGGTAATTTAATAGTAATTATATATAATATTCATATAGTATGATTTAATAATAATTATATATAATAATTATAAAAAATAATTTAATAGTAATTATAAAAGAGAATAATCATTGTATTGTAATATTATAAAGACTATACATAAGAATGCTCATATAACATAATAATTATAAATAAAGAACATAATAATTACAAGTAATTAACATATGTAATACTATTTATAAATAAATATAATGAAAAACAATTATAAATAATAAATATGATTATATGTTATAATAATTGTATTTTTATATTATATTTTTAATTAAACAATTACATAATATGTTAAAATTAATAATGAATATCATTTAAAAAAATACTGAAAACTTGCAATATTCCAAAACCTGCAAAAATATTAAGTTAACCATATTGCAATGTTATCGCCCACCTTGACGAACATAAACTACAACTTGACACGTGCCCCATAATATCAAACTAGCACCAAGTGAAGAGTATTATCAAAATTTTATTTTAAGAAGTTTCCAAAAATCAATATATCGGAAATGATTTGGATAATGAATCATTTTTAATTAAAAAAATCTTCAATTGCACAAAATGAAAAAATATTATTAGAAATATATTATTGTTACCAATTTTTTTTATATATAAAGTTTGTATTTAATTTTTATTGTTAAATATTTGAATTGTTTTATAAATCAAATTTATTTTGGTATTTCTTAGAATTTTTAAGTAAAATTTCACTTTTTAATCTGAAGTTTACTTTTTAAAAATATTATTATTTCTTTAAAAAAAAAATCTAATAGGGCTTTTTTTTTTAGACTGAGACTAAACTCTATTCTCCTAATTTATAACTTTAAGTAAAATGTTATATTTTAGCATCCAGTTTGTATAAAGAAATTAGTCAACTGCACTTATTTCAAAATATATAGGGAGACATAGGAAGAAATTTGCAACCTTTCATTTATTGGTTTCCAAATTTAAATTTAGTCCTTTTGTTAATACATTTTTCTAAAAGGTAGATACTCTTTATTCTTGCTTCAAAGTTTGCAACTGTTAATAAATTTAACATATTTAAATAACTAATACAATTTTTTTTTAATTTCATTTGAAATTGCAAATTATGTATAGAAAAGCACAATGGTGATATGTGAGTGGTATAAATCATTTATTACAAATATAATACCTAATTAAATACTTCTGTGTAGATACAAAAATGTTGCCATTGTATTTTCATAAATGTACACCTTTCATTGTATCAGTTTAGTTCAATGAAGAAAGTTGAAAAAAATAAATTGTTATAAAGGCTGTTGAAAGAGTGACACCAAAATACATGATAAATTTTATGTTGGTGTGATGTATTTTAAATGATCTCTTTTTCTCTTTGAAAATTAAATTATTAGTGGTAGAGGTACTAAATTTCTCATATTTCATCTAGTATTATTTATGATCTAATATAGTTAATCATTATTTTATTTCCAATGGCCAGGGTTACAAAAGATTACTACACCACAAGGGGATAGAAACATAAACAGGCAAAATAAACGAAGTAGGGAAAAACATGGCGATAAAAGTCTATGAACCCAATAAGTTGCTAGCTTGCCAATAAAGATCACACAAAGAGGAGCCCTTTAGTGCTGGGCAGCGGCAAATGTGGTCAGCATCCATATCCTCCCAAATATTGCAGAAAGGGACCTGTGCAACATAAATTCGATAAAGATGTTTGAGGAGACAGTCGTGTCCAGCGGTCAGACAAAACTCAGCAACTGCTTTGCGTCTTGGCCATATGGGAAGATCTTTAAGATTATTCCACCAGATCTTATTGGAATTTCTCTCAGTGTATTGAATTGAAGAGGGATAATTTATATTTTTCTTAATAATATGCTTGGCACTGGTAAAAAAGATAGTTAATTATTGATTATTTTATTTAGTATGATCACTTACTCTTTCAAATTTCTGCTCTCATCACTCTTCAGAAGCCTGCACTCCTTAAGATTCTTTTAGATTGTCAAGTGTTCTTATAAGTAGTAATGTCTTTATATTAAAATCTATCTTTTAGTTAAAAAAAAATAATATCTTATATAAAAATTTTAATTATTTTATTCCATTGAAAATGTACCTACATTAGTAATTCATTCACATGTTATGTTTTTTTAATTTTATATCATTGTATATAACTTTTTGCACTGATTTAAAATTTCATGTTTATTGAAATGAAAAGGAAAAATATTTTTTAATGTATTTTTGTATATAGTTAGTTTTTCATATAATTTGTGGTTATATTTCACTAGGCAAATTCCTCAGTGGGATTACATGTAGAAAATTCTTCTGAGAAATGTGAATTTTTATTTGGAGATGTTTCTTCTTATTATCAGTCCATAAAGTTTGAAGATATGCATTTTGATCAACCAGTATCTCATGAAGAACTTGTAAAAATGCTGAGTAAATGTAACACAGTAAGTAACTGATATTATTTAATATCTTATTCAATATTTTGTACAAATTTTATAATTACTGTAATTTTTGGACCAGAAGACATACTTTTTTACATAGAAAAATTGACTTAAAATTATAGTGCCTCTCAAAGAATGGAGATAATTTACTAAACTAAATAAAATATTCTAATCTTAAAACTGTCCCTTAAATTTACATATATCTTATGGTTTGAAAAATGTGGGGTATGAAAATTAAATAACAAATTTTTTGTTTTGTTAATTTTAAGAAAAATATATAAATTATAGGAGCACTTCATAATTTTATTCCATTTAATAAATCTGTATTAGAATAAAAAAAATCGAAATATATTATTTAATGAATGTATGTATGCTATGATATCAGAAGAATTCAGACACCTGTGCATTTTGCTTTCTATACTGGTATGTGAAGTTGAACAGCCTTTTGATGTTATGACAGCTGCCACTTTGTGGGAAAAGCTATCCGATAGTTTTTGTGAGGTAGCTGCAGGATTTGCATGTCATTCTTGCAGAAGAACTCTGATCAGTTTCTAACCTAAAGCATCATAATCTAACCTGCTGTCAATATTTTAATTCCACCCACCACTCTTCTATTGGGTTCTGGTCTGGACTTTGGTTGAGTGAATACAATTCTTAAACATCTGGTCAACAAGCCATCCAATATCAACAGAAGCAAGTTCCAGTTGAACAGTAGTGGCCAAAGTCACACACACACACACAAAATATTGCCACAATGTAGGCAGCTCAAAATTGTAACAAGATGTCTTAAGAGTTCCTTGTACAGAAACCAAATGCTCAGGCTACACAATGAAAAATGCTTCCTTCCCTTCCCTGATTCATTTTAACTTCGCCTTCTAATTTCACTTTGAGGCACAATACAGATTGTTTTAAAACAATTATGTCATTTTTCATCTGTAGGCTCTTATCTTTAGATTTTCAGATTGTATACCTTTATTCATTGCTCTATAATATGTAACACAATTGCTCAAGGTTTCAGTTTTGTTAACTTTGACACCAATGTATATAAAGCTTGGTATTGGTTGCACTAATGTTCGGTTTATGAACAACACCACTGTCATAAAAACCAAGATTTTAAAGTTTGTGACAAATCATAAATGTGGGGGTGTTGCATTTTCAGAGGCTTGGATTCTGGACATGTTTTTTTGCCTGAATTTGTGTGATCGGCTCTTTCATCTCTCTTCAGTGTTCTGCAGTCCTTGTTTAATAAACAGCATGATGCACCAGGTCATAGTTGCATGGTTTTGAAGATCGTTATTTAACTCAACCATATTCTGTATTCCATTTAAAGGATTAACTGATTCATTTTATTACTGTAACTGTAAAATCCTGCATATAAGGCTCACTTTGAACACCAGAAATAAGATAGAAATTTAAGGGTGCACGTTATACACCAGGTATAAACTGAGAGCTTTAAAAATAAAAAAAATAAAGATGAGCACAGAAAAAATTAGACTTTGACATAGATCAAAGTACTGTTTATTTAAAAGAAATGACATTCCTTATGAACTTAAAAGGTTGTAGTTCTTGAAATATATATTTTTAAAAAAATTTAGAATAATATCTTGAATAAATGACTTCAAAACAACAGCGTTGCACATGTACATTTCAGGTTTCTTTGTATAAAAAAGGGATGTGCATTATATGGCGAATCAACCTAAAAATTAAAAATTTCAGCTGGAAAGTATAGGTGCGTGTTATACGCCAGATTTTATGGTACATTAATTTCATCATTTCATTAGTATTGTTTTTTTACATTTGCATTATATGATGTAATCAAAATAACAAATAACTTCCTAAGCATCTAATTGTTGCTTTAATCTCTCTCTCTCTATATATATATGCACATCAGAAGTACAATAAGATTTTTTCTTTAAAGGACAAGGTAGAAGAGAAAAAAGATAGAATTATCTGAAGTTATATTTCTTTTAGCTCATATGTCTTAGATACAAACTGTACCTGAAATAATCGTAGAATAGTACTTATTCCGAACATAATCAATTAACATTTGTGTCTTTAAAATGAAAATATCATTTTTCTCTGAACATTTTCAAAAATTCTTTGTCATAATCTAATATATATTATAAATGCGAAAGTTTGTGAGTATCTTTGTGGGTCTTTCACGCAAAAACAACTGAATGGATTTTAATGAAACTTTACAGTAATATAGCTTATATATCAGAATAGCACATAGGCTATAATTTATAGCATAGACTATAATTTATAAAGATATTGTATGAAGTGTCCAAAATATAACGGTATTTGTCAAGTAAGTAGGAAAAAATTCAGCCATCTGCGAGCAATTCTAGCTTGTGCTGCAAAAAAGCCCACGTCAGCATATATCTATCTTTTGCTTGTGAAAAACTCTTTTTGTTTTAGCTACGCAAGGGGCTCGCTTCTAATTAATTCCTGTGATCAGAATAATGAATATTTTTTTTTTATTTCAGAATAAAACTAAGTTTTGAAGGGAGAGGTTGTTATAAATCTCTTTATTTTAATGTTCTTTTTTAACATCTTATTATACACATTTGGTAGTAAGAAATTGATCTTTTTTCCAAATAAATGCTTTTATCAGTTCTGATACTTAAAGTAAATAAACTTTCTCTTTCACACTGCATCATTTGGACAAATTTTCAAAATTTGTTTGTGATTAGTAGTTAATTATAATGCTATAATTTTAATTGAATAGGCAGATATAATTATTTTTATACTTAAAAACGCAATAACTACTGTACTGTATTTTTTGGAGTGTGAGAGTGAGTGAATATTAATGTCGCACTGTTCAGCTACACGAGGGCTTTTGGCAACAGATAACGTAATTTTGAACCATGGTCAAGTGACGTGGACGAGATCTGAGCTGGCACCCTCTTCTCCTCACTACCACACCACACCAACTTAGAAGGAATATTCTACCAATACTTAGCAGGAATATTCTTTGAAATCCACTCTTCCAAGATATATGGCAGCACGGGTTCCATGATGAGTATTTTAGTGGAAAAAATAGTTTGTCAAAATTTAAGTGTCTTATGTTTTTGTATGTTAATGAAGACCTTAGAAAATGATTTGACTACTTATTTTAAGGGAATGGTATATATAATTAATTTTACAGTGGAATATCTTTAATTAATTTATTAGCTCTAACAGATTAAATTTCCCAAAGTGGAGTATTTTGTTTACGTATATCCCTTAATTTTCAATGTAGTGATCCAAAAAAAAATATTGTATAAAAAAAACTGCAGTAAATCATAATGTGTTGGATATAGTATTAACGCGCATCGCCCCCTACACGGCGGGTCTTACAAAGCTCTAATAAAGCTCGAGCTATGAAAGTAGCTTGGCATTTGCCAACTTGACTCTATCGTTAACATTTTGCTATGTTTTTCATTGAATCGTCATTATAATTTAAGAAACGGCGTTGCTTGCGAATGTTACAATTTTAAAATAAAATAAATACAACAAAAAGTAATATTAATGTCACTTTCAGATATAAATTATTTACACTACTTTAAGCGTTCTTTACGCAAAGCTTTTAACAATGTGTTACTTTTGCTGAGCAGAGATCAGCTTAGGGAGGTATTTTGAAAAATCCACCCTCAAGAGTGTTACGAGGAATTATAAATAAAAAAATTTTTCTTTTTATCAGCTATTAGATCTACATACTTAAAATTTAACAAAGGTGTTTTTTTTCTTTCTTTTTTTTGTTTAGCTGAGGTATGGAAAAAGCTTTTTTTGTTTAATTTGCAATTCACATAAAATTAACCCATTAAAAACTTCTTTTTCCTTCAATCTGTGTTTAATTTTTCAGTTCACCCGTGCGAAGAATGGGTATACCAGCTAGTTAACTATATTTCACTTCTGATTTTAAGTTTATTATTTCCAATTCTTATGAAAATATGTTTAAGAATTTACTGCCTTCAATGGAATTATTGTATGTGCCACAGTAAAACCAATTATTTACTATTCATTTTGTTTCGTAATCTGTGTTACTAACGTTTCAACATTAGCTGTGTATGTTCTATGTTTTCAATAAATTTATTATATGGGGTGTGTGTTTTTCTTAGTCATTTTTTGTACTGCTCTATTATCAGTGTAGGATATATGTATGAGAATAAGTTACTTGAATTATAATTAGTAAGATTCATTTTTGTCTTCAAATATAACATTTAATTTCTTAAGCATATTTTGCTGGAAAATAATAATAAAATCATATTTTTATAAGAAAATAAATTTAGTTTTCAATCAAATCATTGCAAGGTTGATTTTTGAACACTAAATGATATTATAGAGAAAAGAATTTATTATATTTCTTTATAAGGATTATATTGGTGTCACAGAAAAGAAATGTTCATTTAAGAAAAAAGAACCATATATCAATATTGCTAATTTAAATTAGGAATAACATTAACAAAATTGTTTTTTTAACTGACAGGATATTTTTTAATTGTTTCAAAGTTTATTATTATTTTGAAAAACTATTAATAAAAAAGGAACTTCATGATTACAAATTTTGTTATAAATATTTTTTATAAGATTACATATATATATATTTCTTTAGAAATTAATTCTGTGAATAACAGTTTATGTATTAATATTTTTTAAAAATATATGTGTTCAAGTGGGTTGTTTTCTTTGTTTTTAATATGTATTAGGTTAAATGTTAATTACATAAGATGTTTACTTTTTAACAGGTTGCTGAACAAATGGAAACACTAGTTTCAACTTTATCTCTCTCTCCAGAGGATATAAAAAATAGGCATGAATTTTGCAAAACCTTAGAATTAATATTTAAGCCTTTTTTCAATAATTTTAAAATTCAGATGTTTGGATCAACTATGAATGGATTTGGTTTCAAAGGATGTGATATTGATATGACTTTTGAAACTTCAACTGAGCTAAAAGAAAAGGTGAGAAGTTCTTACACTTAAAAAAATCATGTTTTGAATATCATTTTGCTCTTACTAATATTTAAATTAATAAGCAAAAAGTTTTTAATTTAAATTCATTTTCTCTGGTTCTTTTCATCACTCTTTTTTAAATACATCTATAAATTATTGTTTATATCAAATTGCTTATATGTCTTGAGAATAGCTATATATAAACTTCTATTGTTTACTAAAAAAGTATCATTTGAATTGATAACATTGTCAGTTGTCAAGTAATTTATTATAAAATTTATTTAAGTTTTTTATAAATTTATTATTCAGTACTCTAGATATTTCTTAGTTGTTTTAACTCTTACAAGTAAATGGTTCGCTTCATTCAGATAAGTATTATATTCCTATAATACATTTGATCAAAATATGTTTGAACTATTCATCTGTTACCTTTATAGGAAAATTTCTTTTTATAGTGTTATAATTTTACTGTCTTAATACTTAATTATTGTTTTTAGTATCTTTTGTTTTAATTCATAATATTGTTACAAAAGTAATTATGAAAATAGACATGAAAAACACTTTAGTTAAAGGTACACAGCTCCTTCCTTTTCCTTTTTTAAAAGTAAAAAGCTAAACTTTTTAGGAGCTTAAGATGTATTATTAGAGAAAAATACATAAATCTTCTTCTTTCAAAGCTCTACAACTGCTAACCGGCCAAGGCTGTCTCGGTCAGCTTAGATCACCTTGATCTATTTGATGCTATGTTCTTCCACTAGTTAACTCCGAAGTCCTTCAACCACTTTTATACTTTATCCATCCACCTTGTTCTCGGTCTTCCTCTTTCCCTCTGGAGTTTGGAAAGTTATTTTCTTTACAGGATTTTGATCACTATCAAAATACATGTTTCAGCCACACCTTATTTGGGAAGCCTTGGATCACTTGGACAAAAATACATAAATAAAGGCATATAATTTATTTCTTTTTGATATGTATAATGTCCAATAAATTGCACATTTAATTAAACTCAGTATCAATGAGATTCATATAAAACACCCTTTGACTTCTTTATTCAGCCATTAATAAAATAAATATATAGTTATTTGCTTTTAAAAATTAATGTTTTATTACAAATTGTTAGTACTTATTTCGTTACAATTTTGCTTGTATTTATTTATTTCGAATTCGTAATGTTGCAATAATTCTTTCTTAATTAATATTTATGAATTTGTATTCAGAATTATATTAATAAATTGATTATCGTTACATATCTTATCCATTACTTAAAAAAAATTTAATGTGTATTATTGAAAATCTTGATTTTATTTCAACATTTATTTATTACACTATACAACATCAATTTGTACAGTTTTGTTAAATAGTATTATATATAATAATTATGAAATGTATGCTACATATTTATGCATTGAAAAAGTTAAGTAGAAAACCAAAAATAATTTTAATCATTGTAATGTACAATGAATTAAGCATGTTGTTCATGTATACAGTGGAACCTTCATTATTGACCACCTCTCTGTTAACTTAATAGTTCTTATCCTGTTGCAATATTCATATTTAAACCAATATCTCTTTATTAATCATCTATATTAAATGTATGCTGGGGTCATTTAAACTGATGTATTTGTTACAAGTTTTAATTATTTATTTGACTTAAATAATAGACCAATCAAATTAATTCTGTGAAAGTAGAGGAAGTGTAATAAGTGTGTCGTAATTGCATTATTTAATCTTTATAAATAACTTTTTTATATGGCATTAATGATATATATAAAGTTTTAATACCCTGTTTGCAGAAAATAAAGATTTTTTCCCATCATGAAGAACAAATTAATTATTAATTTAAAATTAAAATATTAATTTAAATTATTAATTATATGAGTTTGTTAATTTTTTAGCTTGATTTTTGTCATTGGCTTTCTCAACTTTTTGTTTCTCCTTTTTATGTAGCAATTTAGGAAAAAGACCAAGAAATTATAATTTTTCCTTTTATATTTTATGCATATGATAAATATTCTGTATTATTTATTATTAAGATGCCCACATCTGAAGCATGTAAAAACTCCTTTTTCCCTAATATTCATCTGCCTTTCTTATAAGGAGGAATTATTGATAGCAGTTCATTCATGTGAAGCGTGAAATAGTTTTCCCAAAATAGTCACACTAATTCATAACATTACCGGTGGACACTAAAAATGTAGCACTTGAAATATTGTTTGGCATCCTATCTTCATTTATTGTTCTTACAGTAGATTCCTGTTCTCTGGCTTTTAATGAATTATATCTTAATTTTAATCTATCTTGTCCTTCTCTTTGCTATTCATGCAGACTTCTGATTCTTCTGAATTTTTGGTCAATGCCTGTTTTATTACTGTGCATTACTTCCAAATATTTTCTCAATTTGAAGATTCTATTAGAGGTAAAAGTATTGCTGCATGTTTTCTTTGGTAACTCCTTAAGAATCTAAAGTACTTTATTGTAATCTTAATTTATCTTATAACTATACAATTGATTTTTTAAAAAAACTTTTTAAAAAACAAAGGATATAATAGGCCTTTAACATAAAATTCTATTAAAAATTCATTTTTCCCATATCTAGACTTCAGAAGCACAATTGTTTTTGAATGCTATTGAATAGTATTCATTAAATATTGCAACTGATTTAATTAATTTCTGAATAGGAAGCACCCAAATTTCAAAATGTTGCATAACTGCTAAAATTAATCTTTCTAAAAGATTGAATTAATCATTATGAACTTTTGTAAACTGGCCCACATAAAATTCAATCCTGCTTTTTAAATCTCCATTGAATTTCATTAATTTTACTTTCAGTTATTTTAACTTCATTTGATTATCATTTTCACTGAAATTTTCTGCCTTGAACTAATTTTGCTCAAAATCTGAAACTACAGTCCCTGGCCAAATTATTAGATGCACTATAATATTTTATGAAAAATGTTAATTATCGGGTGATACTATACAGGTTTTTTGTATTTATCAGATACAGTGTGTGTTTTTTGGTTGTCCATTTAATAATCTATTATTATCACAAATAAAACATCATTAAAGAAAAAAAAATATGTATTTATTGGCTCTTGAAAGAAAACAGGAACAATTATAATTAAATATTAATATTTTATTGAGCCACCTTTAGCCGCTATGAGAGCTTCAATTCTGCGTGGCATGCTATCAATACAAGACTGTACTGTCTCCTGCATTTGAGGAGGATTATTACACACATGAATTATTCTTTCTAAGAGCTGTGTTTTATTTGTAATCACATCTTTAGTCACTTCTCTTTTCATTAACTTCCAAATGTTTTCGATTGGGTTCATATCAGGGCTATTACCCGGCCAATCCAACAAAGGGATATTTTGTTCTGCCAAAAAAGCTTTGATAGACCGAGCTGTATGTCAGGGAGCTCCATCTTGTATAAAAATGTATGGTTTTCCATTTAGAAACCATTCTTCCAGCTGCAGAATCAAGCGATTCTGCAAGACATCTTGTACTGGTCTTGCCACATCATACCTTTAACCATGTCCAGACGTCCGGTACCCTTGCCACTGATGACTGACCAAATCATTATTTTTGTAGGGTGTTTCACAGTCCAAACACAGTCAGAATGAAACTTTTCTCCATCACAACGACGCACAAACTGAGTTTTGTTCTGCAAAATTTCAAATGTTCTTTCATCACTGAAGCAGACGTGTCAAAAATAAAAAAATAATAATAAATAAACATTTTTGCTGTTCCTTCTGTAATAGAAAATGGTTAAACACTTTGTGAATAAATTATTACAACATACCGATCTCCAGAAGTACACATCTTTATCACGCCAGTGTTTGGCCCAATTCAGACACTTTGATTTTGTTGCAGGGGTTGACTTAGACTTCCTGTTGGGGCGGCAGGTCTTAAAATTTAAATTGTTTAATTTTCTTCAAACAGTGCGTACAGAAGCATTCACATTAATATCTTGGAGTTGCGATTTTATCACTTTTGTGGTAGCAAATCTGTTTTCAAGGCAAATTTTCTTAAATGATCTTTCTGACCTTGGGGGGAAAATAGGCTTTCTGCCGCATTTTTTCTTTCTTTTCAGGCTCAATTCTTCCCCTGACTCAATTTTCTTCTTTATGCGTCATACACTAGCTTCAGAAACTTTCAGCTTTTGTGATATTTTGCGGTTTGAAAACAATTTTGCATTCACTAGGGAATTTACTTCTGCTTTCTTACATAGTGAAAAATCGCCTGGGTAAAAACCCAGGCTGAAAGTGCACAAACTGATCATTTAAATGCCGCACACAAAATAAACAAATAACTGCATAAAATAAAACTGCTAAATTAACAAACAAAGCACATTAACCCACAGAAACGCATCCGCAACTGACATATGCGCAAACGCGACTCGAGCAGGTTTTTGACTTGTTTACGTTTGTGTGACAATTTTTTAAATTTGTGTTGCCATGTGTGAAAAATAAATACAAATACAAAATATATCATAAATTTACTCATTTAAAATCCATTGGATACATGTTTAAATACGAAAGTATTGCATATAAACTTATATAAATCAATGAATTATTAAAAAACAGGAGTGCGTCTAATAATTTGATCAGGGACTGTAGCTCTTTTAATAGTTAGTAATTTAAGTTCATACTGCCACATTTCATCAATTCTTTGATGTTTTTCTCATTAATGTTTTGCAGTACTCAAAGATCTTTCACATAAGAATTTTAAGTACTGATCATCATATTCTAATTTTAATGCTTCAAATATGGCTTACCTCCTTCTCAATTTTTTCAAAGATCAGCTATTCTGATTTGTTTCCTTCAATAGTAAATAATCATGGTTGAACCATCTGCAAAGTGATTGTACTTTACACAATTATTTTTCATTCAGCCTTGTATGAACCCTAATTCCCAATTCCATTATGGACAGAAATTTAGAGATGAGTAGATTATTTTTAGGTGCTTTTCCCCCTAGAAGAGTTGTTTGATGTGTATTATATCATTGAAATAGCTCTTTCTAATAATGAAATATCGATAATGTCTTTTCTAAGAAGAATAAGAAAGTGATTAAAAATTACATCTTCCTTTGACTGAATTATAAAGTCATGAATAAAATCATTGAGTTTGAAAGAAATACAATGTACAAAATGTTATGTTTTATTTGTGTGAGTTTGTATTTTTATTAAAGTAAAATATGCATTTGAATCATTTCAGTAATTCTAGATCTTGGTTAATTTTATCTTGGGATCATCTAATAAGGGTTCTGCTGTAAATATTATACTATGTTTTTTGTTTCATATGTATCAATTATTTAAACCTATAATACCGTAATTCAAAATTTATTAAAATAATGTCACATATTTTGTACTTAAAATCCTATTTGTGCATTAACTAATTTGGTAAAACTTTACAAGGCACTAATGTGTTAATTTACTTTCCTACAGATATTCTACTTAGAGACTCCAAATGTACCCTTAGTAAGTGAAGTAATTTGTGGAAAAGTGTCACCAAAAGAAGTTTCAGAACTACCACCTAGAGAACAGCTAATTTTTATTCATAATGTAATTCTAGAATATTATAAGGAATCAAATGAACCTTCTATTTTTATTAATGCCCATGTACCTTTAGTGAGGTTTTATCATGACAAATATAATCTAAAGTGTGATCTCACTTTTAAGAACAAGTAAGTAAATTCGTCTGGATTTTTTAAAACCTTTTAGTTGCAACCCATTTCTTTAAGACAATAGTGCTGTGGTTTATGCAACTGACTATAACAAAATAAAAACACAAAGCATAAACATGATTAGTTGCTAGTGTAAGCATAAATAGTTATTTTACAATTTTTTTTTAAATCTGCTAGTAGATAAATAATAGAAATATCACAGAACTAATTTTTTTGTGTGTAGTATATAAGAATTTAAAAACTATGGTATTAGAATTTAAGTTTTTTTGGTTAAGTTGTATTGATCAATAGATATGATGTAATGGTATTATTATTCATTTGAAATAAATAGACTTAACTATTGAGTCTATTAATTTTACAATTCAGTTGAAATTATTGGGCATAAAAAAGTAACTTATCTATGTATAACTTAAAAATAACTTTTATTGTAAAGCATCATTGGAGCTTTTATAAGTTTTTTTTATCTCTTTCTTTCTGCTCTCTTTCTAAAGTTAAAAAAAGTGTTTTCGCAATTCTATGAATAAATTTTTATAGTTGTACTATAAAAAATATCAGTATTTTATATCAATGTCAAAAATCACCACTTTTAAAATTGTGAAAATTATCTGTTTTAAAATTATTTAATGTTCATTTTTTTGTAATATAAAAATTTTATTTTGTTCAAATTTCTTTCTTTTTTTTTTCGTTCATTGTGTATAATTTTTGCTTAAGATTAGCTTGTGAAAAATATATTTCTTCTTAAATTCTTTTAAAAAAATATTTTTAGGATTTATCCAGTTATTGAATTTTAAAATCCTTCCTCTAGGGTGGCTTATGCTAACACTAAATTATTGTACCTATTCTTCAAAATGGACAAGCGTGTACCTTTGTTACTTATGACATTACGATATTGGGCAAAACATCGAGAAATTATTGGAAAAGGGCTATCATTTAATACTTACACTATATCATTGATGGTAATATTTTTCTTGCAAAATCGAAATCCTCCCATACTTCCTAGGGCTGACTTAGTTTTATCTTTGTCAGGTAAGCAAAATCTTGATAAATTTCAAATTGATTCCTATGAAAATTTATGATAATATTTTGATATTGTGTACTAAAATTATTTTTAAGTTGTATCATTTTACTCCAAAACTACAATAGCGATTATTTTCTCAAAATGTAAATTAGGGTAATATATTACTTGTGTATTGATTAAAATTGTCACTCATTGAAAGATAAATAAAAATGTTATAATTATATAATTTTAAAAAACATTTAATATCAAATAGAATTTATCATTATATCCTGGTTGTTTTCTTTTGTATGATCTTATAATAGATTTTGCTGTATCACAGTTGAAATTATCATGTTTAAAATCATTTGTTTTTACAAAGAAGAAAATTATTCAAATAAAATTAGGAAGCATTTACAACTGACTTATATGTGACTAATCGTTACCTGCCCACTTTGCTGGATGATGTTGTATGAATATATACTGCATATATATATAATGTATAAATTATTGATATCTAAATCCTAGCATTAACTGTTTGATTGTATTAAAAATCATCTTTGACTCTCACCTCTTGATTAAAAAAGAGAAGAGGACCTCTAAATAATAATATATAAACTGAAGTAGAATTATCTTTTATGTTATTGTAACCCCCACCCCGAAGTGGATTTTCGCAAAACCCACTTTTAGTTAATCTCTACTCAAAAAAATAAACATGCTTGCCAAACTTAAAGTCTAAACCTAATAGTTCAAAAACGGAATTTTCTTTTTAATAATGCTCACCATAAACCCCTTTGAGAGTCGATTTCTGTAAGACCTTAGTACATCCAATAGTATAAAAATGGAAATCCCCTGTAACACCACTTGGGAGTCGATTTTTGTAAAAATTATTTTGTAGAGGGTTTCTATACTATGAAAGAAATTTGCTTACTTAATTACAAGACTGTACGTCAAAAAGTTTTAAAATGGAAATAATTATCTGTAATGCCCCTTAATCCCCCACAACACCCCTTAGTGGTTGATTTTCTTAAAAACCATTCTGTAGAGAATTTATACTCAGCAACAGTAATCTGTTTACTTAATTTCAAGACTGTATGTCTAATACTTTAAAAATGGAAGTAGTTATCTATAATGCCACTTAATCCCCCACTATGCCCCTTGGGGGTCGATTTTCACAAAATCCATCCTTAGCTAATCTCTACTCTGTAAAAGGAACATGCCTACCAAATTTCAAGTTTATAGGTTTAATAATTCTGGAGATATCGTGATGAGTGGGGTGAGAGATAGAGAGTAGCCTTTCTCTTTTATGTACATAGATATAATCAGCGCCCCATGGTTTCACTCACATAGTTCCCATTCCTGTAGGAATAAAGGGGTAAAATATACCCGATGTTACTCGCTGAAAATGTAGCTTTCGATTGGTGAAAGAATTTTTAGAATCGGTCCAGCCATTTGAGAGATTAGCCGAAACAAACAGATAGACAAAAATTTTAAAAATTTATTTTTTGGTATAAGTACCATATATACTTTTACATGCATTTAGTAAAAAGCTGTTAATTTGAAATTACAAACAGTCACTTCAATTTTATTTATTTGTATAGATAAAATATATAATTGTGGGTTTATAAATAAAGGTTTTTGGATTACTTTTTGTTTATTTGGCCACAAGAGAGACAAATATCACCAAATCATGCTATCAGCTCCAGATGAAATATTGCCAACTGAAACTATTTCCCTTAGTTCTCGTACCTGTTGTTTATAATATTGCTCTTTAAAGCAAAAGAGCTATTGGTGAGGAACCTCTTAATTTTGAGCAATGGTCATATTACATGGATGACACTTGAGCTTGTACTACACTCTCCTAACTTCCATAAGACACCAGTGGGAGGACATTAAGCCTTGGCAGTTTTAATATGCATTAGCCCCTGTACATGGTAGGTCATTAGAAACATCAAAACTTAAACTCACAACTCAATTGTAACTATCTCGCAAAGCTGACAATACTTTACTTTTATAACTTTTTTGTTAAACTTATCATTTTTTTTCACTACTTAAATTTATTACTCATAGAGAGCAATAAGGTCTTAATCTGTAAATGTCTCGTTTACATGATAATTTTTTAAATAATAAAGTTTGATTTTGAATGTTTCAAACAAATCTATACCATTTGTCATGTCAGTAACATTGATCAATCCAAATTTTTGTAAAGTTGCCTATTTTATTTTTAGATGGGCTTAAATGAGCACAAAAAACATTTTAGTTAAAATTAGCATACTGAAATCTTACTACTTAAACTTGAAACTTTTTTTCATGTAAATTGGTCATATAAATCAGTGTTGAAATGCAAAAGTGTTAGAAATAGCATAGATTTTTTTCAATTATGAAAAATACATATACTTCCAGAATTTCTTTCCGAAGTACCTGTAAATGGCACTGTATATCACATTTCAATTTTAATATGAAATATTAATGCAAAGCTAAAGAATAAAATGAATATTACAGTCAGACCTCTATTTAACTAAGTCCCTAAATCCCCAAAAAAAGTTTGCTGTGTGGAAAATTCATTAAATAGAGATTCATCCTTTAATATACCTTAGAAATAACATAAAACAAATTTTTAATTCATAAGCATTTTTTAAAAAAGTAATTATTTGCATTTTTTTTATTTGTTTGTAAATTGATATCTATTTATTTTATATATCTTACCCATCAAATAAAACAAATTCTGCAAGAGAAACAAGAAGGAAAAAATAATACTATCTTGGAATAGTTATACATGGAATTTTTTTCAATTTAAAAAAAAATTACATTAAAGCTAATGAATTTTTTAATGGCATTTTCTAATTTTAAGCTTACAAGTAATTTTAAACATACTAGTAATTTAAATATACATTACTACATGTGTCCTGAAATTTAATTACTGATAAAATCTGTTAATTTTATTTGAGTTTTTTATTCAAGAAATTACAGCAATTTTATTGATCTAGGCAAGTTAGACTCCTAGTAAAATCAGTTCAAAGTCATTGATAACCATAAAATGTGCCAAAAGGGAACAATTTGCAAAATGTCATGAAATATTTTGGAAATAACCAGAAAGAAATTCGAATCATTAGAGAAAAAGTTTGTTAAATAGAAAATGCACTTCACTATATGGAGGCTATTTTATAAAGGAAAAAGTAAAAATCTCTTGGTTCCAGGAAAAAGTTTGCAAGATAGAGGTTTATATCGAGGTCTGACAGTATGTTTAAATGCACATTTATAATGCTTTATTTTATGGAAAATAACATTTTCCTTCACAAATAACTTGAATTGCTTCATAAGCACTATTTCTGCTTTTTTCATGAATAAAACTGAGGTTGCCAGTAATGAGAATAAATATAGTAACTTTGCATTTTTATATATATATGCCACAAGAACATATGAATAACAAATAGTATACCCTATTCTCACTCCCATGATTATATATTATATACACTGATATTCTTCATTCCCTATGAGATGCAAAAAATGATCTTATTATTCTAGTTCCAAATTGATATATATTTTTTTTCAAAATATTTCTCATGAAAGATAATCCAATATCAGCAAAATGATATCTGTTTAAAAAAACATTTTGCTTTTTTTATTTAGAATAAGTTAGGTCCTGATTAATATTTCAATAAAAAAAGAAAGAAAATTTATAATACATTTACACATTTCATTGCATTATACAAATTTTAGTAGATTTAATTTTAAAACAATGAGTGAAATTATTTAATTTATTATTAGATTACAAACTTCAGAATAGTAAATAAATTTTTTTTTATTTTATCACAGACTAATCAAATGATGGGTGACTGTATTAATTAAATTGTTTTCTTTCTTTTTTTTTTAATTTATTAATGAAATTGTTTTTCCATTGAAATACAAGGTGTTTACAAAAGGATCACCCATTCTATATTC
Organism: Trichonephila clavipes; assembly: GCA_019973935.1. NCBI lineage: Eukaryota > Metazoa > Arthropoda > Arachnida > Araneae > Nephilidae > Trichonephila > Trichonephila clavipes. The sequence goes on along the minus strand of BMAU01011056.1, from coordinate 356,656 downwards.
AACGTTTTTTTGAAGGTGTTCAATATGTTCTCATTTGGATGTACAAAAGTATTGTACATTGTAAATAATCTTTTGCAAGACCCATCTAACAAGGAGAGGGCATGACTAAGGAAATTCATTTGGGGGCGAGACTTGGTGTATTAGTAGTACTCCTTTAGGGTGTTCAACCCTCAATGTAATTCCACTGAATGGCCAATCAATTCAGAGAAAAAAAGCCTTCTAAATTCATGCTTAGCTTTTATACAATTAAATTTCAATTTCCTCCAACGATTTCATAGCTTGGTTGATATATCGTCTGCATACCATGCGCTATGTCTGGGTTCAATTCATCAGTCAATTTTTTTTTTTCATTTAATTTATTTTTAAAATTAAATGAACTTATTTAAAAGGTTTATTAAATATTAAATGATATTTTATGTAATTATTTTGTATTTTATAAAGTAAAAAAATACTGTAACTTTATAAATATTTATATTAAATTTTATGGATATATTTTTATATTAATGAATAATATTTATAATAAAATATATAATAAATATTTTTTTATATATTATTAATTTATTTTATAAATTTATAAAACATTTAATAAATCCTTTTTAAATAAATAAGAATTATTTCAAAAATAAATAATAAATTTAAACTATCCAATAAGTTTTATGAAGTTGCTGCCCCTTGTGTTGGATATTTCAGCAGTTACTGAAAATTAGAGCTTAGGTATATTGCAAGTCAATATCCATTCTTTGCAAAAACAGGTTTGTGAGCTGAAGAGTTGAAAAAGCAGTTTTAAGAAAATGAATTGTAGTCTTTCACACAATTCTTAATTGGCCAATAGTATGTGCTGGTGTGACAAAAAGTTGTTTTTTTTATTTCTAATGGGCTGCGAATTGATCATTAACCATTGCAAACTTAGTACATCCCCTGGAAGCTGGTATCACTTTTTAGTGTGGTGCCCTATAGGTGGATACCAATCGCTTTAGGTAATTTTGATGCCCAGTTTTCTCCCACCTGAGCTCTGACGATGCGAACCTGTATCAGGATTTAATTTTGCCGAGAGCATCCAAGCCAAACAGGCACTCTAGGGATCTTTTACATGCCTTATAATCACACGACATGGCCGCTGTCGATTTTCAGCATCATGAAAATCCACCAACTCGTGCCGGGTTTGAACCTGCAACCTTGGCTGCAGAAGGCCAGTGACAAACCAGCCACGCCACCCAGCCGACATATGACAAAGAGTACAATTAGAAATTTCACAAGTATGTCTTGTCATGTAGCTTGGAAAATTAAAAAGATCAGGGGGAACTTCACTTAGCCACTTACATATTTTCTTTCATTGGAAATTTTATAATGGAAAATGCATATTTTCTGGAAATTTCTTGTTAAGGGTGCATTGCTAAGCTGTATTTCTAGATGTTTAACTAAATACAGGATTCCCAAACAGCCTACACGTTTTACAGCTAATAATAGCAAAATTCAAACTTAAAATTTAAAACTGTTAAATTTGAACCTTGACTCGTAACACATTTTTTGGTATTTTGAATGTAGCAGAGTGGCTTCCATTCCAATTTTAGCTGCTAATTCCCTGGAGAAGTTTGATTTCAATTTACATATGGATTTGTCCATATGAAGCAAATTTCCATTTTGGAAAATTCTCTTGTAATTTTCCTTTACTGTCACAACTTCTTAACTACTTTCCATTATCAAAATTAAGCTTCATACAATTACTTACTGCATCTAGACTTGTGGTCCTCCTGGTATTTTCCAAGTTATGTTTGATAAAAAATAAAAATTTATGATTATAAAAATTATTTGTTTCATTCTACATGCTAATAAATTGAAATTATTAATGACATTCATTTACTTATTTCTTCTTATAATGTTTAGTATATGCATTTAAAAAATTTTCCCCATTACAGATAGCTTAAAAACTGAAGACATGAATGATAATAGCTTTTTAAGAATAGCAGAAAAGATTCCCCCTACAGAGAATAAAGAGACTATAGGTAATCTTTATAGAACATTGTATTCCTGACTTAAATCTTCTGAATTTTAATTTCAGATGTATAAAGTTGTGTTATTTCTTTGTATTAATAAATAACTAATTAAGTTGTTTTTTTTTAAATAAAACTGTCTACAATATAATCATATATACTTTTAAAATAAATGATTCCATTTTGATGATTACAAATTTCTTTATTAATTATTGTAAGTTAGTTTTGACTTATTTTCAGTGAAGTATAATTTTAATTTTTATTTATAATTTTAATTTTATTTTTAAAATAATACTAAAATATTTTTATATTTTGCTTTTTAAACTTTTTTTTTTTGAAGATTGTAGTTAATGAACATAAAGATAATATTAACATAAAAAATTTTAGTTAAAAAGTATTTAAGAGAAAATCAGATAACTTTTAAATTTAGGCATTTTATTTGTAAATATTAGTTGCATATTCGTAAATATTAATTGCAAAATATTTCAAAGGTATTTTACATTTATATATATATATATATATATATATATATATATATATATATATATATATATATATATATATATATATATATAAAAGAATTAAAAAAATCTGGTAACCATAAATTTGTATTAATGTATTTCAAAATTTAATTTTTACTCCTTTTTATTAATAATTATAACTAAATGTAATTGATTAATAATTGCCCTCATATTAAAAGGATCCTGGTATGTAAGGTGTCTACCTCGAGTTAGGTACCTGAAGGATGATCACATTATCCCTGTAAGGAAACCATATAAAGTTGAATGTTCATCTGAAAGCTACAGACTCTTGCTTTGACTTTTATTTGCTTGTAATATCAAAAAGAAAAGGATTTTTAAAAAAATACAGTTTTCCCCTTTAAACTAGACTGCCTAAACTCTCATGGCCTTCTTTCAAAGAAGCAATTTGACTTTTAATCAGATTAGATATGTCCACTGCATGAAACTTCCTCATCAGTGGCAGCTTTTCTTGACTTTTCAAAAACCTGAGGTTAGTTAAGAGAAGTTGCCACTTATCTCATCAGATTGTTACTTTTGGGATTAACGTTAAAACTGTGCCTGGGTGTATGATTTTTTTAAAGGGTATGTGTGACTTATTATAATAATTCCTTGCTGCAGGTTTTTAAACTAAAGCTTTAAATCGAAGCTCTGTCCTGAATTTAATTTATTTTTCCCTTTTTATACTTGGCATCTAGAAGGTGTGAGGTTAGTTTGATTCACAAAGAGACTGCAAAGGAATATTTATCTTACACTTGATGACAACTTTGCTGAAAATCACAAATTAAGTTTTAGTTTTCCCAAGTTTGATGTTTATATATTACCTCAGAAAACAAATCGAAAAAGTGTTATTTCTAATCCAATAATAATTCTGATTTTTTTTTTATGTACTATATCATGGCTTTGAGAATAGAAATTTAAATATTATAACAGTTTTCATAATAAAAAAAAATCTGATTTGTATGATGCTATATAATTAAATCTATTTTTAGCTGAACTGCTGAAGGAATTTTTTTCCTTTTATGTATATTTTGATTTTACACGGGTTATTTGTCCCATGACAGCAACGGCAGTTCCAAGGAAAGAATTTTTTTCTAAAGAAGAACATTCTAGATTTAAAGTAAGTGCATTTAATCTTTTTAATGTAAATATTTCTGTTATGTGTTTTACTCAGTTATGTAGTTTAATAAAATCAATATTTTACCAAATTTCATCTGAAACTCAGGAGTTTTTGAATACTAACGTCAGTACAGACCTTTGTGTAGAGGGACTTATGCATGTTAAATCAGATTTGGCTTGAAGTCCTCATGTTAATGTGATGTGGAATTTTGAAGAGCTCAGGTGTCTTCTTCATATTATCATACTTCAAAATTACACAGTTTGTTGCCAATGGCCCTTGTGTAGTTAGAAAATATTACATTAATAAAAAATCATTTCAAATCAAATTTTAATTTTTTTGTTTTGTGTAATATATTTATTTCTTATTATTTATCATTTTTATCTTTAAATTTATAAATCTTAATAGAGGCTACTTACTGTTTCATTTAATCCTTATTAAAGTTATTGATGTAGTACAATTCAAAAAAGCTGTTTTATTTTGATGTGAAAAAGTGGGCTGAGAGAGAGATAAGAAATAAAGAATTTTCACTTTACATTTTATTCTTTTAAATTGAAGAAACAGAACCTTTAATTTCATAAAATAATAAATTCTAAAAAATCATTGTAAAATTTTGATTTTTAGTCTGTCATATATATACTTTAACAATATGAGAGATGAAAAAATAATCAAATATTGATTTATTCATGTCAATGTTCTCTATAAGGCTCAAAATAAGGGATTTGTTGTTGCTTTTAGTTAAACATTTTTTTTTATATAATTAATGTAGAGGGTGACCTGGAATACTTGAAACCCTTAGGCTGCATCGAATGTTTTTAATACATACCAGCAGTGGCGCACACAGGAATTTTTCAAGGGGGTCCGTGGTTGAAAGTTCACCATTCTTGTATCATGCTCCTTTTGATTTTGTCGATTTTCGGGAACAAAATACAGTAAAAAACTAATTTTTGAATAAATAAGCATTAATTAATAAAATTAATCATTAATAACAAGTAATTAATTACATTTTACGTACTATATACTTGAAATTATAATCAATGTGAAAAAAATCAAGGGCTTTGGGGGCCCCCCTTGTGTGCACCACTGCATATCAGTATATTGAAAACTCTTTTAATTTTATAAAATGTACTTTATTTAAGTAAAAAGTACCATTTGTTCCCTTCAAAACTCCTTTAAATAAGAATTCAAATCTAGATATTTTAAATAGAAACAAAATATCTTGGTTTTACTATTCAATCCAGAAATTCTTAATGTATTTCAATGCTATTGTAATTAAAAAATCAGGAGGGAAGTATAAGAATAATGATGAATTTTTAAAGAAATCCAACTTTGCTCATATATTTTTTTTTCTAGATTCGTTAAAAAATATTAAATTGAATTGTTATTTATGTAATAACATTTATATTTTGTATTAGTACATGTTGTTATTTAATTTGAAATGTATTCATAACTTTTGTAAAATGTTCTATGAAAAATATTGGTGTTTTAAATTAAAACATTCACACATTCAATATATATTCTCAATTTCTTTTTCTTCAAGATTGGATTTTTTATTAATTTGAATTTTAAATTCACATACAAACAATTTAATTATGGATATGACTCTTATAGATTATGCATCACTGTATAACTTTGTGAATCTATAATTAACAGGCAAGAAAATGTTATTTATTATTTTTTATATTCATGGGTTTTATAATAAAATGATTAGTTTCAAGAGTAAATGAAATTTTTAGGCAGTTAACTTCCATACAATTTGTATTGATTATTTTATCAAATATTTTTTAGATGAATTCAGTGTGTGTTCAAGATCCTTTAGATCCGTCTCATAATGTTGCTGACCTTGTGGATTATAGATGCTGCAAAAAATTGTCAGGTGAACTGTTAGTAGCCACTAAAATGTTTGAAGATAAGGATTTATTAAGTCCTTCATCTGAACCTTGGGGTATAATCAACATTTTTGATACTCCCCCAAAATTTTATTTATCAAACATAATTTCTTCAAAGGCTGTATCTTTCACAGTACCCTTGCTCTCTAAATCTATTGATGGAAACATTTCAGATAATGAGAGAATACCTGTTTCTTCTGAAATTTTATTAAAAATATTGCAACATGCATTGCTTTTCAGTTGTAAACCCCTTAAAACAAACTCAATTCTAGATTTGTTGAAAAAGCAAGATGAACTTATTTTGAAACAGAAAAGAGATTTTGAAGCTGCTTCTAAAATAAAATTAGAAATACAACAAATGCGACAAAGTTTAAGAAAAAAGTCAGAGCACGATATTGAACGTAAGGTGAATAGTCCCCAAAACAATTTACCAGAGGAATCTATGTTTGAACAATTTCAAAAATTTACTAAAGAAAATAAGCTAATTTTTTGTACTGAATGTAAAGTGTCAAAAAATGTTTGGCGCTGTAGAGATTTAGTCTTTTTGGATTCCTCTCATGGCTCAAAGAATATTTTAGGCAGAGAACATTTGATTTCAATTCGTACAACTCAGCAAAGTGACCAAGAACAAAAAATTGAACCCTTTGTATTTTTATTTGAATGCTATGTTTCAAGCAATGTACCAGAAACTTTGCTTATAAATGTCAGACCTCATAAAAAAGTTAATTTTAACCCTATATTAGGTATCTTTCTGAAACAATATATTGTAAAGATCATGAATTGTATAAATAGTTGATTTAAGGTATATTGCTTTGAATAAATTTTATTTATATCACTTGTGTTTAATTTGAAAAAAAAATTGACAATTAGATATATATTATCTCTTTATTGTAAACAATTTCTCTTTTGAATTTAAAAATGATTTTATAAAAATATGAACTAGGAATGAAAGATTTCATTGCTAATAAAAGTATTTCTAAAACAATTCACTAATTTTAATTTCTAAATTGTAGGCAAAATTTTGCTGATATTTTACCTTAATATCTGCCTTAAATAATGTGGTATCTTACTTTTTACTAGACATATAAAACAGTTCTTATTTCAGTTTTATATAAAAGCTCATTTTGTTTATGTACATATTTTTTATAATTGCTAAAAATGCACAAAGTTATGTAAACAATAAACTTCCTTATGTAGTAGTCTCAATGGCTTTTGGTTCAGTTTCTCTTTCTTCTTTGGATTTAGAAGACTCTTTTCTAGCTACTCCCCATTTTTGAGGTTTAAGATCACCAAAGATAACGAAAATAAATGTTGAGACTAAAACAATTAAAATTGTTGTGTAGAAGACATTTTTCCACTGTTCAATTGTGTTCTGAAAAAAAAAAGTGTTTATGTAACTTGTTTTCATTTTAACATAGATCACATTAAATGCAACATTTATATTTTTGTAAAGCAGTTGACATTATTCCAAAAATATGCATGTGAAAAAAGTAAAAACTATTTTATTTCTTTATTTAAAAAATAATAAATTAGAAGCATCTTGTGTATTTCGTTTTTGTACATCCCCATTTTCTGTTAAGTTTATAAAAAAATATTTTCATTGGAAAAATTTTAAAGAATTACAGTATAAAATATTTTGGAATAGGAATTATAAAGTAAGGGCTTTATATTCAGGAAAGTTCCAGAAACAGATTTCTTTCTACATTATATAAAAATTCAAATTTTTGACGAAAAATTGAGCAATTTTTTTTTTAAAAAAAGCCTATTTAAATTGGGTAGTTACTGCATTAGCTACAGTTTAATAGATTCAGTTTTTTAAGCATCAGATAGAATAATGAAGATAACAGTATATTTATTTACATTTATAATATATTATATAATTTTTAACATAAAAAAGGGCATCTACATTTTCAGAATTTGATTTTAAATTAATTAAAGTTTCAAAGACTTGGAAAAGTAAAAATTATTCATATGAATTTTTTACTTTTAGAGATTAAGAGTGTAATACTTTTCGAAGTATCTTCCTTGTTCTGTCTATTGTTTAATTCTATATTAGTTTGCAATGAAATTAACAAAGTTACCTAATCTAATATTGTTTTCGAAGGATATTTGCCTCAATACTTTATTTGAATACTTCTCGACCTTGGTTACATTCCATTCAAGAATTTCTAAACTTATTCAAAGCGTGTATTATTGAATTTAAATACAGTTGGACCCCAATTTACCGAACCCCTACGTAACAAGTGTTCACTTTCCCCCATTTAAACAAAGGCAAAAAAAAAAAACCTAACAAATAATTTCAACAGCTGAATTTATTATTATTATTTTGTATGGGAAAAAATTGTTTTTTTTTTTTCAAATAACAAATTTTTTTTTATCCGATAGAAACAAAAAAATTCTTTCTTGCAAGCAGCAAACTTTGATGGGAAAGGGTGAGGATCCTTATTAAACTTTACAGGTGCTGATGTGAGTTTTGAATAGGACAGGAAATTCCTTTCTTGTCTCATCCCTTTTCACAATGCAGGGAATATTTTAAAATGTTGATGATGGACTGCCTATCTGTGTGTTCGAAGTTGAGCAAGTTGTTGATTTGTCTGAGCCAATGAATAGAGATTCTGATGCAGAAATTGATAATGAAATTTCCTATCAAAACTTTCACATTTCCTAATGCTTTGCATTGTTTGGAAACTGAAAACATACCTATTACAACAGGATGTAAATGACTCAGTGTTTTCTTCTCTGCATAATGTCGAAAAAGAATTTTAGAATCATGAATCGAAAAAATTGTCAAACATCTATTATTCAGTATTTTAAAATTTCCAAGTAACTGGTGCATGGCAATTCACTAATAGTGTTTTTAGCTGTTGAATAAAAAGTGTGTAATTTATCACTATGGATATTTTTATGTAGATGTTTATTATAGAATTTCCAAAAGATGTGCAAAAAATTTGTATTTTGTTTTTATTCTGACATAACGGATAACCCTGAATTAACGAACAAAATGTTCGGTTGGGTGAATTTATTAAATTGGGATCTGACTGGTATATATACATATTGTCTTATTGCAAAATATTCTAAATACGTTTTTTTTAGGTATACACTGTATTGAATGTCTAAAATTTTATAGTTTTTATAATATAAGTGAAATATTTTACCTCAAAATTGGTCATCCATCCAACTAAAGCTGGTATGATAAAAAATGGAAATACTCCTACTATATTTAAGATACCACTTACTGTACCTATTCAGAATATATGTATCATTATTAATATAACTATAGTGATAAACAATAAGCAAGAAAATAGGAAGGTTGTACAGAGCAAAGTAGAATAGCCAAAGTAATATAATAAACTATTAGGCTTTGAACAAAGATTGTAGAGTTAAAGATAGTTTCAAAACATCAACATTCCTCATTATAATTTAAATTCCTTGAAATAAAATTAGAGAACCGTTTGTTTTTAAACTTGTAAATCCTCACAATCCTTGTAGTCTATGTATACAAGTTCACTGGAGTACATATACAGAAAGTACAGCTGTGTCTGCTTAGACACCTAAATCTACACCAAGAGCTATGGTCTGAGAAACAATTTCCTACAGCAGGAACCCCTCGTCATTTACTGCCATACTTTATCACTTACTTACAACAGAAAGATGGTCATCGTGTTGTTTTGGCCAGCCAGACCAGATTTCTTTCATCGTCTCATTGATTCAATGTCCCAACGAGCACGTATGGAACATTATTTGACCACAAATTTACTATCCCAATCAGCATAGACTGTTGTTTATTTGACTGATTAAGTGCAATAGACATAGAGTTCTATCACAAAATGACATACTCAAGGAGTGGGATGCATGTGTGAAAAAAGGGGACCATTTAGAACTGGATGTTGAAATATGACATCATCAGTCGACAAATGCATCACAAGCATTGCGGAAACACCGCAAAGCTTTATATCGTATGTTTGCTAAACATTGAAACAAATCTATTGATGTGTCATTATCACCTGCGGTTCTTCGAGGTTTGTGAAAAGATTTCTGTGTGAAGTATTTTCTTGACGTCGAACCACCAATGCCTTCTTGCTACAAGGGGCTCACCAATTCAACCAATAGCATGCCGATTAGCAATAAGTCACTTTTTGAGATAAATCCTACTACATTTGAAGCATAACGATGAACGCTTTTGAAGCGAATACCTTTTTCCAGAGTATCGTATTCAGCATCAGACTAGATGAAAATATAATGTTATAATTTTTGTCACAATTGGATAACATCCAAACTGTGAGTACCCTAAACAGCAGATACATTATCTTAAGTGTTAAGATGCAGTGTTCGAGATCTAACTCCTCTTCCAGCAAAGCTGTCCTACATATGTTCAGAATTTACTAGGGTTTTTTTTTCTCTCAGTACATGACTTGTTACGCTTTTTCCACGTTCTGTTGCTCTGCAAATTTGCTTTATTACACTGTAATTTTATTTAGACTTTTATAAGTAATACATGGAAGAATAATTTATTTCTGATGATTCTTTTATAGTTTTGCGATAACACAAAATCAAAATTAATTAAAATAAAATGTTGGGAAATTGCAACATTTGCTGTTTTTATCGTTAAATCATTATACAGTACTGTTATTGTTTAATTGCTTTTATAGCATTTCTTTATATTAGTTATATTTCCTTTAAACTGAACTTTTTTTTATCTTATAGGACCTTAAAAGATTTTAATCATTTGATTTTATTATTACATGATAACACAATAGAAAGGAAATAAAAAGCTCTTTATACATTAATTTGATTTTTAATTCATTAAAATAATTTCTGTTAAGATTTCAACGGGCTGATTTTATAAGTATAAGTAGGCTAAAGCACCGAAACGTAATCTGTATGCTAAAAAATTAAAAATCTGTTGCATTGGGGGAGGGGGAATTGAATCCCCAATCCTTGTGTGTAAGTCACTATATATAAAAAGAATATTTAATACATTTTATAATTCTAATTGCAAATGGTTAAGACAACTGAGCTAGTATCATTTTTAGTGGCACTAAACTATCATGTAATAATTTAATCAACTTCTGAAACAAAATTTTCCCAAGTTTTCTAACTACGATTTTTTTGAACTTACATTCTAGAATTTCTATAAATTCAGTAATGAATTATCAAAGTAAAAAATGCTTGCTTTTCCATATATGAGGAAGTAATTGAAACTTTGTTTTAAGGAATCCGTTATGTATATTAGCTTGATTTTTAACAATAAATTTTTGTTTCCTAGTTATACCTGAAAGATTGGGTGCTATATCAATGCATGCTAAGCAAACTCCAAAAGTGACAAATTCTCCTAGTATTCCTCCAAGAACAAACAATATGGTTGTAGCAGTAATTTCACGTCCAACATATGTAATTCCCAAGAATGCACCGCATGATACGATTGTATCTAAAATTAAAACAATATTTTAATTTTGACACAAATAAATATAAATGGTCAAACATACTTGAAGCTAGGGAAAAACATACACAAAAAATTTCACATGGATGAAAGAGACATGCTAATGTGTTTTTGTGATTGTTGGCGAGTCACAAATAAATGTGTGAAAATAATTAGAATTTTCTGTACTTATGTATTAACGCAACAATCGCGAACTCTATGAATAACACGCCAAGTTTGCAACCCCGATTTCCTATGTGTCGTACGCGCTGAATTGGCAAATTTGATATAATTTCGCCAAAAGGTTACGGTAATACGTAAGTGCCCATTTTCTTATAAAATCAAGTAGACATTACTTAAACTAAATTTAAGTTACAAGGATACCATCTCATTCTTTCTTACTACACCTCTAGTTTTATGGTAAATCTGGTTCCCTAGAGTTGTGTCAATTTGGTTGTTACATAACAGCTATTACCTCGTAACCACAAAAGTCGGGGGCCACGTGCCATGAATTCGAGCCCCTGATTACCCATCATGTAGAGGAGCTGATGCACTTGTTAAATCTGTCGAGGCTCACTATCCTCCCGTAAGCGTGTTGTTAAAGTTCGGAGAGAGGGAAACCAGCTCATGTGTTGTACTCGTCAATTGACCATGGTTCAAAATTGCGAGGTCCGTCGCCAAAAGCCTTCATTTTGGTTTTTAGTGCAATATGAATATACACTGACCCTCAAACAGCTATTACCTCGTAATTGTAAATTTCTGCAATTACATCAGACATATTAGCAAAAAAAACAAGGAAAATCGCATCTTATTTGCCAATGTTTTATAAAATTTCTTGATGCCATGTTTTTAATGGAATTTAAAGAAGCTATTTCTCCTATTATATTTTAATTGTCACATCAAACATTAATGGTGAAACATTCTACATAAAATATGAATGATATATTTCAAGAAGTATAAATAAAAGCAATACTTACTGATAACAGTTGCACCTTTTCTTACAAATCCCACGCTGATAACTCTTCTCTTTAAAAGCAAATCAACCGGATAACTTGCAATACACGTAGCAAATGCTCTGAGTAGATGTGGCAAGCAAGATAAAACTCCGTTCTAGAGGAATTATATATATTTTTAGAACTAAGCCTGTTAATTAAACTTTCAATCAAATTTAAAAGATATAACCTTTGGAATTTATAAAAAATTACATGATATTTTAATAAAATTTTACTGGGTTAAAATCATATCAATTATATCAAACATGTCTATAACAGAAATACATGTATATATATATATAGTCGAACCTCTATTTAACGAAGTCGCTACATCCTGGAAAAAAGTTTATTTGGAAAATACGTTAAATAGAGAGATTCATCTTTTAATATACTTGAGAGACCTCATAAAACAATTCCATAACCATTATGTCTTGTTTAAAAAAGTAATTATTCACACTTCTTTTGATAATTTATTGGTTTTATATATTTTACCCACCCAAAAGGAAATCTGCAAGAACAAGAAAAAAAAGCATTGTCTAGATATGCACTATATTTTCAATTTTAAAAAAGCAAAACTTTTATAAAGGGTGTTTTTTTAGAGATATAGAACTTTAAATTGCAATAAAAGAACGATGTATAATTCGACTGACATGAATTTTTTTTTATTCGAAAGATAATCTTGTGGCATTACATTTTAAATATGATTTCTGGCATAGGATTCCCACGGCTGGCTCGGATGTAGTCCAATCTGGATGTTCAATTTTCGATGAATTTTTCCAACATTTGTGGGCGTATATCGGGAATAACAAGGCGAATGTTGTCTTCCAAATGGTCAAGCGTTTGTGGCTTATCCGCATAGACCAATGACTTTACATAACCCCACAGAAAATAGTCTAGCGGTGTTAAATCACAAGATCTTGGAGGCCAATTCACAGGTCCAAAACGTGAAATTAGGCGGTCACCAAACGTGTCTTTTAATAAATCGATTGTGGCACGAGCTGTGTGACATGTTGCGCCGTCTTGTTGGAACCACAGCTCCTGGACATCATGATTGTTCAATTCAGGAATGAAAAAGTTAGTAATCATGGCTCTATACCGATCACCATTGACTGTAACGTTGTGGCCTTCATCGTTTTTGAAGAAGGATTCCACCAGCCCATAAAGCGCACCAAACAGTCAGTTTTTCTGGATGTAACGGTGTTTCGACATACACTTGTGGATTAGCTTCACTCCAAATGCGGCAGTTTTGTTTGTTGACGTAGCCATTCAACCAGAAGTGCGCTTCATCGCTAAACAAAATTCGCTTATGAAAATCGGGAACAACGGCAATCTCGTTTTGGGCCCATTCGACGAATCTACGCCTTGCTTGATGATCGTTTTGATGAATTGCCAAACCAAACTGAGAATAAATCACTTGACAGCTGTTAAATCGGTCGCCATCTTGGAAAGTAATGCCAACTTAAACTTCTATACCTGGAAAAAAACACTCTTTAATACAATTAATAAATTTTTTAACGACATTTTCTAATTTTTAACCTACAAGTAATTTTAAATATACATTATTTTATGACCAGTAATGTTAGGCATACACTATAATATATATATCCGTCCTTAAATTTAATTATTGATAAAATCTGTTAATTTTTATTTTCGAGGTTTTTTTTTTGTTTGTGTTTGTTTGAAAAATTACGGCAATTACGTTGTTCTTGGTGAGTTAGAACCTGGTAAAACCAGTTAAGAGATAATTGATCACCATAAAATGTGCTAAAAGAGAGATTAATTTGAAAAATGTCCTGGAATATTTTAAAAATAGGAAGAAAAAAAATTGAGAGTCTCCCACAAGAGAGAAAAGTTCCTTAAATAGAAAATGCACTTCTCGCTATTTTACGAAGAAAATAGTCAAATGTTCTAGGAAAAAGCTCACAAAATAGAGGGGTGCGTTGTGGGGTATTTTGAATTTATATAAAGGAACAATTAAAAAAAATTCGTGATAGGTACCACATATTGTTAAAATTATTATTGGAAAAACTAGGGAATATATTTGATGATACTACTGCATATTACATCGGATTTCTAATGCATTTTATTGCGTGGAAATAAAGTCCCAGAATAATTTAATTACTTAACTTAAAAAGACGAAACATCTTAGCCAAAGACATATCTGGAAAAAGCCCCAGTGTCTTATAAATAATATTAAACTTTAAATTGTAGAGGGAGTGAAAATAACTTGGAAGAAATTATCTCCTTTTATTCTATAGGTTCTTAAAGGTATGTCAAAATACACTGCTGGACAATTGCTAAGGACGGATAACACTATCATCCATAGCAACCACAAAATGAAAGGAAGCAAAATGTGGAAAATTAGAATAAGTGCGGGATATTAGTAAGAAGAAGTATGAGTATGCAAATTTTTTTTCCACGTCTGTTCATCACGTGATAGCGTTCATAAGAGCTTTAAGGGTTTTGACGCGTGTGGACAGTTGTTGTTTCAAGTCAAAGTTTTACAGGAAAGATTTAATAGACGAACTTAAAATTTTTGGCATGTCTTCCCGACATCACATAGATGATTTTATGCTTGGCCGAATTATTGGAAAGATCGAAGGGCGAAAAATAACAGATGTTGCCAGGAGTTCGACATCGCTCACAGCATTGTTTCACGGCTGTGGAAGTCATTTAAAACTACTGGAATGTGTAGTAGACGGCACGGGGAGGTCGTGTTAGAAGTACGACGCCTGCAGAAGACAGATATATCGTCCTATCAGCAAAAAGGAACAGGCGCACCACAGCTCAGCAGGTGGCAAATCAGTTTCTTGCTGCCTCAGGAAAGCAGATCTCCCGAAACACTGTTGCCAGACGTTTGAGGGGAGGAGGACTATACGCACGCAGACCTTTAGTGTGTGTCCCATTGACCAGACAGCACCGTACTGCCCGTTTGCAATGGTGTCGTGAGCATCACAATTGGACTGAACAGGACTGGGCATGCGTACTATTCTCAGATGAGAGTAGGTTCAGTCTGTCATCGGATTGTAGACGCCAACTGATCTGGCGCGAGAGTGGTACTGCTTATCGTCCAGAAAATATCCAGGAAAAGGACCGATATCCGACATGCAGTATCATGGTGTGGGCCGGCATCATGATCAATGGCCGCACGCGCCTACATGTGGTTGCGAATGGGACTATGACGGGCCAACGATACATTGATGAAGTTCTACTTCCTCATGTTCGTCTTTTCCGTGGTGCTGTCGGTGATAAATTTGTTTTTTATGGACGACAACGCAACATGTCATCGAACACTAGCTGTTCAGGATTGTCTAGACAGCGAGGGTATTCAACGTCTCGTATGGCCAGCGCGTTCTCCAGATCTAAACCCCATTGAAAATGTGTGGGATGCTTTGGGGAGGCAAGTTGCTGGTCGAAACTATCCTCCGACAAACAAGAACACCCTCATCCGTGCACTCACAGAGGAATGGGATAAATTGCCTCAACAGCTGCTGGATAAGGTTGTGCAAAGTATGGTGTGACGTGTGGAATGTTGCATCACACTCCATGGTGGACATATCCTGTACTGATACCTTTCTTTAAGGTGCCTGCTGACTTTTAGATGCATTGTTCCATTTCTCCGTACGCAGATCAAATGAACATTTTTTTTTCTTTCAGATGTTTCACAGCTTTAGTACTTTCCAGAACAATAAATATGCTTTATTCTAATGTCTGAACAGTGTGGCAACTATATTTTATCCTACTAGGCCTCATGTATCGCTTAATGTTATGCTACATAGCAATTTGTGATCCATCCTTAGCAATTGTCCAGCAGTGTATATATATGTAGATATTTCGTAGACCTTTATTTTCTTTAATATGCCTCGAATAAAAGTTTTAAAAGCAGCTTCAAAAACTGAATAATTTGCAAAGAAACAAACTGTTTGATGTAAATTATTATATTTTTGTACTAAATTAAAAATATTAAGTTGACTAAATTGAAACAGTGGTAATATTTTATTCAGTGTTAAGACATATTTTTTCTCCTAATGAAATATGAGTATTTTTGAAAAACAATTCAAAACATGGGAAACAAAAAACTTCTATATCCACTATAAAATTTAAAAACCGTTATTAACAAAAATATCATTAAGTTCATTTATTTTAACAATAATTTTAAAATGAAGATAATATTTTTCTTTCAAGTAAAAAAAATTCTTTATCATAAAATACCATAACAATTGTTTACCTACTGCTGATATGTTATTTTAATTCCCCCTCATCTCTCTAGAACATGCTTTTATTTTTTACCTGTTATTCTATATAAATTTTTTAAGTTGAGGAGTTAAGTTGAACATAATGCTCCCAAAGTAATACTACTTTCAATTTAGTAAGTTAATATATTTTAAATTTATTTTTTTTTTTTTAAATAACACAAAATATTTCTAATAGATTAACTTAAAATTTATCTGAAAAAAAGAAATATATACAAAGTTGATATCAGACGGTATCAATTAACTTCACTAATACACTGGTTATCATAAATTAAGGAAAAATCCCCAAAATAGCGATAACTCTCCCAAAAATAAGCCAGTCTGCATGAAATGGTTGATAAGTAAAAGAAGCTTAATGATATTACATTATACCGAATAGGGTCGATGTAGTCGGAATAGGTAATTTGCAAGGATCATAAAAAATTGATGTCTCAGAGCAAGACGGCAAGTGTCGCTGTGTGTCTGAGAATAGAAATCTGGTATCGCAAAATTGTAACAATGACAGCGCGACATCATTTGATTGAAGAACTGCGATGGCGAGCTATTTTGAGACTAGAGGCATGACAAATTCAGAAAGAAGTGGCTAGATGGGCTGATTCCGCCCTGTGATTCATAGACTTCGGTAACAATTTCTAACAACGGATTTGGCATCCAGAAGGCAGCCGAGAACAGCCACTCGGAACCAAGAGTGCTGATGACCGATATTTATCATTATGCGCACGAAGGAATAGAACCGCAACTCAGATGCTGCAAGCTCGGGAAGGCTCGTATCAATATCAACCTTGCATCGAACCCTCCACGAACGTAATCTTTATGCGAGGCGACTAGCCATTTGTATCCCGCTCCCGTCATAGGCGGGAAAGTTTGTAGTGGGCACGTCAGCATGTCCACTGGACACATGATCAATGGTGAGATGTTCTTAAGGTATCCGTCTACGTTCGAAACCGTGATTTTGCAAAGCCCATAAATGGATAATTTTCATGATATTTAGTGTCACTTAGATTAGAATGTATACATAAAATTGTTTTAAGGACATTTTGAAAAAAAAAAAAATTATTTAAATATAATATATTTTGGCAAAACATTAACTTAGAATAATCTTTTTTCCAAATGTTCTCCTTTTGTGAAAAATGCTTCTATTATAATAATATTTTGCCTGTAATATTTGCTCAGGCCTCTCTATAGAAGCTCAACTAGAATTTTTGAAATATATAACTCAGAAGTGGGTTTATTCATATTTTACGACATCAGAGGGGAGAAATTTTAAGAAAAAAACGCCAATATATATTTCAATTGGTGGTAACTCTGAAAATAATGTGAATTTTTCAAAAATTTTAGTTGTTCCTCTGTAGAGAAGTCGGAGCTATATACAGGCAAAATATTATTATAATAGAACCATTTTTCACAGAAGAACATTTGGAAAAAAGAATATTCTAAGTTAATTTTTTGCCAAAATATTGTATTTAAATAAAAAAAAATTTCAAAATGTCCTTAAAACAATTTTATGCAGGTATTCTAATCTGATTGACACTAAATATCATGAAAATTATCCATTTCGGCGCTTTTTTAAAATCACGCTTCCGAACATAGTCGGATACCTTAAGGATGAGTCTAGGTTTAGCCACGAAAACAATAGAAGGCGTATTTTCATTTAGAAAGAGCTCGGAACATGACACATCCGTGAAAGAGATGGACACGGATCATTCTGTGTTTGGGGTGGTATCTCTTTGGATGGAGATGCCCAGACATCCATGTCTTTTCCCGAGGAATTGCTAATATTCACACCTATAGAGATGATATCCTGGATGCTTATGTGCGTCATTTTAGTGATTCAATAGGTGGTACTTTCTTGCAACAGGATGATAATGCATAATGCAAGACCACACAGGGCTCGCAACGTGGATGCTTATCATGAGAAGGAAATAATTCAGAGAATGTAAAGGGTGTTTTTTTTTAGAGGTATAGAACTTTAAATTGCAATAAAACAACGATGTATTATTCGATTGACATGAATTTTTTTATTCGAAAGATAATCTTGTGGCATTACATTTTAAATATGATTTCTGGCATAGGACTGCCACGGCTGGCTCGGATGTAGTCCAATCTGGACGTCCAATTTTCGATGACTTTTTCCAACACTTGTGGCCGTATATCGGCAATAACACGGCGAATGTTGTCTTCCAAATGGTCAAGCGTTTGTGGCTTATCCGCATAGACCAATGACTTTACATAGCCCCACAGAAAATAGTCTAGCGGTGTTAAATCACAAGATCTTGGAAGCCAATTCACAGGTCCAAAACGTGAAATCAGGCGGTCACCAAACGTGTCTTTCAATAAATCGATTGTGGCACGATCTGTGTGACATGTTGCGCCGTCTTGTTGGAACCACAGCTCCCGGACATCATGATTGTTCAATTCAGGAATGAAAAGTTAGTAATCATGGCTCTATACCGATCACCATTGACTGTAACGTTGTGGCCTTCATCGTTTTTGGAGAAGTACTCACCAATGATTCCACCAGCCCATAAAGCGCACCAAACAGTCAGTTTTTCTGGATGTAACGGTGTTTCGACATACACTTGTGGATTAGCTTCACTCCAAATGCGGCAGTTTTGTTTGTTGACGTAGCCATTCAACCATAAGTGCGCTTCATCGCTAAACAAAATTCACTTATGAAAAGTATCGACCATTATTTTCGAAATAAAATTGAACAATTTGAAAGCATTGTTCAGGCGTGAGTCTATTCATGATGAATTGTCAAACCAAACTGAGAATAAATCACTTGACAGCTGTTAAATCGGTCGCCATCTTGGAAAGTAATGCCAACTTAAACTTCTATACCTGGAAAAAAACACTCTGTAGTAGCCAGCTCGATCACCGGTTTTTAACCCTATCGAGCACGTTTTGGACTCTAGGATGATGTGTGTAGATGCTCTCAATTCCCCTCTTAGGACCATACCTACGCTTTCAACTGCCTTGAAAGCAATGAGTGGCTCGCACTTCTTACAAAATTAATATACCGCATAATTGAGAGTATCACACATCGCTGCATGTGCTGTATTGCTTCTCGGGGGAATCATATCCCATTATTAAAAAGGCACTTTTCCTATGCTCAACTGACTGATTCGATTTGTTCATTGCACACATATGCTAATTTCTTTAACACCCTAGTTGTCTAGTGATTTATTTTTATGGTGTTTTAAGCCTTCCTACATATTGCATAATGTGAATATGTTTTATTCTTGAAATTCTGTGCAGAGCTTTTTATCGTTATAGTTTTGTAATTTTTCCTTAATTTATGATAATCTGTGTAGGTGGCTTCACTTAAATAGTTTTAGCTGAAAAAATCTATTGAAAAAAAACAGCGATAAAAATATTAATAAGAACAAGAATTTTCAAGAAATAGGATATCATAAAATAATCAAATCAATTTTATTAAATGTTGTTTTTGTGACTAATGCCACCTGCTTGACGAAGTCGGATCTAGGCTCGCGAAATTCATCGTGGCTAAGGGCTAGAATTTGGCTTTGAGCACCATGCAGGTAACAGTACGATTTTGCTCGGTTCCACCCCAATTTAGAGGGAGAAAACCCCGGGGGTGGCCAGGGGCCTCCCACCTCTCTTCCCCAGATTATTGCGAAAGGCTTATAGTAACTTTGTAAGATAATATAATACAAATTTATTATAAGCCTTTTGCAATAATCCCCCTAACTTACATTTCTTTACGAACTTAAGGAAGAACCTTATACAGACGCACACAATGGACTCTCGAATATCTAGATGATTGGTTGATTGAATATTAACGTCGCACTGTTCAGCTACACGAGGGCGTTTGGCGACGGACCACGTAATTTCGAACAATTGGTCAAGTGACGTGGACGACACCTGAGCTGGCACCCCCTCTCCTACTCTCGAATATCTAGGATGAATGAGAAATCCCAGATAACAAAGACTCCGGTTAAACCATTAAATATACGAAACTGAAAGAATTAAGTACATTATTTAAAAAATTACCACTCATTTACTGTTTGATAAAAGACAAAGGCATATCTTTTTCTTTATCTATCACTTTTTCAATAGTATTTTATCTAATGATGCTGCGTTATAGTTTTAAATCAGAATTAATATTCTGCCCATTTATTATCTTCTTGGCATTAAGTAATCAGAAAGATCTACGTGGAAAAACGCGGAACTGCGACTTACGCTCTGCTTGGGTTTGAAATCCTTTTCTTCTGAGGTAATTTTTTTTCCTCTCTTTTTTTTTCTTTCATTTTTTTCTCTTTTGCATAATTCCGGTATGCATTGTACGATTTCATTATCATTCGGAATATCATGTCTGTCTAAATTATTGCTTTCTCTTAAATGGCCGATAGCTTCGTGTCAACATTTTTACGACAAAAAATGTCTTGTAAAGGATTCAAAACACTACGTGTACTGTATCACAAGCACACTCGGCTTTCAAGAATCAGAAATTCCACATCAATCTCCAGTAACATTTACACCGTCATTTCTTTTTAAGTGGACGACATTTATTATTTTCCAAATCAGAAGCAGTGTAGTAAATAGCATTGACAGACAATTCCAAACTGCAATCTAAAAACTTGGACATCGAATTAATTCTGCTTTTTTAAAAAAAATCAAGTCTTTGGTAATAGACTCCTGGATAACTATCCCGGAAAATGGAAATTTTACTGCACTTTTCATATTCAGACTATTTATAATTATTTATTAAATACAATTAGAATATTTTAGAAACAATACAATTAGAAAGATATTAGAATACAATTAGAAAGATATATTTTCAAGTTATGACAATTATGGATTTTAAAAATAAGTTTTATTTTAGCTATTTAAGTTAGCTCCCCATAAATTTAAGAATTCATACATTTTTAACAAAAACACGGGGGACCGGGAGACATGTTATCAATATTTTAAAATGTAACATTAAAATTAACTCATTGCATAATGATGTGTTTTATTTTTAACTATAAATAACCATATAACCTAACAGTAATAATTAATAATTTATAAAATTTTATCAATATAAAGAAGACAATTTTTTTTTAAAATTATAAATAGCTAATTTTGTTTTTAAATAAGAATTATAACATTCTTATTAGAGTTTTATCGATTCTTCTATATACCTTTAGACCTCTAGAGATGCAATTTCAATGAAACGAAAGTTTTTTTTTTTAATCTGTAATCACTTACTTTAGCCACAGAAAGTTTGAGCACTGTACCCATGTACAAGGCATGAACTGTTGAGAAGAACCCGAGCAACCAAAATTGTCCAAAAAATCCAATAGCTAAAGACCACAGTGGAACAGAAAAAGCCATTTCTTTCCAGGGTATTGAAAGTATCTGAGAAAATGCACACAAATTGTATATTAATTACATTGAGAAATAAAAAAAAGTAAATTCAGTTAGGATTAGTTATGCATTCTTTATGATCTCAGAACCTAAATATTACTTGGTAGTGTGTGTGTGTGTGTGTGTATACTCCTTGTTATGAAAGTTAAATTTAATCATTAAATAAACTTTATTTAAAATATTGGTTAAATTAAAATTTTAGCGATTATTTTTTAGATAAATGTTTTGATGGTATTTGAATAGTATGGTTTTAAACAAAATTTGTGTTGGAGGTACATTGCGTTATATTCCCTAGAATGTAGCAGTAAAAAAGCTTATATTCATTGTTTTGTTGTTTGAGCAATCCTGTTTCTACAATTTCATGTCTAATTTTTATAGTCTCAACTTCTATTTTTAAATCATAATTTCATTACATAAATTCAAGTTCATATATATGATAGATTTCTTCATGATTCTAGAAAAGTCGTTAGTTAAAATCATGAATATTTTGAGAGAATGGCATAAAATAACATTTAATTTCAGTAATATCTTTATATACGGTTCTCAAAAAAGTGTATTTTTTATAATTCTGGGCATAATCTTTAATAAAACTGTGGATGAACTAATTAAATCATTTTGATACAAATAAAAAAAAAGTTTCTTTCTTATAAGTTTTTTTTTTATTTACGTAATTTTACTCCTTTAAATGCACACAGAAAATACTAAGCTAACGAATATTTATATTTGCTTAAGGATTCTACGACCAACAAAATATTGCTACAAAGCAAAAATAGAAATTGAATGCCTGGAGTTTGTAGGGAATAGTTATAAAATATGTTATACAATGATATATCTTGAGTAAAATTCTTAAGATTTTGGCTACAACTTTTAGAATTAGCAACAGTCAATCAGTAAGACGACATAATTAATTTTTGCTTTTGAAACATGATGACCAGTTGGTTTCGAATAAAAATCTGAGATATCTGTTATTTAAATTTTACGAAAATCAGATGCTGATATTTTGACTGTAAAAGGAAAATAGACAATGAGTTTTTTTTAGTACAACGGATGATGGCTGTAATGGGAAACAAAAAGTCTTTAATTCACTATTCTATAGTTATATGTATCAATAAATAGTTCTATTTAATTCGACTCCGGTTAATTAATATCCAATTAAGAGCCACAGAAGAACAGTGGTAATTTTTTTAAATTTTGAACCAAGCGATGAGATTTTGACACCTTTTTCTCATACTTCACTCAAAATTTTCAAACCATGCCATATGAAAGATTAAAAACTCCAAAATGTAATTGAGTTTAGCATAAGTATAGCTCTTGTTTTCGTCCCATGATTTGATGGAGTCATGCGCTATCATCCACTAATCCTTCTTCATTAAAATACAGGAATATCTTTTATTGAAAATAGAAGATTATTGTCAATTAGAAGGAAACATCGACTTTTTTTAAATTGGAACTAGCGAATTACTACTAAATGCGCTCCGTTATATTTTGTAACAGTTAGTTGAAAAGAATTTTTCCTTAAATTCATGCAGCATCCATTCTAAATTCTTTATTATACGTATTTAAACCAACCACAGAAACTAATGACATTTGAATAAAAAAAAACTAATCTAAGATATTTTGAATACGTTTCTTTCTTTATACAATTTCAGAAAATAATAATTTATATGAGTAACTATTACAAGAAGAACAAAATTATATTACCTTTTCTCTCTTGCTTGTTTCCATTCCTGAAACAATTGTAGAAAGCTCTTCTTCACTTATTCTTGGATGGCTGTGTGGAGTTTCGTACATAAAATATGCGCAAATCACGCACCATAAAATTCCAGAGACGGCTAAATGACGAAAAATAATATTTATTAATAATCAGCTGATAAAAATTAATTAATAAAAAATATTTTGTACGACAGTAATATGTTTACCTCCAATGTAAAATACAGAAGGCCATCCACCAAGCACAGTCGTTCCACATAATGCACCAGAGACAATAACAGCCAGGAAAGAACCGATACCATACCCTGATAGAATAAAAGATGCATGGAAACTTCGCTCGTGTTCAGGAATCCACTTGCCCAGCATATAAAATACAATAGGGATAATAGGGCCCTACATTAAGTAGACAACATTAGTGAAGTATTTGTCATTATTTGATACTCATAAGTTAAGCACAATCAACAAAAATATGAATACATTTACAGAAGTAAAAATAACGAATAGCCACAAAATTTACTAACATGATATGCATACAGAATTTGGTTTGCAGAAAAAACTGATAATAAATATACTAACAATTATACTTTTTCAGTATAAATAATGATCTTATTTGTGCATTGACAATATTTATGTTTTTCGGGTTCCAGAACAATAGTTGAAAATAGGCTCCCTTTAAAGTCACCATAATTAATTATTTTTGTTTAATGCAATATAGAAGCAATGTACCATTCCAATAAAATCTTAAAAGGTTTCAGACATAGATTTTTCCTAGGAAATCATCAGCGAAAACAAAGAAATAATGAATTCCACAACAAAACTGAGAGGATTTAGTCTTTCTCTGGCTAAATTTTAATCAAATAACTTTGATAGCAAAGTTTTGATATTTTATTAGATTTTCCAAAATGATGGCTATTTGGAAATGAATCTAAATCTTTGTTCTGCAAGTAAAAGTTGTGTAATTATTACCCCTTTTATTTTGAATTTGATGAGAGTTCCATTGAATTTTATGTTGTAATTATGCATAATCATTTCTAATTCAAGCTGAAATGCAAACATAGTTAACTTTTGGTCATTCCGCCGTTGAAAAAAAGCTTTATTAAACATTATACTAAAAAAAAAAATCTCAACATATTCTTCCGATATAGATCAGGAATATTAAACTTTAAGTCAAATTTTGCTAAGAAATTTCCTTAGAAATCTTAATTTAAAGGAAATTTTAATTCTTTTATTGAAATACCTTTGTTAAAGGCACTCTAATATAGAAAATAAATTTTAAAAAATTAAAATAAAACTTTTTGAAAATTCCTCAGTTCTAAAAAAAATAGTTGAGTGCTTTAATAAATTTACCCATTTCGTGTGGTCATAGATTCTGATGTTATTTTCGAGAGTAAATTCCAAGGTTAATAGGGCTTACAATATTGAAAAAAACGAGTAAGATCAAATGCTTTGCTGAATATCGAATGGTCATCAAATGTGGCAGCCTAACGGTAATTTAATGATACACAATAATTTTAAAGAATTGTTTTGAAATACATTGAAATGTATTTCAAATAAAGTATATAGGAAGAGATTGAGAATAACCTAGATCAATCAATAAATAATGAATATCAATAATATGTCATCAAAATTAACATGTAGTAAGAATAATATTATAAGTGGCATATAATAATCTTATAATATTATTTTATCGTAATTATATATAATATTTATATAGTGCGATTTAATAACAGTTATCAGAAATATTAATCATAATAAAATTTAATAGGAATTATAAAAAAGAATAATCGGCGAATTGTAAAATATAAAAAGTAACGCATAAGATTACTCGTATTACATAATTATAAATAAATAACATACTAGCTTTAATTACACAACAAAAATAGTTATAGATAAATAACATAATAATTATAAATAAATAACAGCAATAGTTATAAATAAATAATATTAATTATAAATAAATAAGAAAATATGTAATAATATTTATAAATAAATGTTAAAAAAACATTTATAAGTAACAAATATTAGATGATTATTAAAAAAGTAATAATTGCATTTTTGTATTAAATTATGAATAAAATAATTACATAATGTATGTTAAAATATATTAAGAATTCTAATTACAAAGTAATGAAAGCTTGCAATATGACACTTGCGCTGCAAGTTCCTTCAACGAAGTGCATCGAACAAAGAACGTAAAAAAAAACATTTTTAAAAAGTAAAATAAAACGAAAGTAAACGATTTATAGCGATCATTAAAAGCACAACACTTATGCTTCTAATAAAAAAAATATTCTAGTACTCACTAATTTTAGAAATATCCATATTCGAAAATAGCACATAATTAAACACAAGAGAAATTACACTGAAAATGGTTCACTTTTTACAGAAATTTGAAATTTTTATTAAAATCGTCTGAAATTAAAAGGGTTACAGCGGGAAAAAACCTCAATAAAAGTTATTTCTAATATACGTTATCCCCATGGCAACCACATCGACAGATGATAAAAATATTAAGGTAACCACATTGTAATGTTATCGCCCATCTTGGCGAACATAAACAACAACTCGGCGCTATTACCCCCGATATCAAACTAGCACCTTTTATTTATATGTTGAGAAAACATACTTTTATGACTTTTTATAATAAATTTAAAAATTAATAAATTATCAAAAATTTTCTCAAATTTTCTCGATGTTTTCGTGTATTTTTATTCATTTGTTATTTATTGATCATTTTTTATTTATCCACGCGAATGTGTATATCATAACAATTATATAATATACCTCTAGAAAATATATAGAATTAAACAGGTTAATATAAATGAGCACGTAATACCATTTAGTAAAAGCGAATAAAACCACGTAGTTTCTAGATAAGCGGAAGTAATCATTGGTATTCACGATGCGAAAAAATTCCGGTTATTTAAATATAAAAGCTGTATTTAGAAATAATAATTACGATCGTTAAACTTAAATTTCACTCAAAAGCTGATTAAAGATTCAAAACAAAGCTAAACGTTTTCTCCATTCTAAGTATGCGATACATATAATATTAGGTTGGAGAAAAAGAAATCCATTACTTTTGCATAAAATTCAAAAGGTTATTTAACATGTTTGGAAGGTCCGATTTGGGTCAAATATGTACCGTTGTGTTGTATATTTTGTTGCCATTTTAAAGGTAGCTTCATATTGTCTCTCTCATAGAAGTCTTGATCTTTATTGGCGAAAAACTCTAGCAATCGATTTTCACGATCTTCTCTTGATCCCAATTTATTATCACTCTGAAAGTTTTGCAATGCGAGAAAATGGTGGCAATCGTTTGGTGACGGGTCCGGACTATAAGGTGGATGCATTGAAACTTTCCATCCAAGCTCCTAGAGTCACTGGCGAGTCACTACAGACCTGTGTGGCGTGGCGTTGTCCTGATGGAATACAACACCTCTTCTGCTGGCCAATTTTGGCCGTTTCTGGTCAGTCATTAGCTTCAAATGGTTCAGTTGCTGACAGTAGAATTCTGAATTTAGTGTTTAGCCCTACGGAAGCAACTCATAATAAATTATTCCTTTCCAGTCCCACCAAATACACAGTAGAACCTTCCTGGATTTTAGTCCTGGTTTGACCACCGTTTGAGCTGCTTCACTGCGCTTTGACCACGATCGTTTTTGCACAATATTGTCGTATGTGACCCATTTTTCATCCTCAGTCACCATCCGTTTAAGAAATGGATCGATTTCATTCCGTTTGGCCAGGGCTTCACAGATGGAAATTCGATCCATCTTGTTTTTTGGTGTTAATTGGTGTGGCACCCAAACATCGAGCTTTCTTTAATCCAACTCTGCGCAAATAGTTTCAAACTGTTTTATGGTCGACCTTTAGTTCTGGGCGGTGCTACGAATACTAACACGTGCCGGTCAACTTCGATTATTTCTGTGATTTTATTGACATTTTCGATGACGGATGTAGGGCAACTTGAACTTAAAAAATGCCTGAACGCGGAATAGACGAAACCAAAATTGCGCGTAATTGGCTGTTACAGTATCGGCACCATAAACACTATTTACAATTTCAGCCGCTTGGCTTGCATTTTCACCTTTATCAAACAAAAACTATAAAATGTACCGAATTTTCTCTTTGTTGACTTCCATTTTAACACCTTGTAACTCACAACTGAATGGACCAAACAAAAAACAGAAAAATAAATTTTTTAGTGTGAAATGTCACCTTTTGACAACGAGCATAAATTTGAAATTGTTTGATCTATACTTCATGAGATATCGACACTATAGTCATCTACCGAAAAAATAATGCATTTCCTTTTCCCCAACCTAATATATACATGCGTACAGTGGGCCACATAAGTGTTCGTACACTTGCAATTTCTTATAAAATTTAATGTTTTCGACTAATGAAAAAATATTGTAATTGTAATTTTTTTTTGTGATATCTGCAACTTGTTCTTAGTGGAATGACATAATTATTTTTTTAAAATATATATATATATATATATATATATATATATATATATATATACTATTTTAAAAATATTAATAATCAAAATATATATATATATATATATATATATGATAGCATAACTTTTTAAAAATTAATAATCAAAAGCTGCAAAAAATCTTCATACACTTAACAAAAAATATCAACTTAGCTTTAAGTATAGTATTTCTTTCTTAATTTAGTACTTACCAGGATATCTTTTAGTGTCTCCAACAACTTTTAAGCGTCTTGGTATAGATTTAAACAGTTTTTTTTGTAATTTCTGCATCGATTTTCCTCCATTCTTCTGTGATTGTCTTTACTTCACATTTTGTGTTTATTTGTCATGTGTCTTCTTTTTTTTCTTCAAAATCTCACCAA
Organism: Trichonephila clavipes; assembly: GCA_019973935.1. Classification (NCBI taxonomy): domain Eukaryota; kingdom Metazoa; phylum Arthropoda; class Arachnida; order Araneae; family Nephilidae; genus Trichonephila; species Trichonephila clavipes. The sequence goes on along the minus strand of BMAU01011056.1, from coordinate 328,528 downwards.
ATATGTTCTACTGGGCTAAATAAAATGATTGAGGAGGCTTTTTTATAATTTGGGGATAGTTATAAAGACACCAGTGGCGTATATTGAAAGCAGTGCGCTTGGCGTCATTACCCTGTTAAAAAATTAAGTCTTCTCCAATATCCAAATTCCGGGCGGATAATTTAAAATTTCTCTTTAAAATATTTAAATAGAGCTCATGATTCACAAAACGATAAAAAAATACCAAATTACCTAATTCTGAGGCCAATTTACACCCCACGCTAGAGCACCTTCACTTCAATGCTGAAGCATGGAGGTGGCGGAGTTCTTGCTCCACAAAAATTCATGGGATTAAACTCCTTATTTTTTCATTTACAAGCTATTATAAGCCTATCGGAACCAAAAATGTTGAATTATCAGCCATCCCAATGAATTTGCTGCCAATTTTGAATTTTCTGAAACTTAATCCCAAGAATCTAGTTGGATCAATAAAACATGGAGGTGGAAGTGTTCTTGCGTGGGGGTGCAAACCGGCCACAGAATTAGGTAATTTTTTTTGTTGATATTGTGAATCATGAGCTCTATTTAAATATTTTAATGAGAAATTTTTAATTATCCGCCCAAAATTTGGATATTGGAGAAACGACTTTATTATTTAACAGGATAATTACGCCACTGGTGTCTCTATAACTGTCCCCAAATTATGAAAACACCTCCTCAATCACTCTATTTATCCCAGTAGAACATATTTGGTGAGATTTTGATGTAAAAAAAAGAAAACATGACAATTAAACACAAAATGTGAAGTAAAAATAATAATCACAGAAGGATGGAGGAAAATCGATGCAGAAATTGCAAAAAACTGATTAAATCTATACCAAGACGCTTAAAAGTTGTTGGGGACACTAAAAGATATCCTACTAAGTACTAAATTAAGAAAGAAACACAGTATTTAAAGCTAAGTTGAGATTTTTTTGTTAAGTGTACGAAGACTTTTGTAACGTAATTTTTAGTAGCTTTTTGATTATTAATTTTTTTAAAAAATAGTACTCTTCTCTCTTTTTAAAAAAATTAATTATTTCATTCTACTAAGAACAAGTTGCAGATATCACAAAAAATTACAATTACAATATATTAATTTTTATTAGTAGAAAACATTAAATTTTACACTTAATTGCCAGTGTACCAACACTTTTGTGGCCCACTGTATATACAAATTGCTACTTCAGAATCTTGATTTCTCTCATCATTTTACTTTATAAGTTATCCTAATAACTTTAAAACATCCATTAATTTTAAAGTAATTTCTTAGAGAATCTTATATTGAAAAACAGAGACTATAAATATTTGTAAATATATTACAGTAAGGGACTGGGGAGCAGATTAATTGCGACACACAGAAGTATTGAATCATTCAGCTCATTTTTCAGTAATGATATTTAAAAATATAAGGCAGTATTTTAGGCCTTCTAAATTAAGAAATAAAACGAATACATTTAAAGTAACAGTACACATTTGAAAGACATTTTTTGAATTTACCTAAATTTTACATTTAAATGCATTTGTTATGACTTCAAGGGTCTTCAAAATTAGAAAAACACCAAAGAAAAGATTTGTTAGCGTATACTTTTAAAGTAAAATATCATTTTATGAAAAAATAATCTAAGAATAAGACTTTTCACAAAAAATAACTGAAAAAATACATCTATTGACATTTTTAAGGTATCCAAACACCAATGACCAAATTCGGTCAAAACACACATTTTTTTTTTATTTTATTGAATAAAGCTATCTTAGCTTTTCAAAACATAATTGTTTTGTTTCTACGTTACCTATATAGAGGCCAAGTTGCAATCAATTTGATTAAATTAGAAAAACCGGAAAAATGGGTCTTTAATCTATCAGAAGTGGGTATTTAAGTACGTACTAGTTCAAAATCTAGTAGCGTAGCTAGTCTGATAACTCAAAATGTGTGTTATAAATGTATTTCTATAAAACCTATTGAATCTGATATAGAGAATGTACTAAGACATTTTTTTTATTGTATGAATATTTATGGCCTTTTACTTAAATAATGGTCTCATTCAGAATGTCACATTTATTATACAATTTACTCAATCAGTTCTAAAATTTTTAAATTTAAAAAAACATTAAAATTTTAGTACATTTTCTAGATAAATGCATCTAATTTAGTTTAGTAATACTTTAACTGGCATAAGTTATTTACTTTTTTTCTCAAATTACTATGAAGATTTTCAAAAGTATTGCTGAAATGTCACTAATAATTGCGATTTTTGTAAAATTTAGACAATTTTTTTAAATATCATTATAAAGGGTGTTTTTTTAGAGATAGAGAACTTTAAATTGCAATAAAACAACGATGTATTATTCGATTGACATGAATTTTTTTTATTCGAAAGATAATCTTGTGGCATTACATTTTAAATATGATTTCTGGCATATGACTGCCACGGCTGGCTCGGATGTAGTCCAATCTGGACGTCCAATTTTCGATGACTTTTTCCAACATTTGTGGCCGTATATCGGCAATAACACGGTGAATGTTGTCTTCCAAATGGTCAAGCGTTTTTGGCTTATCCGCATAGACCAATGACTTTACATAGCTCACAGAAAATAGTCTAGCGGTGTTAAATCACAAGATCTTGGAGGCCAATTCACAGATCCAAAACGTGAAATTAGGCGGTCACCAAACGTGTCTTTCAATAAATCGATTGTGGCACGAGCTGTGTGACATGTTGCGCCGTCTTGTTGAAACCACAGCTCCTGGACATCATGATTGTTCAATTCAGGAATGAAAAAGTTAGTAATCATGGCTCTATACCGATCACCATTGACTGTAACGTTGTGGCCATCGTTTTTGAAGAAGTACGGACCAATGATTCCACCAGCCCATAAAGCGCACCAAACAGTCAGTTTTCTGGATGTAACGGTGTTTCGACATACACTTGTGGATTAGCTTCACTCCAAATGCGGCAGTTTTGTTTGTTGACGTAGCCATTCAACCAGAAATGCGCTTCATCGCTAAACAAAATTCGCTTATGAAAATCGGGAACAACGACAATCTCGTTTTGGGCCCATTCGACGAATCTACGCCTTGCTTGATGATCGTTTTGATGAATTGCCAAACCAAACTGAGAATAAATCACTTGACAGCTGTTAAATCGGTCGCCATCTTGGAAAGTAATGCCAACTTAAACTTCTATACCTGGAAAAAAACACTCTTTATATAGTCAAATATTATTATCAATTGGTATTTATTCTTAAAAAAATATTTATAATGTTTTAGTATGCCATTTTTTTTTAAAAAATTACTCCGAACGTTTTCGGATATCTTAAATAAAACTAAATAGACTATTATTTTGGTAGTATAGTAATTTGAGTTTCTGAGCATCGGAATTTCTTTTAAAAGGCATTGTAATTCTTACTTTATTGCTTCAAAAAAACTTCTACTCAACACATAAAATATTATGAATAGTCCATTCTATAAGCATTTAAAAAACATATGTATAAAATTTCAAATTCATTGATGCATAACATTTTGAGATATTGTGTTTTGCGGTAATGAAAAATGTTAAAGAAAACCACACTTTTTGAGAAAACGGCAAAAATAACATTAAACTGATCAATTTACATGAAAAAGCACTTGCTTCCTTATTAAAATACACTAGATTTGTAATGCTTATCATCTTAACCTTTTAAAGCACTATTTTTTTTTCTTTGAGAACTCTTAAAATATTTCGTGTTTGGGTTTGCAATGTGCTCTGATTCGTGAATTCTGCACTTGTCTAAATGTTTATATCCTCCTAAGTTACACCTCAGGTTTTCAGTATTTGTTTTTTAACAATTTTTAAACACTCATTGAACCTTTTATTAAACTGAATAATTGCATCATAAGTCCAAAAATTAAAAGTTTTAGGTGAAACAAATACCTCTTTGGGTGTTCTTTGCCAAATTAAAATATTACTTTGCATTCTGGGAGCATCCATGTAAGTATTTACTCAAAGTTTCTTTATTTCATGATTCTAAATATACCGCACAAGATTTTATTTAAAACCTCATTTGATAACCGAGCATATTTGTGAAAATACTGTTATTTCCCGAAAAGTTTCGAGATAGAAATCCATTGCCATCAAACTGATATTTACACTTTCTAGCAGTACTTCTAACCATATTTAAGCAAGAAAGTCAGAATAAAATGGAGGAATAAACTGTTCTATGCTGTCGAATCTTTCAACATGAAAATCAAGCGCATATGTAAAGATAGCTACTAAACAACAAACTTGCTTCCATATTTTACACATAAAAACGGAAAAATGTATTTCCAGGCACATTTATTTTTATATTTAAATATTTTTTTAAGTTCCTGACTAGTTATTTTTGTATGAAGTATAATATTTCATATTAAATACCAAGAAAGAGAAGCGTAAACATTTTTGATCATTTCCAGTAAGCAGAACAGTACTGCCGGTCAAAGAAATCCCTGATCAAGTAATACTAAAACAACTGTCATTCAGCTTCTAAAACAACTTGTTATAATATAATATAACTTAATAGTTATAACTTTAAGGTATATAGCTACTATATACCTTAAAGTTCCTACAGAAAAATACATAAAAAATTTTAACTGTGATAAATTTGATTATAAAAGTTTTAGTTTTAAATTATGTATTTTGAATAACGAAAAATTTTTTCGATAATCGCAAATACATACATCACTTTATCTATGACCGCAATAAAATGTTTTGATGGTAACTTTATGAATTCTAGTGATCATTATTTTTTATGTAATTATTTCTTGAAATAAATGGCATGTAATTTCCATCGAATGTTATCACATTTACATAGAAATAAAATATCTTCTAACTTTTCTCACATAGACTATATATTGAACTTAGCGCAGCAAGTATGCGTACCTTAACTAGAGCCTTGGAATTTTAAAGTAAGGATTAGGTATAGAAATATGCTTGTAAGCGATTTTTTTTATCAAGAAAAAGTTTCAAGTTAATTAAAACTGAACTATAAACATTAATAAAAGTTTTTTTAAGCAAATCAATAAAACTCCAGCTTAAGAGGTTGCCGTAGAATATAATGAAATCACCAAGTTAGCCCTTTATTTACCGCATAATTTACTGCATTTTTTTGTGTAATTTTTTTGAGTCACTATATTGAAAAACAAGGAATATACCTAATTTAAATACTCAACTTTAGGAAATTTAATCCGTTAGGGCTAATTAATTAAGTTGGTACTTTAACAAAGGTACAGTTCACAAAGGTCTTAAATATTTTCATAATACAAAAAGACTGAATGACTTTTTTAACGCAGTTTTAACTCTTAAAAATGCTAAGTAAGCAGAGAACACTAATATTTTACCGCTCAAAATATTTATATTTAAAGATTATTAAATTATTAAAATTTATTTACTTTTTTTACATATAAAACAGCTTTTACACATAAACTTAGTTTGATGATATTCAAAGAAACAGTTTTTCTCTTTTCATTAATACACAAAAAGACATTACACGTTTTGCATTTTGAGTGTGTTTTCGATCGAATGTTTTTTAAGACACTGCATCTTGGGGTAGGAAATACTATATTTTCTGAACATGAATTGCTGCACCCTGAATCTTGTTCAGTTCCGTTCTGTCTTCTTCAGAATCTGATGAAAATTCCAGCAGATTATTTGCTGGGACATTTGTATCTGAACTAACATCTATTAGTGCATCACTGCTTCCAACTGGTAGTATCTGTAATAAATCCAAAGCCTCTTGAAGACTAAGCTGCTTTTTTCCAGATAGTCTAAGAGGGAAAAAATTATAGTACCTTAAAAACCTCCTATTCTTGTAAGATCTCAGTAGTACACAAAAAAAATTAAATGTTAATTTTTGAATAAAGAATAGATATTATATTTAATTGTGAGGCAAAAAAAAGCAAGATCAGATTCAAATTTTAAAAAGCAAAATAAATAAGTTTAACTTAAAAGAAATGCCGAAAAGTATAACTCTATAACACTTTAGTAATGAAGCTACAATACTACAAAAAACAATAATAAGCTACATGGACGAAAAGCAAACACGTAAAGTGCTTTCTCTAACATCCAGTGTGCTGACGGTACTTATACGTACCACAAAGTTATTCCACTATAAAAATCAATTACTTGAACTATTTACTTAAAATAAACAGTTAAATCGTTTTCTCTGAGCGTTTTTAATTAATATATAAGTAAAGTAAGACACACTTACCTTTTGACTTAACTACTTTTGCAGAACAAAAAGGACAATCCGATCAAAATGGCAGCTGAATGCACAACTTCAGTTTTAAAACTATTCGCCTCTTTCTTGCTATAATACTTACTCATCATAGAATCTGTACTGTCATGTATATATTCTGGAAAAGTGGAATTAAAATAGTTTTCCTGCTAAGTGTCGTTAGAATATTCGTAAAAATGGTTGTTCTATGTAATTTTAAAGGGACTGGTACTTATAAGAACCATTAGTAGATAAAGGGCTAAACTGGCTTTGGTACATTTATTTTAATCTGATATGGCAGTGCTTCTCAAACTTTCAATACTGGTGACCCACTTTTCTATCGCAATTTTTATCGTGCCCCTCCTTATACAATAATAATGTATTGAATGCAATAACAATGCACTTTGAGACGCAATAGCTACAATATGATCTTAATTATAAACCGTATAAATTAATCAAAGTATATTAAATTTTATATATGTTACTTTTAAGTAATATATATTTTATTTTTCTTTCGCGAATTTTTAAATTGGAACAATTGCAAAATACGGTGGCTGCTTTGAAGACAAAATATAGATCTCAGCCAAATATAAAAAAGTATTCGGAGAGTCAATTTCTAATTGTAAACATTCCTTTTGAAAAACTTTCCTCTGCAAGACAAGCCCATGGAAGTCGTTAATACTTATTAAACTTGCTCTTAATTTAGTATTAAAAATTAGTTATAAAATATCTTGTGCAGCACTGATACAATAAAGTCTGAAGTATCCACTCTTCGCACGACTTCATTTTTTAAAAAAACTAAAACTTTCTTGATATAATAGCTGAATTGTCAGGAGAGTAAACCCGAATGCGTGACAATGTTTACGAAAATGTAAAATGATATTTTAAAATGAATGCTCATATTATAATTAGTTTTAAGCGAACTGTAATTTTAAGCCTCACAGAATGAGCATTTAGAATTAATATTAAATAATGAAAAATGATGTTAAATTTCGATGAAGAATAATTGTGTTACTTTTTAATATTTAAAGCGAGAAGACTTCAAAGTGTTTTATCCCGGGAGCAGGCACACACTCGATACTAACGTTAATGGTCTCACAGGGTGATTGAGTCACTCCAAAACTTTTTTTATTATTATTTTTATTGTTCACGATACAAATCGTGATTCGAGTGAATAATTTAACTAAGAGAAAGTATACATACCTACTTCCGAGGGCTTTTCAATTTTTCTTTTGTAACAAATAAACAGTTTTGCCTGAATTAACGATTTCATGATCTGCGTGCCCCGCGCGACTACTTCCAGGTTGAAAGTGTGTTCAATATATAATATGGATGTTACTGCTAAAAATTGTGTAAAATGTTTTTCATTTTGCTTTATAATATTTGAGAGTACTCATAAAAATAAATCTAGGCCAAGTAATCCTTCAAAGTGTGTGCTCTGTGGTTTTCCAAATATCAAATGCTTTTACATGGAACTCTCCTCCCCCCCACAGAAAAACATTAGTTACAACTTCCCTAAATGAGAAACAAATACACATAAGAGAGGAGTCATAACTAACTGTACCAATTACTTACAAGGTCAAACAGATGTTGAGGAAATATATTCTGCTGCCTACAGCTTTATGTACAGTATTTCATAACAGTGATGAATTTTTATCTTCCTAAATTTTTTTGATTCTGCGTCTGTGAGTTTTGTTTTTCTCTGAAAGAGTAGTATTTTAGGTTTAAAAAGGAAACGTAATAAAAAATCTCTCATCATGGGATTACAGCAAATCAAATAAAAGTGTTTTTTATTTGGTTATAGGATCAAAGATAGCTAATTAGGTATTGAAGAAGTTTTTATTTTTGATGACGTTATTTCGCCAGATAATATATATAAATTATATCAGTGTAAAAGCACATTTTTTATTATGTCTGAAAGTATTTTGTTTTTATTCATTCCAGTCAATTAATTTTTTTTAAAAAATCTTTTATTTTTGATATGCTTGCGCCCCCCTTGTAGGGTTATCGCGCCCCCCTAAGGGGCACGCCCCACAGTTTGAGAAACACTGTGATATGGTTCAGAAGAATCTCTTTTTTTCCCTTTTGTCCTTACGTGATTTGAAAATATAAAATGTTTCATCATATTAATAATTTTAATTATAATAAATATGTTCATATATATATATATAAAGAAATTCTTTTTTAAAATAATTAGAAATTTAATACTCCATATTTTTTAACTTTTGGATCTAGATTTATTAGTTTTAAGTAGGTACGGAATATGACGCTTAGACAGTTTTGATTTGTCGACATTCTTTTCGCGTTTCTAAAATGGGATTTCTCTATTCTTGTAAGAACACACACACATTCTAAATGTTATCATTTTTTACTTACTGTGCCGATACCAACAGCTATTCTTGCAGCAATGAAGGCATAAGGACTCCAAATAGCAGTTACAGGAAGCATGATAGTTGCCAATGAAGAAATGAGAGTACACAGAATGATCATTTTTTTGCCACCATAGAGTTCGGCCATACGACCACCAGGAATAAAAGATACCATCTGACCGTAATACACGGCTCCTAATGCAATGCCTTCAATTTTCGAGTTCCATTCCATACGTGGAATAGATATCTAAAAGAAAAATACTTGATTCCATTAATTTTCGTGTTTTCTATTCGGATATTTAATGAGTTTCTGAATATTTTAAGAAAATGGTATTGCTTAAGGAGTGAGTTTTGTAGCTTAAGCAGCAGTTCTTAAACTTCCGATTACCCCCCGCATTTTATGTATCAACGTGACATCGCGGCCCCCCAGGTGTTTGAATACCTCTCCCCCGACTTAATATTCTTGATTAAAATACAAGGTCTAGTAGAGTGTTTTCATTGGGGACACAGTTAAGTGATCTAGTCTAGTATGACCCATCTTTCAATTTTTCTATGAGGCTTTTCAGAGTCTGTAAAAGAGGAAAATATCAACGTTTCATGAGAAATTCTGCTAATCCCTAGAGAAACGCTGTGGACCTCCAGGGGTCTTCAGACAACAGTTTAAGAACCACTGGCTTACATATACATTAAAAATCTCAATTTTATTAAGCTTAAAATTAATTCTTTTCATAAATTTTTGATAAAAAGAAATATCAAAACTTATTATTTTTCAAATAAAGTGAGTCACTGTGGGTACAAGGAGTTCTGTGGCATAATTAATTATCAAAGCGGTGTTTCAAATATACTTATGCCACCTTTGCCTATTTGATAGAGCGGTACTCCAGTAATAGAATGGTTTTGAGTTTTTAATGAAATGAAAAGAAATGTGTCATATTTTCTCACGCCATATATATATATATATATATATATATATATATATATATATATATATATATATATATATATATATATATATAAGGCACTTTATTGAAAAAACTAATGCCATTCTAATAATTAGTACTATTTACTTGCTGAAATAAAAGGTGTTTTTTTTTTTCAGGTATAGAAGTTTAAGTTGGCATTACTTTCCAAGATGGCGACCGATTTAACAGCTGTCAAGTGATTTATTCTCAGTTTGGTTTGGCAATTCATCAAAACGATCATCAAGCAAGGCGTAGATTCGTCGAATGGACCCAAAACGAGATTGCCGTTGTTCCCGATTTTCATAAGCGAATTTTGTTTAGCGATGAAGCGCACTTCTGGTTGAATGGCTACGTCAACAAACAAAACTGCCGCATTTGGAGTGAAGCTAATCCACAAGTGTATGTCGAAACACCGTTACATCCAGAAAAACTGACTGTTTGGAGCGTTTTATGGGCTGGTGGAATCATTGGTCCGTATTTCTTAAAAAACGATGAAGGCCACAACGTTACAGTCAATGGTGATTGGTATAGAGCCATGATTACTAACTTTTTCATTCCTGAATTGAACAATCATGATGTCCAGGATCTGTGGTTCCAACAAGACGGCGCAACATGTCACACAGCTCGTGCCACAATCGATTTATTGAAAGACACGTTTGGTGACCGCCTAATTTCACGTTTTGGACCTGTGAATTGGCCTCCAAGATCTTGTGATTTCACACCGATAGACTATTTTCTGTGGGGCTATGTAAAGTCATTGGTCTATGCGGATAAGCCACAAACGCTTGACCATTTGGAAGACAACATTCGCCGTGTTATTGCCGATATACGGCCACAAATGTTGGAAAAAGTCATCGAAAATTGGACGTCCAGATTGGACTACATCCGAGCCAGCCGTGGCAGTCATATGCCAGAAATCATATTTAAAATGTAATGCCACAAGATTATCTTTCGAATAAAAAAAATTCATGTCAATCGAATAATACATCGTTGTTTTATTGCAATTTAAAGTTCTATACCTCTAAAAAAACACCCTTTAGAATGATAAAATGATTTCACACACACAGTGATTTTTCTCCTTTCAGACTTTTATTTTTAGGTAGAAAGTGAAGAATAAGTGTCTATTTCTCCATCTTTAAGTTATTACGATTCACAAAGTGCATATAAAATAAACTCTATGGCTTAGAAATTAAGATGAGCCAGGAAAACTATTCTTCGTCAACAAAAAAACAACCGAGTTCTCTCACTCAGAATCTGCTAAACTTTTTAAAATCAAAATAATTTTATTGATCTGTAGATTATTTTTAAAGTATCATAAGTTTTCTCAACTTTGAAAATTCCTTTAATATGTTGAAACTTACAAAATTAAATTGTATTATTAATTAAAACTATTTCTTTTTTACGAAGCAGATAATTAATATTCCTCTTTCAAATGAATAAAATAAATAATTAAAATGTTTTACCTGAGAAGCGTATGAATTATTCGTTGCATTGACGTTAATATGATGTCTATTTTCTTTTTCGTGTTTCACCATCGAAACTATTGCAATGCTAAGGTTAATATTATATGAAACAGCAATACAACAGGCAGTGAAAGCCAACAAAGAAAATATGTATCTTTTTGGAATGAGGTATGTTGTGACAGCTGAAATAAAAAACAACAACATTTTTTTCAGATTTTTTGACAGGTTAAAATATACGAGTTAAAAAAGGCTTGGTATATTAAGAATAAATTAAACATTAAAGATGAATTTGATACAGTTGAACAAAAACAAAATTATCTGCATAAATAGAGTGTTATAAAAAGGAACTACATATAAAATAGACACATAAATTTCATATGTCCAACCTTATACAAAAAACTAAGCAAAGTTATACTTTATGTCATAGTTTAAAGAAAAGTTGTTAGTGTTCTACTATAACCTGGATACAATTTATTACCACTAGGTTTATAAGTAGCAGCATAGACATACCTTCAAAGGTAGCTTAATAATTGACATATACACACACTGTACCTAATAAATAATAAGGATTAACGAGTTCTTTCAATAAATATCTTCGCTAATGTTTTGATTTTATAGTGATGGGGCTTAATACTGCCCACACAAATTTATTTAAGTCTTACCAAATTTTGATGTTATATTGGGAGGTTCTTCAGCAGTTTTCAGTCATAAATGTTCAGTTTTATATTGTGAATGTATTTATTAAATTGAACAAGCGTGTGTGCCCCAGAGATTCATATTTTTTCCATAACTATATATATAACTTCCTTTTTATAGTTAGAAGTTTGTCAAGGTGTTGTCTATCGTGAGGTTTTCAACCTTTGAATAATTTTCTGCTTGTTTGAATAATTCAGAAATATTATATGGCATTCAGTAACACACATTCATATCCAATTATGATGTATATAAATTTATTTAGTTATTTCAGAATAAAGGACATACAGTCATAATCTAAATATCTGATTTTACAGCAACCTTATCTGTCGAGGAAATATTGCGCCTTTGGAAGTGATATTAATTCTTCCTATAATCAAAATTAAGAATAAAAACATACTTCACGTTTGGAAGTCTAAATTAGGATAGTACGAAGTATAAAAAGGGCACCGTTCGAATCTATGTTATTATTGGCTCGTAGTCAAGAAAACCTTTAGAACAAAGCACTTTAAAATCTATACCTTTTATTTTTAAATAAAACCCAGATTTTTGTTCTTTTATTTCAAAAATTTTAAACTTTCAAATCAGTGGTTTTAAATTTGCCATCGGCAGTATAGACAACAATCAAATAGAATGAAAACGTGTTAATCGAAAAAGTGCGATTGAGTGTATTAGATGTCCATGCACAAAGATTACTTTGAGTACTTTAAAATAATTTAAGAAATTTTTTAAATTTAGTTTTTAAAATTCTTTAATATTGCTTTGCTTGTGGGTTGAAAATTAACAAAAATATATTGCAAAGATAAAAGAAGTTCTACCGTTAAATTTAATTTCATTTTGTAAAGGATTTTGCACGCGAGAGATTTGCTTGCAGTTATATATAATTCTGAATATAAGTCATTGAATTAAATCTCGTAAATTGAAATTAATCTATCTATTAATTTAAGTATTTGAATTAATACACAAATTAATTTAAAATATTACTTTTTTACAAAAATAATTTCGAATTTAAAAATAACATATTTTCAAGATAAAGAACTTTTTTTGCATTTTGATAATCATTAAAGAGCTCAAAAAGGATTCTCTCCCTCTCAATCAAAGTCGCTAAGGTAAATTTAAGTACACCCTGTACTAAGATAATAAATTGGAATTATTAAATGTAGAATGTATGAAGGTATTTTGAAATTAATTTGCCTATAAGGTATGAAAGAGCATTTCTGACTCTTAAAAAATTTCCTTAGTAGGAAACATCAGAATTTAAATTACTGAAAAACTGTTAAAGGTGTTTTTCCAGATAGCTTTTTGTTGAGTTCTAAGTAAAAATTAAGGTATCTGACTATATTCGGTACTGCGACTTTGTAAAAGCGTACAAATGAATACGTATTTTTATAATTAGTGTCACTTAGATTAGAATACACGTACAAAATTGTTTTAAGAATATTATTGCAATAAAAAATATTTAAAAGCAATATTTTGGCAAAAAAATTAACTTAAAATGACCTATTTTCAAGACATTTTCCTTTTATGAAAAATGCTTCTGTATTAATAATATTTTGCCTATATATAGCTAGACTTCTCCAGAGAGCTTGAACTAGGAGTTTTGAAAAATTCATGCTATTTTTAGAGTTATCAATTAAAATAATTATAGATGTTTTTCTTACAATTTTTCCTCTCTGGTGTATAAAAATATGGATAAATCCATTTCGAAGTCATATATTTCAAAAATTCTAGTTCAGGCATTGTACAGAGGTCAGTGAGTGTGAGTGAGTGAATATTAACGTCGCACTGTTCAGCTACAAGAAGGCTTTTGGTGACGGGTCACGTAATTTTGAACCCTGGTCAAGTGAAGTGGACGACGCCTGACACCCCCTCTCTAATTACTACACCACACCAACGAGTGGACGTTTGCGCTCTCAACAGATTTTACATGCATCTCTTCCCTACACGGTGGGTCTTTAGTGGTACTGGTCTCGAACTCGGGACAAGGCCAGCCACGATCCGATACCTTGACAACTCGGCTAACGTGACCACTGTACAGAGGTCAGAGCTATATATATGTAAAATATTATTATTATAAAAACATTTTTCTCAAAAGGAAAATTTTTTGAAAATAATTACATGTTCCTTTTTTTGCCAAAATATTGCATTTAAGTAATTTTTTATTGTAATAATATTTTAAAACAATTTTATACGTGTATTCTAATAAAAGAGAGAGAATTATGAAAAAAAAATGCATACTTTTGTACGCTTTTGAAAAATTATGGTTCCAAACGTAGTGGGATACCTTAAACATTTAAACGAAAATTTTTGTTCCTATGTTAAATTCTATAGTTTCAATTACAATTTAGTGCATAATTGTGATAAAAAAATAGTTTTTTACTAAAATATCTAGCATATATATATGAACATTTATTTAAATTTGAATGAATAATTAAAACTGATTTTGATAATTATTGTAGTACTTAACTTTTGACACATTTTTATATATAATTACTCCTTCATAATCGCTGAAAAAGTCCAGGAAAAAACAGAGTTATTTGAGAATAGTTTTAGTGTAAATATTTAAAAAATTATCGGTCAATTTTATTTATTATTAAGATATGAGTAGAAATTTTATTGGTATTTTTTCTGTTTTAAACTGAAAGCGTAACAGCTACTTGCGTAGAAATGTGCTAAGTTCTTACAAAGTAGAATGCTAGAAATACTTAGCCGTCTGTTTTCTTCTGAAGACTTTATAATTCATTTAAACATATTAGAAAATGCTTTTCCTATTCAACTATTTTTATTGAATTTTATTGAATATTCCATTTTTGTCTTTGTAATTTAAATGAAAAAGCTATAAATACTCATTATTTTAAATTATTCTACTCTCGTTCTGGCAAGCTACCAAGGTTAAAACATCACATTCAAACATGTAAATATGATAATCTTTCTTAAAATTAGCTTATAAAATATTGCTTAGGTTGTGTGCTTTCCGTAATTATGATAATCATCCAAAAGGTGAATCATATTTATATATATCTTACTTGCTTCAGATTTTGATCAGATGCTAACGAAAATAACATTCGAAACACTGCAATGCTTTTATACGATACTTAATTAACTAGTTAGGGTAATATCTGTCTTTTAACATAAAGATAAAAATTATTTTTCTACTTTTTCATGAGAAGTAAAGAAAAATATTTTCAACTCATAAAAAATAATAGAAAACAAGGTATTTTTAATGGGAATATATATACACTCTCTCTCACACATCCTGTTACAGTACTAGAATATATCTGTTATTGTATGGGCATTACAATTACATATAAAATATTAAACAATAAAGAAGTTTTAGCATAGGTTTTCTTTAATAATGCAGCTTGTTTTACACTCGGCAATCAGAAAAAAAACATTTAAAGATTTATATTACATTAAAACATGACATCATAAGATTATTTTAAATAGTTTAAGATGCAAAGTAAGCACTAAACAAAAAAGAAATCTTCTGGAATAAAAAATTTATATACTGTAACTGTCTGAAAATATACAAAATGCGATTGGCTAGATTTGAACTTTTAAAAGACTTAACAAAATTAATTTAAAATAACCAACACAATGCAAAGTTTTTAACAAATTGTAAAAAGTTAGAAATTTAGAAAAACCTATAAAGAAATTCTCGTATAACACAATTATATGTAAATAAAAACGGACATCGTTCTTGTAAATATTTAATACTATATCACCAATAGTTCTACCTACATTTTCAAATCTCAGAATTTTTAACAGTGCCGGTTTATCCATTGGGCACTTGGGGCGGGTGCTCAGGAGTCCGGATAAGCTAAACTTAACCAGATTTTCTGGTAATAAATTTCGATCTTCCAGTGCTAAGGGATCCTGTAGATCTTCTGCGCCCAGGACCCAAAATGAGCTGAAATCGGCACTGATTTTTAATGTGTATCAAGGCTTTTCTGTCATTTTCTTTAAAAATTAAAGAACGCTAATCTCGCAAACTTAACTACTGGTCTACCGAGATTCAGAATCAGGATTCTAATTTCCCTGATCATGTGTTAATGAGGTGTTTTAATACGTTGGACACTAGCAGTAGTGCACACAAAAATTTTTCAAGGGGGGTTCCAGGGTCGAGACAGTCCGCAATTTCGGTATCATGCTCATATACACCACCCAACATATTCCTTAGATTGTGTCGAATTTGGGGAACAAAAGCAATACAAAATTAATAATTGAATAAATAATTAGCATTAATTAATAACATTAATTACTAATAACAAATACATAATTAAATTTTATGTAATATATACATAGGACGCCCCCCTCCTTGTGTGCACCCCTGTGTGACGAATCTGTACGGAACCTTTCCACTAATATTCCTAGGCGTCGTTTTTGATGATTATACGTGTTTATTTCCAATCAAACTCCGAGAAGCAAACGGGATATGCAAAGTAGATAGGGTATTTAAGTAGAGCGTTGTAAGCTAGCAAAGATGAAGGCTATTGAGCCAGCAGCAGCAGAGACAACCTTTAGAGGATTCAATTGGATTACGATAGTGAAGAGTTACTACTAGTATATTCTAAGATGTAATCTTAAAAGTTAATGTACCTCTGAAGATATCGAAGTATTACCAGGTGATATACTATAGTTTATTATCGCTTAAAACAAGCGTTAGTTTAACAAATTTAATTTAAGTTAATGAAAGCTAATAATTCGAGTTACGTGTATTTTTGGACCTATTTCGGTAGAGATTATTGATCTTACGCGTAATTATTGATTAATTTTCTACTTCGTAATTTAATTTAATATTAAAGTTAAAGCCCTTTTGTTTGATGTAACATAAAAATATTATGTCATTAGAGTTTCTAACATTTGAATCAATTGAATAAATCTAAGTTATTATTTAACAAATGGCTTTTAGTGATTCTTTGCCTCAAATTAATCTTGGTGTCCAGGGTGGAACCCAGTGGGGTCCCCACAATTGGACAATAATAATACTGAAGGAATTCTATAGTGTGAAATTAGTGTGAAAAGAAAGGAATTTTCTTTTAGTGAATGTACAGTCACATCAGAATGGAGAGAGTTAACGGGGACGACGTCTAGAGTTTGTGCTTTAACCTTAATTTTCACATAAGCCCACATCTGCACTTTGTGGCGCAGTTACAGAGAAACGAAGCTCATAACAATTTATGAGGAAGTCAGATTAAATACACGAATATTAGATCCACGTGGGATGCCTTGATCTTCAGGCACATTTTCTATGTGCTATCTACACTTGATGAGATGAATCTGAAAAAACATCTAAAAATAAACTATAAAGCTCATACGAAAAACGACGTAGAAGTTGGTGAGTTTCTAAATTCACCATTTATTAGTCAGAAT
Organism: Trichonephila clavipes; assembly: GCA_019973935.1. Classification (NCBI taxonomy): domain Eukaryota; kingdom Metazoa; phylum Arthropoda; class Arachnida; order Araneae; family Nephilidae; genus Trichonephila; species Trichonephila clavipes. Next base: position 311,422 of record BMAU01011056.1, on the reverse strand, counting down.
ACAGTTTTTTCTTCAAGCCAAGATTAGATTTAAAAGCAAAATTTAAATTATTACCCTTTAATATATTCCCTTTTTTAATATTTCCCTTTGTTTAAAAATGATAAAGTTGGTTTTTTTTCGTAAAATACAATGCAATAATAAATGTTCTCCAAATAAAACCGGAGTGAATTATGAAACTCTTTTTAAATAAAATTGCATCATTTTGTATTTATTATATTTGCCTTGTAAGGAATTCTAATTTTTGATTCAGTCCCAAGAAATAGATAACAAGATATAATAACCAGTTTATTTGATCTTTTATTTCATTTAAAAGTAATATAAACTTCTCATATTTCACGAAGTAAGACTTGTTCACAGAAGTAAAACCAAGAGCAAGAAATAAAAATTTAAATAAACAAGAAACACAACAACACGCAGACAAATATAAACACACTTCAAATTTACTTTAGTTTGGCACTTAAGTTCAATTTGTAGTGCAAATGAACGTATACTCTGCATTAACATCAGCTTCACCTTAGACATAAACAATACTGGTCTGAAAACGAAATCATACATAAATTTAAAACTTTCATATCCAGTGAAAATTTGAGTTAGAATTAAGTCAGTTGAAGATAGAAGGACGAGAAAAAAAATCGAGTGCAGTTTTGTATGTACACTGTATGCGAGTGCCAGCGCATTATTTAAAATGCATTTGTACTGTTTATACATTTATTGGTCTGTTTTTTCCATCGTAACGAGTATAGAAAGTCTTTCTACCAGGGATTATTTTGTATCTTATTCAATTTTTTTAAAATTTTTTCTCGTTTCTGAACTTAATTATATATGCAACTTACGTTATACGTGGTGAAAAATGAGATTTTTTTACTTTTAAATAAATTTTAAAAAAAATAAACTGATATTAAATCTTGTTACACATCTGTTGGGACTGGATCAAAATTAGTATTGCTTATAAAACAAATAGAATGAATTTCAAATGTAATATAATATCTTTCAAATAAATTTACAACACAAGAGAGGAATTTAAATGGAAAATAATCTATTGAAATAGCATTTTATATAAAAAAAATGATTTGTCATTTTAAAAGTTGAGAAAAGAAGGATATTATAAGCGGTATATATAAAACGTAGATTTTTTTTCAATCTAACATTAACTCTCCGGAAAAAAAGTGTAGACCATATTATATGATTATTTAAAAGTCATGTATAAAATATATTTTATGTGTTAAAATTAAACTTTTATAAAGTCACAGTTTTTCGAGAAACTAGGTTATTCAGTGAAATGTCTCAAAACGAAATCATACAAAAACTTAAAATTTTCGTGGTCAGTTAAAATTTGAGTTACAAGTCAGCTGAAGATAGAAGGACGAAAAACCAAAAAAGATCGAGCGCGCATTCTTTTATATGCACACTGAATGCGAGTTCTAGAGCAATATTTATGATGCATTTGTAGGGTCTACAGAACAAATATGACAAATTTTATTTCAAAATACTTTCTTGTGCAAAAATATTCCAATTTCATTAAAACGTTCTCTTTCATTTCTCTTTGAATAATTTCTTGATTGTTCCCAATTACGCAAAATTAAATTATTTGCTGCATTCAAATGTAACCACTTCATTTTAATATAGAACTTTTTTTAATGACGAATACTTAAACGCAGAATTTATTAACACACAAAAAGATAAATACGTGCTTAGTTTGTATAATTGATCAGAACTTAAATTAGAGTTATTTTTTCCTCATAAAATATTTATTAAGTATACCACAGCAAAACTTAACACCTCAATTCTGTGTGATAGCATATCACTTGTATATGACTCAAAGGATTTTAAAAATTGTAAAATTATGCAAAAATATTTAAATATTTTACGATGCTTTTTATTTGCACCTCACGCATGCTAACGGTTCTTTTTAAATATCATTTATTCATGATTAAATAGAAAAAAGACTTAAAGCTCTAAACTTGAAGTAATTAAACTATTTTTAGAAATAATTTTTGCTCACTTCTCTTGAGATTTCGTCCTTGAAAGATTCAGGTATGTTAACTTTATGTTTAAATGCGTCGTAAATTTGATTTTCCTCATTCAGTTACCCTTTAAGTACATAACTAGTTTGAATATGCAAACTGTGTTCTTTGAAAATCTTTTGTATTCCTACTAATTTTAGAAACTTCTGTATTAAGGCAAGCATAGCAAAACAATTCAATTATTTTTAGAAGCAATTTCTGCTCAAAGCTATTTCTGCTCAAGTGAGTATTTGCAACTAACCTTGAAGGATTCAGGTATAATAAACGTATATCTTAGGATGTGACAGATTTAACGTGCATCGCTGCCCTACATATCTGCGAAGACCAGGCAAGCCACGATCCGAAATATCACTGCATTAACTACAGTTAACAGTTACATTCAGTTACATTTTTAGCTTACCTTATTTATAGCAATGATATAAAAAAGCAAACCATTTGATTTGATTATATAACATCCTTTTATGCTATGTAAAGCAGTGCTTCTCATACTGTGGGGCGCGCCCCTGGGGGGGGCGTGAGCATATTGAAAAGTAGAAAACAAAAGATTGTTAAAAAAATACTTCATTTACTGAAAGCAAGCAAACAAGATACTATCTGACATATATAAAAAACATTTACACTGATATAATACACTTATAAATGTATCACACAGTACTGCACAATATATAATTTATATATAATTAAACAATACTAAGTTAAGAACAAATTTAACAACTAAAATAGACCCCACGGGCTTATATATAAAATTGCATGCAAAAATTAACACTTATCTTGATCCTTTGTATGTTTTATAATTAACCCCTTGACAACCGATTAAAAGTTAATCTCCCCAATACCATCGTTTTGCACGTATGCAAGCGTATGTGGTGTGTTGAAGGGGAGGGAGGGAAAGGGAATAAATAAGAAAATCCTCTGAAAGAAATAAATCCTTCGCAAAACACTGTCAATGTCATTTTATTGCATTTCAAAGCCTTGGAAATAATTCTATGGATAGCAGTGAACAGAAAATATAGTACTTTATGAAGACGCATATATACGTCCGGAGAAAGTTACGCACGGGCTGAGCGAGACGTTTAAATACGCCGGCAGCACTTAAGGTATCCGACTACTTGCGACAACTAATTTTTAAAATAATGGATAGATGGAGATTATTTTGTGGTTTCTAGATTTATTTAGTACATTTTAAGAAAAAGAAGACTAAAATTAAGAATTAAAAAATAAATTATTACTAATAAAATGGGAAAAATGGGTAAAAATTGACAAAATATTACAAAAACGAGTCCCGCTCTGTACAAATAGTAAATGAACAAGTTCTCAATTTTTCAATTTTGATGTATTATTTTGCTATTCCTTTTTTAAGTGACCGTCAGGATAAGAGATATCTTAATTTTTACAACTGGTGTACTTTATCTTAGTTGTTATATATTGCTTAAAAAAACAGTGATTATATTCACATAAAGAACTGTAAATTTTGTAATAAAACAGTTATTGATAAATCTGTAGGTTAAAACACTTCTACTGTTATACAGAACATACACAAAAAATTTCAGCAAATTATTTTTAAAATCTTTTGAGCAATCGCTGTCCCCGTTTGAGTTTTTCGAAAAAAACACACATTTCTCGTAAAACGCATTTTAAAGTTTGACATCTTATGTAAAGTTATGGCATCTGCTTTTTTACTAACACACCTGTAGTTTTTGTTCTAGTGAATGGAAAATAAAAATCTTGGTATTTTTATGAAGCTAATAAGATGGTTTATAAAATGAAATCATCAAAACAAATTGAAATATTAACATTATTTTCCGAGTTACTTGTAATAAAAATAATAATCGGGAGTTTTTGGTTAAAATTTCTGCACTCCGATATGGTATTAAAATATGAATAAACCCACTTTTTAAAATTTTAGTATTTCAAGACTTAATAAAATTCACTTTGATATTTTGCTTCTATAGATTTAAGACTTATGTACAGGATTTATGTACCTGAACTAGGATTTTTGAATTATACAATTTAGAAATATGTTTCTTCATATTTTAATTTATCAGAGTAGAGAAAATTTAACAAAAAAAATTACCAGTATTATTATTTCAATTAATAGTAACTTTGAAAATAATAGGAATTTTTCAAAAATCCCAATTCAAGCTCTGTACAGAGTCAGCTTGATTGATTGAATATTAACGTCGCACTGTTCAGCTACACGAGAACTTTTTTGTGGTGACGGACCACGTAATTTTGAACCACGGTCAAGTGACGTGGACGACACCTGAGCTGGCACCCCCCTCTCCTAACTACCACACCGACGGGAGGACGTTTCAGCTCTCGACAGATTTAACGTGCATCGCTGCCCTACACGGCGGGTCTTTGGTTGTACTGGGCTCGAACTCGCGACAAGGCAAGCCACGATCCGATACCTATACCACTCGGCTACCACGGCCACAGAGTCAGCTATATTTAAGCCAAATATTATTGTAGAAGCAGTTTATCGTAACTGTTTTGAAAATATGTCATTATTTCTTCCTTTTTTTGCCAAAAATTGAATTTTTAAACAGTTTTATTCTAATAGTATTCTAAAAACAATTTTATGTGTATAATTTAACTTAGGTAACACTAAATATCAAGCAAATTATTCATTTATAAGCTTTTGAAAATCACAGTTCCCAACGTATTCGGATATACCTTAATGAATTAAAAAATGGCAATATTTCTTATACATAAAAATGTTGCAAGTTGTTTCGAATGTCGTTTGAACATAATTGTCGGTCAACAATCGTAATGGTGTCTCTGAATGAGCAAAACCTACGATTGCGCCATCTGTCCTTCAAGATTTTGGAGTGATAAATGATACAGATACAAATTTGACATTCAAATAGTGGAACGTCGCGTTAAATATATGAGCAAAGATTTTTGAAAAGTGGGTGGTGCTGAAGTAGGAAACAATATCATCAGAGCGACTCCTTTATCGTGGGGAAAAAATCTGACGTTAAAGTGCATCAATCGCACACAAATTGTATATATGTATGTGCATGCGTGTGTATTGAAATGTAATTCCAAAAGAGCTACAATTTATATGTGTTAGCGTTAAACAGAAGAAATCAGTTAACATGCAGATTAAATAGATCATCTACACATTAACTTGGGCGATCCGTCGAAGTGTGGAAAACTGTTTCATTTCTCATATTACCTAGGTAATCTATGAATTATTAGTGAATTATTATGAATCACTTTAAAAAGTAAGTATCATAAATGTAGCCACAAAAAAATGCTACCTATGATAATACTAACTTTCTTTTTTATATAACAAGTAAAAACTATCATAATTTGTTTTCAAAGTCTGAAAGATAAGCGCCTAGAAGTTAAAGAACAACTAGCTTTTAACACTTACTATTCAACGAATGAAAATAAAGGGGGAAATGTTGTTTTTCATTTGAAGAGGCTTAAGTAACTTCAATAAACATCTTATGAAACAATTATAAACCATTTTCCTTTTAAGAAGTGAAATATTTTTATGACCAGTCGTAAGAAAACCGAACATCCATTTTTTTAAAAAAAATATTTGCTTAGAATTCTCTCATTAATGTTGATCTTCAATTGTTCGTACTAAGATACTATCGATAGTGTCTAAGAAGGCAATCAGCTAGACTGAAAATACGATTAACACAAGGAGATAATATTAGAAGTTTTAACGTTTTACCAAACTTTTGGATGAATTTGAAAAACAATAAGACCAGTTCTGGTGTGTATCCATGGATTATACAAACTCTGCAAAAGACCTTCAGGCACGAAAGAGGAGGAAATAGTATATGATTCTCGTTCAGTGTTATAACTATGTAAATTTAAATAATTATAATTGTTCGAAGCACATTTCTCCCATATTTAATGTTCTTTTTTTTTTCAAATCAGACTTTAAAGACTGGTTCTATCTTACCTTTCGAGGCCAGTGTACTTCTACAACAAAAAGGAACCCAATTACACCATTAAACATAAAGACGAATTCATTTTAAACGTGCTTGGGAAATGATATTTGTATCAAGAAATTCTACCTCTGAAATTATGTCTCGTTCAGTTTGATTTGGAAAGAAATCCTCAAAATTAAAAAGAAAATGTAGACTTTCAAGTAGTAGCGACTCTCGTAGGAAAAAGAAAAATTAGTCATTCCAGGATAAAAATCTGGGTTAAAAAGAGATTCGGGTGACAACAAAAATCTGTATCAAATAACTGAAGTGGGTTCTTATATCTCTTTTGAAACTTAAGGAAGTACATCATCAGCATTTTTCACGTAAGCATTCTACCGTGAAGGATGCATACGGTATTCATTTCAGTAGCAGTAACGGACATCATGTAAAAAAGAAAGAAATATTATGCTGAAGAATCGAGCATTTTTTTTTAACAAAGGATTTTTATACGTCATATCTGACAGAAATGAGAACATTTTGAGATAAGCTGGGCTCGAATTAATGCTTCGATTAAATTTCTTTTACAAACTTAATACAATGAAACATTCTTTATTTAAACAAAATAAAATGCTTAGATGTAACTTTTTCTCATTTCGATACCCTTTTCAAGCCAATTGTTTTTGAGTTTTATGAAATATGACGTAGAAATTACTTGTATTTAATTAAAACTGAATTCCTTATAAAGAGGGTTGCACACATTTTACTCTTATGTAATTTATTTATAAATTATATAGTACATAGAAATTTTTATCATAAAACACACACACACAATTTCAATTATTTTCTTAGAAATTAGCATATAGCATAAAAACAAAAATACTACAAGAAAATTCAAAATTTTCATCATTCATAACTTTTATAAGTAAAAATATTCAATTTAAATCTGCTGCAGTTTCAATTCCTTTACAAAGTAAAAATATAGACAAATCATCGAATATGTGAAAATGACAGGTATAAAAATTTCAATTTTGACAGTTAATTTAGAATTTAATAGATTCGCTTTTCATCATTTAGAGATATCTATTCAGCTATAAATTTCAACACATCATTTCAAAGGTACTGCTTCAAAGTGTTATTGCTTGCTTTAGCTAATGATGTAAAAAACTTTAATGATTAAAATGAAAGGAAAAATTTTCGTATTATAATAGTTTACGTAAAATATTCAAATATAGAAATGATGTTAAATAATCCATAATTTTTCTCTGAGAAACTTAAATAGTTTTCAGTCTATAAATAAAACTAAATTTTTAAGAAAAATTTTGAATCATTTCCCGAAATTATTTTATTTTTCGCTTTTACGCTTTTGAGGAAAACTGAGTTTTTTTTTGTAAGTTGTGTGAATCTTGATAATAAAATTTCTTTTTAAGAAAAATAAAAAAAAGGGTTTTTTTCAACTTTTGATGGTTATAGTATATTAATTTTGTTTTGAAATGATGACGTCCTGCCACTATAGACAGACATTTATGACGTCTATTGATGCTGTTTTAGGAATTACTTTTTTCTTTTAACTTTTTTATTACTATCTAGTCATTTATTACCTTATAAAAACAGCAGAACTGCTTTAAAATGCTTTTATAGATTCTATATTTAGCTATTACTTTATTGTTCTTTGAAACCATTCATTATAATTTTATAATTAAATGGAATAAAATATTTTTTATTATGACTTCAAAAAGATGTGTATAAGTAAAAATGTATGAGAATTAAACTTTTTTTATAAAGAAAATCTACTTCCCTCATTTTTATTTCATAAACATTAAAGATAAGCTCAATCATCCATTATAATTGATACAATCTTCTTCGTTTAATAAATAAAAAAGCATCGTTTCATTTAGCTCATTATCTGTTCTAAAATACGCCAAAATTGTATAATTCTTGAAAAGCATAAGTTATTCCCTACACAAAACTCATTATAATTTAATCTTAAAATAAGGGTTTTTATTTCTTGAAGGGCAACCGGTTTAACTCATTTGCACCACTTTTCAAAGCAATAGATTTAATTTTTATCAGTAGGAAGTATATATATATATACATTTTGTTGTTACTAAGTCAATCTATTTTTAATTCTGGCTCTTTTTATTAACATCATTTGAATAAAATTAAAAGTGGGATGTATATTCTGACTAGTTATGTAGAATTTCTATTATTCGGGAGTTTAAAAAGTAATTTTAAATTAAACTTTTTCTATTTAATGTTATTCTGATAAAATATTTTGATACAAGAAATATTCAAATGTATTAATTTAAATACATCTTGAATTAATTTTTTATATCTAACTATGAAGATTATTTAGTACTAGCCGTTACCCACCCGCTTCACTGGGGATTTCACGATGTTGTATATATGTATACTGTTTACATATATATTAATTATTGATATCTAGCATTAAGAATTCGATTGTATTGAAAAATATATTTATAGCTGTTACACTCTCACCCCTTGATATAAAAAGAACATAAATTATAATATCTAATTTCTATTTATGTCTAAAATCGAAGTAGAAAGACTTTTTTCGCTCACTTAACCTAATAATCAAGTGGTTTTCCACCAAAAGCAACTTTCAGTGGATCTCTACTCCATAAAATAAACATGCGTGCTGAATTTCAAGTCTAAATCTAACAGAGCAAAAACGGAATTTTTAGCATCAATACCTCGTTGACAGCATTCTTAGCGGATTCCAATTCAACAAAAGAGACATGCAAACCAAATTTTATTATTATAGTCTTAGCAGTTCAAAAACGGGAATTTTGTCTATCAATACGCCCCAATAACTTTCCCCGCTTCCCCTGAGTGGATTTCCGTAAAATCCATTCTTAGTGGAACTCTATTCAACTAAAGAAAAGTGCTCAACAAATTTCAAGTAAGTGAGTTAAATTCAAAAACAGGAATTTTTCTATAACATGCTTTAATCCCTCGAAAACCCACTCCTTTCGGGGTCCGTTTTCGCAAAAATCTTTGTAAAAGGAACTTTATTCCATGAGCGGAACATACCTTCTAATTTTCAAGCAGTTGGCTCTATTAGTTGAAACGCGGAAATATTTATCTATTACGCCCCTTAATCCCCCTCAGTGACAGTTGGGGATCAATTTTCCCCAAAACTATTTTGTAGCGGATCTCTACACCATGAAAGGAATTAACTTACCAAATTTTAAGACTGTACATCTAATAGTTTAAAAATGGAAATAATTATCTATAACGCCCCTTAAGTCCCCGCAACGCCACTTAGGAAACGATTTACACAAAACCCATCTTATGACAGATCACTACTCAGTGAATGGAATCTGCTAACTCAATTTCAAGATTTTACGTCGAATAGTTTAAAAAAGAGTTAATTGCCTATATATAACGCCCCTTAATTCTCCACAACGCCACTTGGGGTGGATTTTCACAAAACTCATTCTGTAGGGGATCTGTACTTTATGAAAAAGATCCGCTTATCAAATTTCAAGACTGTACGTCTAATAGTTTAGAAATGGAAATAATTATGTATAACGCATCTTAAGCCCCCGCAACGCCACTTAGGAAACGATTTTCCCAAAACCCATCTTATAGCGGATCTCTACTTAATGAATCGAATCAGCCTACTAAATTTCGAGATTTTACGTCTAATAGTTTAAAAAAGGAGTTAATTGCCTATAATGCCACCTAATACTATATAACGCCACTTGGGAGTCGATTTTGACAAAACCTATTTTGCAGTGGATCTGTACTCTATTAAAGAAATCCGCTTACCAAATTTCAAGACTGTGCGTCTAATAGTTTAAAAATGGAAATAATTATGTATAACGCCCCTTAAGCCCCCGCAACGCCACTTAGGAAACGATTTTCACAAAACTCATCTTATGACAGATCTCTACTCAGTGAATAGAATCTGCTTACTCAATTTCAAAATTTTACGTCTAATAGTTTAAAAAAGGAGTTAATTGCCTATAACGCCACTTAATTCTCTACAACGCCTATTGGGAGTCGATTTTCACAAAACCCATTCTGTAGGGGATCTGTACTTTATGAAAGGAATACACTTACCAAATTTTTTTTTTTCAAGACTGTACGTCTAATAGTTTAAAAATGGAAATAATTATGTATAACGCCCCTTAAGCGCCCTCAACGCCCCTTGGAGGTCGATTTTTGTAAAAATCATTATGTAGGGAATCTCTACTTTATGAAAGAAATCTGTGTACCAAGTTTCACGACTTTACATCTAATAGTTTAGTAACGAAATTAATTATCTATAACGCCCCTTAAACCCCCGTAACGCCCCTTTGGGTTCGAACTTTGCAAAATCCGTTCTTAGCTGACGTCTACACCATGAAGGGAACCTACCTACCAAATTTCAAGTTTGTAGGTTTAATAGTTCCGGAGATATCGTGATTAGTCAGTCAGTCAGTCAGTGAGTCGCTTTTCTCCTTTATATATATATAGATACCAATATATGTCTCTTTCTCATAACATTATAAAAATTAAAATCTTAATCTTTAAAAATGCACTTAATAAAACGTTGCATATGTTCATTTTCACAGTTCACATAAGTTTAAAGCCAAGAAAAATTAAAAAATTTTATTCTAAATTGTTATAGAAGCAAAAATATTTTGTTCTTTAAATAACACTAATGTTTTAGTATCCATTAAAATAGTTTGTGCTTGATTTATTTGAATACAGAACTCACACAATTGTTTAAAAATGTTTGAGAATAATAATTATGAAAAAAAAATTAATTCAAAACATCACATACATTATAATCAATTATCTCATTTAACCCTTTATCTACCCTAGTGAGTGGTACTTAAAAGTACCACTCACTTTAAAATTATATAGAATAAACATTTTTACGAATATTCAGACGATACTTAGCAGGAATATTCTTTGAAATCCACTCTTCCAAGATATATGGCAGCACGGGTTCTGTGATAAGTATTTTAGCGTGGAAGGTGAATAGTTTTTTAGCCGAAATTGCGTTTTCAGCGGATTGCGAAGTTAATCATTTTTGTCCGAAAAAATACTTACTGTCAAAATTTAAGTGTCTTATTTTTTTGTATGTTAACGAAGACCTTAGAAAACGATTTGACTATTTATTTTAAGTGAATAGTGTATATAATCAATTTTACGGTTGAACATCATTAATTAATTAATTAGCTCTAATGGATAAAATTTCTCAAAATTGAGTATTTTGTTTATGTATATTCCTTAATTTTCAATGTAGTGATTCAAAAAAAGTTTTGCAGTGTAAATCCTAATGCGGTAGATAAAGGGTTAAAAACACTGAAATTTATAAAGGAAGGAAATTTGAGAAGTTTAAAAAATAACCCTTCTAAAAAATATTTAAGTTGAGAATTAATTTATCCCTCTCAATCAAAATTAAATATTTAATCCTGGAGTGGTTTAATGCTGAGAGTATTAAAATTTAAAAAAAACTACATATTAAAAGACGATTACGTAATAAATTGAATCATAATTTTTGAGGATAAAAATAAAGAACTTATTCGAAAGATAATATATATATATATATATATATATATATATGAATAGATATTTTACCTCTTCTTACTCGAATGAGAGGTGTACTTTGATCTATTCCTGATGATCGCGAAAATTCCCGCATATTACTTGAAATAGTTTCACACGTGCCATAAGCAGGAGGCATTGTGGAAATATTATCTTGACCTTCTCCTGTTCCAAGCACAACACACAACACTTCTTTTCCTTCTGAAAACCAAAAGACAAAATTTAAATACTTAGTTGAAGTATAAAAAGCATTTATATTTATTGAGCTGATAATATAGGGTGATTTTTTAGAGGTATAGAACTTTAAATTGCAATAAAACAACGATGTATTATTCGATTGACATGATTTTTTTTATTCGAAAGATACTCTTGTGGTATTACATTTTAAATGATTTCTGGCATATGACTGCCACGGCTGGCTCGGATGTAGTCCAATCTGGACGTCCAATTTTCGATGATTTTTTCCAACATTTGTGGCCATATATCGGCAATAACACGGGGATGCATCGTTGTTTTATTGTAATTTAAAGCTCTATACCTCTAAAAAAACACCCTGTATAATACTTAAATTAAGCGTTTGAATTCCTCAAAAGTATTTCTTTACGAAAAAGTTTATAAAATTTTTCTATTAATGAATTGTTATTTTACCACGACAAATACAAGATAAATTAAAATCAAACGCTACGTTAAGAAAAAAAAGGTTATATATGGACTAATTATATTATGTTGCAATACGGTGTTAAAAATGTGAAAATTAAATATTCAACTAATTTGGGAAATTAGTAGTATACAAACTAGTTTAGTTATAAATATATTGCATTATGATCAAAATAAAAATGTGATACAAATTTTATATATTGTAATAAATACTTTTCACTCTAATGCAGCGTTTCTCAAACTGTGGGGTGTTCCCTCCTAGGACGGGGCGTGATAAAGTCACGTGAGGGGCACGAGCATATCGAAAAGTCGAAAATAAAAGATAGTTTTAAAAAATTATTCATTTACTGTGAAAGGAAGCAAAATTAACATAATAAAAACGAAAATACACACTCACACATACACTCACATATACTTATATATGTATCAGTCCTTCTCAGTGCATTTGATTATTAAGTTATGAATACTAAGTTAACAACAAGTTTAATAATCATTAATGACTCAGATAGGCTTGTCACATACAAAATCATACATAAAATTTAATATTTATTTTGACAATTTGTGCGGTTTATAATTAAAGTCGTGTGGTAGCTTTTGAGTCAAAGTACATTATTATTGCATTCAATACCTTTTTATTGTATGTAGGGGGAGGGACGATGAAAATTATGACTGGAAATTGGGTCGCAAATGTTGGAAATATGAGAAGCACTGCTGTAATAACAACAAGTAAAAAGATAAAAAAAACTATATCACATGTTATGACTAATATATAATATTAAATAAATACAGTATAATACGATAATAAAAATTAAGTAAAACTAATATAAAGCTATAAGTAATAAATAATTACATTACACTATATTAAGAGTAAATAAAACAAAGTAGAGTTCTAGATGTAAACAATTATTACTAAAAAAAGCTTCTTAGATTGCATTTCAACTTACATGGAATCGAATTATGTAATAGAGATTTTCTAGAATATTCCCCCAAAATAGCCTTGATTGAACTGGGATTCTTCTTAAAGGAAAACTATATATATTAGTTATATAACGAAACATTATGGCTATCTGTATGAGAGAATGTGATAAAACCGTGGCAGTACGGAATAAAAATGAAGTAAATAGGTTTCTCTGAAATTAGTTTCGCAAACGTATAAAAAGTAAAACAATATTAGAACATAGGAATTTATTCAATTTAAAACAAAAATGACTTATTGTTTTTGAAATTCATGTATTACCAATTTTATTCACGAAATGTTCCAGAAAAATACAAAATTTGCCCAATTTCATGCACAACAACTTATTTTAACAACAAAATTTCCACAATATTTTTTCATGATATAAAGTACTCAATTAACAATATTTTCTTAAAAGTACATACATTCTTATATAATTCTTTAAACACATATTTTTTAATTTATCTGCAATTACATGATTATTTTATATGTAATGAAATATTTTTGCATTTTTTTATTTGTACTTCGTTTTTTAATTATTATGTTTATTAATATACTATGCCTCATAATTTTACATGCAGTTATACAAGCAACAATACGTGCAATTATTCCTAAAGCATATGTGATTTTATATTTTGAAGAAAATTAATTTGTATTTATGTGAGAAAACACGAATGAAAAATAAAAAATAAAAGCAACAAGCTTTCAAGTGAAAAATGCAGCTCATAAACATAGGAATAAATAAGTAATTTTATAGTAGAAGTTTACAATAACACACACAAAAGCATATTCAGCCGTAAAGTTTTAGAAAATAAAGAAGCAACAAATTATTCAAAAATAAAAATGTTAATGCATATGAATGTATATTGTTAGACAAACTTATTCTGAAAAAAAAAACAGGTTGGTGATGGGAAAAAAAGTTTTAAAAACCAGGAGAGAAAAACGCGAGAATAGAAAAAAGAATTAATAAGTTCAAAAAAAAGGAAAACTATAGAGAATAGTTTTAAATAAATAAATTTCTCTCGAAAAAGAAATAAACCTGAATTAAATAACTAAAAGCAAAGAAAACTCCTTTTGAACTAACTAATACTAAGAAAATTGTAGTTAAAAGTAGTTATACTTGTTATTCAATGCGTATGACTCGAGTTATTTTTTTGCTGTTAATTTTCGCTCCTTTCCACCATTTCCTTTCCTTTTCTTTTTAAATTCACTTAGAACGTGGAATATTATTTTGGAACGTGGAATATTTACTAACATTGAATATTATTTTCATCGTCATTATATTGAGAATTATAATTCCTTTTAAAAGAAAAGACAAATTGTTATGTTGCAAATTACATTAAATTTCGAATTATATACTATATAAATATGACTTGAGTATATTTAAATGTTAAGAGTATATAAAGTTAATACTAACCTGTTTTGAATTGAAAGGAGATAAATATAATTTTAAAATCTGGTATCTCTTAAAAATGACTAAGAATTTTATTTTGATATTTGCATCCATATAGTAAGAAAAATTCAGTACTTGATTTTGATTTTTAAAAACGTTGATGACATTAAAATGAACTTGAAGTTGAAAAGACAGAAATTTTTAGATATTTTTAAACATTTAGAATATAATGTTCAGTATTACAACAAACCGATCCTTTTTGCATGTTATTTCAAGTTAGCTTATGTATATCAAAAAATATAAATGTATCAAAATGATTTTATAGTAAATTTAATATTAATTATTTCATGAATGTTCGTATAAGCAATGGAAATTATTTATATATTTAAATCTCCGTTTTTATAAATTGATTTGTTTAAAGAAAATTAAAGAAAAGCATGCATAGAAACATTTTTAAAAAATGGAATTTTCTTAAAAAATTACAGGCTTTTTTTTCAATTGTTGATGATCAATAAAATTTTTATTTTATATAATTGTCAGTTTTTTTAAAAAAATTCTATTATAGAATAACTGATCCTTCAAGATAGAGTGGTACAACAAATTTATCCTTTTTGCAAGTTATTTCAAGTTTATGAATATCAATATATATATATATATATATATATATATATATATATATATATATATATCGAAATCTTATTACATCAAATTTAATATTAATTATTTCATTCGT
Source organism: Trichonephila clavipes (assembly GCA_019973935.1). NCBI lineage: Eukaryota > Metazoa > Arthropoda > Arachnida > Araneae > Nephilidae > Trichonephila > Trichonephila clavipes. The sequence goes on along the minus strand of BMAU01011056.1, from coordinate 296,205 downwards.
GTTTATTGAATTAACTAAAATCATTTATATATTTAAAAATTCTACTTTTAAAAGTTGATTTGCTTAAATGTTTTAAAGAAAGGCATGCCTAAAAATAAAATTAAAAAATATTTTTTATTTAATTCGTAAGTTTATTTAATGCTTAATGCTATATAAATTATTTAATTACATGTTAAAAAGTAACTCAATATAGAAAAAAACCAAACCTTTGTTTTGCATTCTGTTTAAATTACTGGATTTTTTTTTAAAATTTTCAACTTCAATCAGATTGCAGTGAAAAAAGGATAGGATAAAAGAATAATTAGTCGAAGATAAGCATTAAAATGTTATATATAATTATGAAATGGAAAATTAATACTGTATCTTTCAATCTAGAATTTATTACAAACAGTGAAATTTTCATTTGCTTCATCACATCCTGTATAATCCGGATTTATATATCAGACTAATGAAGGATTATGAACACTTTTACTATACTAAATTAAACATTTTATATATAATAGAATTAAGATATAATCTGATCTATACAGAACACTATATCCTGTGTTTTTCTCATTTTAGTACATTCAATTATATAAGAGAACATAAAGAGTAAATTAAAAACTTCACCTGTTCCTATCCTAAAGAATTACCGACTTAGTCCAATACCTTCCAACACCATCTCTTTCAAGTGATTGGTGAACTCAATCGGTGGGAGAAAAAAACAGCACGCACAGTTATGTAAAGAACCGGTTCACTACCAGATAAAAAGTCACTAAGATTTATTAACCATTGAAAGTGAGAATAAATAACTGATTTCTATTTAAAAGTTTTCCGCATTTCATACTACTTTGTTTTATAATACTTTATTTTCAAAAACATATGCTAAATAAATTCTGCCTACTCAATCGGTTCCCATTTTAGTATATAAAAAGAGAGAGAGAGAGAGAGAGAGAGAGAGAGAGAGAGAAAATAGCCAAGGATGAATTTAAGGCCCAATCACATTTTTTTTTCGCTCAAAGGTATTAATATTCTAGTCTGCATTGTCATTTTGAAATTGAAGAAGAATGTAGGAATCTTGATGTGTAATTACATACTGAAGCATCTTTAATACGTATGTGTTTTTCTAAATGGTATCTAATATTATTTATAAAGCAATTTCTAATTAAATATGAATCGCAAGAGAAAAGATATTTTTCTAAGGTTGCGATATATATATATTTTTAGTTCGTCAAAGAATACAAGTAATGTAAGCATCTCTCTTGCGAACATTTCTGAGTACTAGAAATTCATATTAAATTTTGCCAAGGATGTGACTGTATAATATTTTAATAATTTTGACATTCAAGTTTGTATAATGAAAAATCGTTTAAAATTCTTTATGATTCAGAATTAAATACTTTTTATCGATTTGAATTTTTTTCTCGTTTGTTCACACAAGTATCACTTCTGAATTTAAACAAATGACATGAGTACTTAAAATATGTTTTTTAAATTACTTATATTTGAATTTGTTTATTTTTATAATTTTCTCATTTCAAAGCACGAAAGTTCAGAGAATGAGGTTTCAGTTCAGCTTTCAACTTCGTCACTTCATTCAATTCTTACTATTCCCTCTCTCCCTAAATATATCTAGTTCAAATTTTCAATCGTTAATAAAATAATTCCTATTCATTCATTCAAGTTCAAATGCATTTTTTTAAAACTAAAAGTGGATGACACTTCATGTTAATACGGTTTTTTCAAATATTAAGTCATTCATTAAATTAAAAAATGAATGAATAATAACAAATGAAAATAATAGTACAACAGTATATGAAACAAGTTCGTTGTGTTCCTGCAGAACATTGGATAGCGCGTTGGACTACTAATCCAAAGGTCGTGGTTTCGAATCCCACCTGGGTTGGCCTAATTTCTGAGAATGTGTGTGTGATTTCTTATTTACTTTGCTATTTTATTAGAATAATTAAATTTAATTAATGAATAAACAGTAACAAACAAAAAATAATCCAACGCCACATATGAAAATGGAAAATAGCTTTCTCTATTTTGTCACTTAATATTGTGATTCTGTCATATGTATATACATATTTATTTATATTAACGGTAACTATTTAAATTTTTTTGTTGACCTAAGTAGGAATTTATTTAAATTTTTGTTTTCTATTACTTGTTTTAGTTAAGAATTACGTGATCATTTCTAATAGAGCTTTGATATAGTTACCGCGAAGAATGTTAATTCCTACCAATTCATTACAATAATTAGTATTAGGTACAGCATCCAAAATTTTGCACAACATGCTAACCATTATTTAAAAAGGTAAATGTTTATGATATGTTTGTTAAACAATGTTAAATCCTTTACATTCTTTTCGTTCATAAATTATTAGTATTCTTCATCAAAGTAATATAGGAGTACGTTTCTACATATATTTAAATTTTTCAATTTATACATAACAGTTAAATGTACAAGTTTAAATAAATTAAATACATAATTTTAAATAAATTAAATACATAATTTTAAATATATTGCATTTATATATTTAAAAGTTAAACACAAATGTGTGATTTTGTATTTAAACTTTCTATGATTTTTTAATGTGGCCATGATCGTCTAGTGATCATGATCATTAGCATGTGGCTATCTTGTCATGAGTTAAAGCCCTAGTATCACTAAAGACCTACCGTGTAGAGGATCTAATGCACGTTAGTTCTCAAAACCCTCCCGTTGGTGTGGTGTGGTGGTTTGGAGAGAATGGTGTCAGTTGAAATGTTGTCCTTGTCATTTGACCGTGGCTCAAAACTCCCAAGGTCCGTCGCCAATAACCCTCATGAGGCCGTATAATGCATCGTTAATAAATACTCCCACAGGGCCTTTTAATCTCGAAACTATGCTTTTAATAGCTCAAGTCTTATTTTCATTATATCTCTTTTGCCAAACTCTAAACCTATTTTGTTTTAAAATGCATCTGTTTTTTGAAATGAAAAAAATCAAAAATTAAGCAGAGAGTATTTCAGAAAGTTTACCACCATATTTTAAGTAAGTTTTTCACAAGTACACTACCGACTATACAGAACGCAACACTCTGAAGGAAGCATGCAAACCTTGTGAAATTTACATCATGAGTCGGCGGCGATCAAATATGTAAATCATTAGCATTATAGCGCAGACCGTTGCGCCACCCGAAGCGCTATGTAAGAGAAAAACAGATTAGCGATTTGGAATACGGCAATTGAAGACATCGAGAGTCTTTTGACCAAGTTTCTGAATTCGATTAAGGAAGATTATTAGCTATAGGGATTGTGGATTATCCTTCAGAGGATTTGGTCAACGCGTTGGATGAAACCAAGCAACTGTGATGTGGATCTATCATCACTTAATGCAGAAGGAAACGACTGGCCGATCACAACCACCTCGTCACACCGCTGCCCGTAATGACAGGTGGATCATGCACGTAGCTGGGATGGATCGCGCAGCCACATCACGAACCAAAACAAACAGATTCAGACGCATCATTCGGTGTCCATTCGTACCATTCAACGCCGCTTGCAGCAGAGTGGAATGTTCGCGATGCGTCTATAGTTTTGTTTATCCTTGACTGGAGACCACAGGTGTTTGCGCCGCCAATGGTGCAATGAATGGCAGACATGGCTAACGGAATGGAACGACATTTTGTTTACTGACGAATTCCACTTCTGTCAAAAGCATCACGATGGTCGGATTCCAGTTTGGAGACACCGTGGCGAGAAACTTCGTTATGTTGCGTTATGCATTTCTAAACTAATCCTGCACCTAGGATCATGGTTTGTAATAGTATTGGAGTTTACTGCCTCTCCCCTCTAGTACGGATTGCCGGTACACTGAACAGCCAGCTCTTCATCTCTAAGGAGTTGGAGCCCGTGGTCCTCTCATGCATTCAGAGCTTGCCCTCAGCCATACTACAAAAAGATGATGCGCGTCCACAGCGCAATGTTCCAGAGTTCTTTACGTATCAGATTGAATTGCTTCCTTGATCAGCTTGTTCTCCCGATCTATCTCCAATCAAAAATGTGTAGTCGATGCTTGCACAATGATTGGCCTGGGATTTATCCCCCCACTGCTACACAAGGTGAACTTTGGCAATATGTGAAAGCCGCATGGACTGATGTACCCCAAGGATACATCCAAAGCCTCTTTGATTCTGAGCCGAGGCATGTGGCTGCGGTTATAGCCAACAATGGCGTCTACACTAACTATTGATTTTGTCATTATCCACACGTCATAAGAGGCTGTAATTTAAATCGTTTGATTGTTGTACAATATGTTACCTACCGAATTAGTTTCGCTGTGATATATCCTGTCCTTCTTGCCGTTGCATTTTGTGTGGCTATCAATGTCTATCGGAACAGCAAATGAAGATCTGTTCTTTGGATTGGATAATATATATAAGGATTGAAATATATATACGAAAGAGTACCGAGATTACATTCAGCAGTGATTTGTTTCGTTTTTTTTTATTTTAATTAAAATCTAGGAATATATCCCAGTATTAGTGTGTGCTCAATCATTGAAATTTCACGCGAGTGTGAGTGTTTATTAAAGTCGCAGTATAAAGCAACGCGAGAGTGGTTGGAGATGGAATCCCTTCGCGCCTTCTACAATCTACCACACCATGCCAAAGGAAGCACTTTGAACCACAAAAATGTTTCCGTGCTTCAAATCCTCTACACGATAGGTCTTCAATGACACTAGGACTCAAACTTATGACACGGTAGCGACGAGTTCATGACCAAAACCACTACCGTAACCCCGGGATCAGCATCAAAATGTCGAGCTTTGGTCTAATAGTTAAGGTATCCGACTACGTTCGGAACCGTGATATTTAAAAGGAGCATAAATGGATAATTTGCACGATATTTATTGTCACTTAGATTAGAGTATATATATAAAATTGTTTTAAGGACATTTTGACAAAAAAAATTATTTAAATACAATATTTCGGCTAAAAATTAACTTAGAATAACCTTTTTTCAAAATGTTCTCCTTTTGTGAAAAATGCTTCTATTATAATAATATTTTGCCTGTATATAGCTCAGACCTCTCTACAGAGGCTCAACTATGATTTTTGAAAAATTCACATTTTCAGGGTTACAACCATTTGAAATAATTATTGGCGTTTTTTTCTCAAAATTGCTCCCCTCTATTGTCGTAAAATATGAATAAACTCACTTCTAAGTTGTATATTTCAAAAATTCTAGTTGAGCCTCTGTAGAGAGGTCTCAGCTATATACAGGCGAAATATTATTCTAATAGAAGCATTTTTCCCAAAAGGAGAACATTTTGAAAATGGGTCATTCTATGTTCCTTTTTTGTCAAAATATTGTACTTATATAATTTTTTATTGTAATACTATTCTTAAAACAATTTTATATACGTTTCCTAATTCAAGTGACACTAAATATCATAAATATTATCCATTTATACGCTTTTGCAAAATCACGGTTCCGAAAACGTAGTCGGATACCTTAAATTTAAAAACAAAGTCGCTAGAGAACAAAGCGAAACTCATAGTTTTTTCCTTATCGCCCCAGTAAGTAAAGTAAGTTAATATTAACGTCGCACTGTTCAGCTACACGAGGGCTTTTGGCGACGGACCACGTAATTTTGAACCATGGTCAAGTGACGTAGACGACACCTGAGCTGGCACCCCCTCTCCTAACTACCTCACCACTCCAACGGGAGGACGTTTCAGCTCTCGACAGATTTAACGTGCATCGCTGCCCTACACGGCGGATCTTTAGAGGTACTGGGTCGAACTCATGACATGCCTGCCATGGTTGGATACCTTAACCACTGGGCTACCGCAGCCCTCCTTATCGCCCCAAGTAAGGACTTAAATTCTAAATTTTGTTATAATTAAAATCTATTTATTATTCTTAAATAAAGGTATCAGTAAAACAGGACTAGATCGAGTCTGAGGTAAACAACTATAACACCTGAATTAATACCGTTACTTATCAAGCTTCCGAAAATTTTTATACAGTTTGGTTTTAAAAGTGAATTATCACACATTTTTCTAAGCGTATATCTTAATACTCAAGTCAACGGTCAAACAGTCAAGCATCTTGACTAACTTAAGTCACCTGATTACCTCCAGCTACGTCAAAGGACGCGATTTTACTTTCAAGGTTATATTTTATCAATAAGGAATGAAGCATTAAAAAAATGAAATTATTTACATTTGAAAATATGAGAGTAAAAAATTTCAGTAATTTAAAATCAATGATTAAAGTAAATAGATAGAACCTTTTCTCGGAGAGACTTTAAAAAAAATTATTTCAAAGAAAACTTACTTAAATTCCTTTCATTTCTCCTGTGTAAGAACACTATTGGAATATTCATGAAGCTACTGTTTAATTCCCATTCTAAGCATAGCACAACATAAAATTCTCTTATCAAAATTGCCTAATGAGGAAGTCTTCTCATGCACAAGTCCCGTTTCATAAAAAGTCTTTAAGACTGTAACCTTTAAAATTATGAAATAATGCTTAAAAGGAAAGGATATACCAAGAAAAAAACTTCCTAATCTTACAATTTTATCTTTTCCTAAAGTTACTTTTTTAGAACTAATGTGTATATTCATATAATAAGTTACATCTTTCATAAGTTAGTTACCGTTACTGAATTCCTGAAAATTCACCAAACCTCTATCTTTTGTGACAAAAAAAAGTGAATGCAAAATAATAGTTGGTAAAGAAAAACTTATTTTCATGCTAGCGTGAACGATGCCGTAGATTTTACAGTGAGTTAACGTTTATAGTGAAGGACTGTATAGAAATTATATAGAAATCTTATTTGAAAATATTTTAACATAAAAAAATGCATGAACGTTATATTTAGCTATACAATGATTTTATATTTATAACAAAAGTTTTGAATTCCTCATGTTGGATAACAGTTAAGAATATAAGACGGATAAATATTGATAGAATTTGTTTACTGATAAGAATACTTTCTACCCAAGACAATGTCATCATTGATAATAAAAAATAATTTTCTTTGAAAGTTTTAAAAAGAAACTAGTTCTAAAAGTAAATTTCGGAATTCTAAATACATTAACAAATGAACTTAGTAACTACTAATCTTTGAATGCAACACTGCTTAGATTTCGGAAAAAAGAAAATTTCCAGTGAAATTTAAAGCGTAAAAAAATATTGATTAAGCTTAATACAATTCTTTTCCATAACAGTCCACCATTTCAATTATGATGATAACTGATTAATGAATAAAAAAACTTCCGAAACACACACAGAATTTTTTCAATATTGGAACCCAGTTGTATCTGTATTTGATTTCTTGTCCTTATATATATATATATATATATATATATAAAATCGACAGCATAAAATTCTGTTGTTAATTCTCCGAGTTATCTGGTTTTAAAAATAGATTATCTTGTATTAAATGAGTATATTTCCAAGTTTGATAACAGAACATTTTTCAAAGCATATTTTTGTACCGAATGGTATTTCTTTCTTTCTAAAGCATAAAAATAGAAAATCAGGGATGGCTATCATTATCAATAATTAAATAGGACCAATGGATTGATTGAATATTAACGTCGCACTGTTCAGCTACACGAGGGCTTTTGGCGACGGACCACGTAATTTTGAACCATGGTCAAGTGACGTGGACGACACCTGAGTTGGCACCCCCCTCTCCTAACTACCACACTTAAATAGGACCAAAGAGCCTATATACAGCATCGGCACTCTGAATACAGGTATTTTCTCATAATACTATCAGGATCTGCTGATTATTAAAATTGCAATACCAGGAAGGAAAGCAAATAACGATTCTTTAATTATCGTGCGTATACAGCATAGGACAACAGTATGATTAAATTTGCTTAGAAGTTAAGAGTATACATAGTCCGAACTAAATTCACACAGCTGCCGCCTGTGTCAGCTAAATGGTTCTAAGCCGGCACGGTATTGAGTCAAAAGACCTTGGATGGGGTGCTGCTTTAAGTCTGTGCTACATTTCATCAATCGTAGTAGCTAAAGAGAGGTAAAGGCTTGGTGTCTCTCGGCAGCGCATGACCAGATGTTTTCAATGAGTAAAGAGATCAGGGCAACAATAGAAAACCCAATGTGTCGAGTAGGTTATAGTAAGCTGGGTAACATGTGGTCTTACGTTATCTTGTTGAAAGACACCGATCTTGATTCGAGATTCCCTAGACTGTTCATATTACCGAAGACTTGAATAAAAAAAAAAGATTGTCCATGCAATCACACCAGGCACTTAAACCCTTATGACGATATCGAAGGTAAGCAGGCTACATGCTTTTTTATGATGCCCCAAACATGATCCATCAAGAAATTGCTCTCAGAACCGAGACTCACCTGAAGAGACAAAGTATGCCACTCTTGTATCCAAAATGGTGTCAGCACAGCAATTTTGTTGTTAAATGCACTACTACCACTCCACATCTCTGTGCAGCACTGTTACGGAAAACCGCAACCAATGATCACTATAGAGCAGTGCTTCTCAAACTTTCAATATACGTGACCTGCTATTCAATCATTTTCATCACCTCCCCCCCTCCATACAATAACAATGTATTGAATTCAATGATACTATACTTTGACACTAAAGCTAAAGTACGACTTTAATCTCTTATGTGCCATCGACGTATATAAACCTCTCGCTCAGTCAAAGTATTAATTTTTGGACGTATATATACGACTTTAGGCAGTGCTATCCTTAAAATTATTCCGAAGGTTTTGGAATGCAATAAAAGGATCTGGACAGTGTTTGCGAAGGATTTACTTATTTCAGAAGATTTGCTTATTTATTCCTTATCTACTCCCCCTAAACAAAACATCAAAATACGCTCGTCTACATGGAAAACGGTGGCATTGGGGAGCAAATTGCGTAACTTTTAATCGGCAGTTAAGGAATTTATTATAAACCGTCCAAATTATCAAGATAAATGTTAATACAAACCCATGGGGTTACTGATAAGTATCAAATTTGTTCTTAAAACTTAGTATTGTTTAATTAATTATAAAATACATTGTACCGTACTGATACATTTATAAGTGTGTTTTATCAGTGTAAATATGTATTTTATTATATCAAAGTATTTTGTTTGTATACTTTCAATAAATTAATTTTTTAAATAATCCTTTGTTTTCGATTTTTCAATATGCTCGCGCCCCTCGTAGAGTTATCACGCACCCCAAAAAGGGCGTGCCCCACAGTTTGAGAAACGCTGCTACAGAGACTGTTCATTCAGCTCCAAACTTTGTATTTTTCGTGTGGTTACTTGTCGTGCAGAAAGAAAGCTTACTTTCTGATTCAAGATCCGTCATGTGGCTGAAGATCCAGCAAAGCCGACCAGCAAAATACTTGTCTTTTATGGCCGTTGAAATCCTGCATGGCATCCAGTATAGCAATCCTGAGCCCATCGATTCCCTATTCGCATGGTAGTTAGATTCCAGTTAATACTATTAGAAATATCGTAAGATAATCTCCACAGTCTGGATAGACCATCTTGCCGCTATCGAATTTAGACACGTGTTCGTAAACGTGTCACATTATAAGAGGTAAACACGCTCTTATAATAAAAAACCAATAGTGAAATGCGATTTTTCAGAATGATAAATCCGTAAAATATAATTATCTTTTTATAAAGAGTTTCTCTACCTTTTGCTTGTTCAATTATGCTTAAGTGCCAATTATTTTCATATATCCTATCATATTACTTTCAATTGAATTTGATATTTGTATCACCCTTCTACATAGTGTTGTAATTTTTAACGAAACCCAGTGCATATAAATAATACCATAAAATAGTTTATAATTCATAATTGTTAGTTAAATCAGCACGAATTAAGTAATAGGAGAAAATTTTGTTCGAAAGTAATTTAATGTATATATTTCCCTACATAACAGTTTTTCGGAATATTCCCCAATTAGTTAATCAGATTTGGATTAAATTTGTAGCATAAGTTTAATAAATTAGACCCCGTTCTCTCTCTATGTAATTCTGTAAAAAGTGGGATTCCATAATTGGAAAGAAATCTGTGTTTTAAAACAACTGTGAGTCCAACTATGAAAATTATTAAGGAGGCTACATATTGAAAATAAATGCTTTCTTTTTTGCCATTATAACTAGTTAACTGTTTCAACATTTTTGGAAAATGCGTGTACCTAAACGGCATTACACAAATTAAGCGATAACTAGTATACTCTAACACTGTATGTGTAATATGGAACGAAGCTGAAATGAAACTTTTTTATTTTATTATTTGCATTCAATTACTTTCTAGTGTAGCTTGCATATGGAAGATAATTTGTTCTTAGAGAATGATATAAAGCAATGCAAGCATAGAGCAATGCTTGATGAAACGTCGCTAATTAATTCAATTTATAACTTTACCTTTTTCTTGAACATTTTTCTGCGCAAGTTTATAATGCTTGCGTACTTCCTATTTTTTTTGTTGTACTGCAATGTATTATATTTGTTGATCTAGTGGCCACTTACTATACAGATTTACTTCCTTGTGCTACTAATAGTTTAGCTAAAACAATATATGAAACCGTAATTACTTCAGTGATGACTAACTAGAATCAAAACAGATATACGAAAAAATAATTCATACTTTGGACGATTCTTTCATAATTATCATTAATATTGTGTGTGTGACATTAAATTATTTCAAACATCTTGAATTCTACGAATGTATTTAAGTTTTCACAAAAATTGCAATTAAAATTTTTTATACCTTACCCATAAAAGAAAACTGTGCACTTTTTCATGACAAGTTTAAGCGTCATAAACTTTTAAAAGGTTAATAATAATATCCGTGTACTGTGTTTAAGAAATGAATCCTTATTTAATTTTATAACTAACTTGGAAAGATCTTTATAGGAAAGGAATGAGAAAATGAAAAAGGTTAAATTCATTTTCCTAATTCGTATCCAGTATTAAATTTGTTGGTAATAAACAAGTATTAATTTAAAATATGAAAAAGGCCTTTTCACACATTAGTAATGCAAGTACAAGCTTTTTAAGAAAAAAAATACAGTCACTCAAAAAAGGATTGGGACACACTACCAGTTCATAGATTTTTATCGTAATATTGTGCTTAACCATACAAATGAAACAAAAAATAAGTTATTTTGGTAAATACAAATAATTTTAAAAAACTCCATAAATTAATGCAATTATAATTGAAATTGAAAATAAAAGAAATCGAGTTAAAAAACAAGCTCAAAAAGTATTGAAACACTTCCCAATAATTTAAGAAAAATAATTCAAACTTAAAAATTAATATCTTGTTGGGCCGTCCTTGCTTTTTAAGACGTCTCGAAGTCCATTTGGCATGGATTGGATCAATTTTTGCAAAACGATCTATCAATTTTGGTACACTCTTCGACCAAATATTTTGGTGTGATGTAATAGTTAAAAGGGGGGTATCAGCTGAGGGGTGTCGTCCTCGTCACTTGACCATGGTTCAAACTTATGAGATCCGTCACCAAAAACCCTCGTGTAGCTGAACAGTGCGACGTTAATATTCACTCACTTGACCAAATATTTTCTTAAACCCTTCTTGTTAGAAATTTGGTGCTCATAGTTTTTGCTGCAAATAATCCCACACATGTTCAATGGGATTAAGGTCTGGACTTTGTGCAGGAGTCTAATAACACTAGGACAGTGGTAGAGGACCCATAACTTGCAAATATCTGCAGTATATTTCGGGTCATTATCTTGGTACAATTTAAAATATTCTTAAATTCCCAGCTAGCTAGCACTTGCTTTAAAAAAAAAATTCACTTGAGAATTTCAAGATAGACATATTTATTCATTATACCAGTGCTTCTCAAACTTTCAATACTGGCGCCCCCCTTTTCAATCACAATTTTTATCGCGCCCCCCTTATACATTAATAATGTACTGAATGCAATAATAATGCACTTTGACGCTAAAGCTACAATATGCGATCTTAATTATAAACCATAGAAATTAATAACATAAGTATTAAATTTTGTATACGTTACTTTTAATCAAAAATAAATTAATAAGATAATTGTTATGTTATTTTTCCTTTCTCTAATTTTTAAATTGAACATATTGCAAAATGCGGTGGCTGCTTAGAAGACAAAATATAGATGTCAGCTAAATATAGAAAAATAACTCAGAGGGTCAATTTCTAATCATAAGCATTCCTTATAAAAACTTTGCTTTGCAAGACAAGCCCATGGATGTCGTTAATGCTTATTAAACTTGTTCTTAATTTAGTATTAATTAATTAGTTATAAAATACTCTGTGCAGCACTGATACATTAAAAGTATACCGGCCGAAGTACTCGCTCTTTGCAGGTTGATTGATTGATTGAATATTAACGTCGCACTGTTCAGCTACACGATGGCTTTTGGCGACAGACCACGTATTTTTGAACCATGGTCAAGTGACGTGGACGACACCTGAGCTGGCACCACCTCTCCTAACTACCACACCACACCAACGGGAGGACGTTTCAGCTCTCGACAGATTTAACGTGCATAGCTGCCCTACACGGCGGGTCTTTAGTGGTACTGGGCTCGAACCCGTGACAAAGCAAGCCACAGTCCGATACCTATACCACTCGGCTACCGCGGCCACTCGCTCTTTGCGGGAGTTCATTTATAAGAAAATAAAACATTCATGATATAATCGCTGTATTGTAAGAAGAGTAAAGCCAAGTGCGCGACAATGTTTACAAAAATGTAAAATGTTTTTTTTAAATGATTGCTCAAATTATAATTAGTTTTAAGCGAATTTTAATTTTAAGCCTCACAGAATTAGCATTTATAATTAATGTTAAAGAATGAACAATAATAAAATTCCGATGAAGAATAATTGTATTATTTTTAATATTTGAAGCGAAAAGACTTCAACATGTTTTAACCCGGGAGCAGGCACGCACTCGATACGGTAGAGGGTTATTGAGTCACCCCAATCCTCTTTTTCTTTATAATTATTTTATTGTACACGATACAAATCGTGATTCCAGCGAATAATTTAATCAAGAGAAAGTAAACTTACCTACTTTCAAGGAATTTTCAATTTTTCTTCGGTAACAAATAAACAGTTTTGTCCGAATTAACGATATCGTGTTCTGTGAGTCCCGCGCGACCACTTCCTGGTAAAAAGTGGTATTCATTATGATAATATGTATGTTGCTGCTAAAAGCAATTGTGTAAAACGTTTTTCGTTATGCTTTATATGTTTATATGTATCATAAAACTCCTTTGCATGGAAAAAAGCGCACCAGAGTAAAATACATTACTTACAACTTCCCTAAATGAGAAACAAACATAAGAGAGGGGTCATAACTAACTGTACCAATAACTCAGGTCAAACAGATTATCAGCAAAAACAGATTACAGGTATAATGTACAGTATTTCAAAAATAATCAGAGTGATGAATTTTTTATGTTCCTCAATTTTTTCGATTCTGGGTCTAGGATTTATTTTCTCTCTGAAAGAGCAGTATGTTAGGATTAAAAAGAAAACGTAATAAAAAATCTCTCATCACGGGATTACAGCAAATCAAATAAAAGTTTTTTTATTTGGTTATAGGATCAAGGATAGCTAATTAGGTATTGAAGACGTTTTTATTTTTGATGACTTAATATAGCGCGCCTATAAATTATATCAGAGTAAAAGTGCATTTTTTATTATGTCTGAAAGTATTTTGTTTTAATTCATTCCAGTAAATTAATTATTTTTTAAATCTTTTATTTTCGATATGCTCGCGCCCCCCCAGGGGAGGGCGCCCCACAGTTTGAGAAACACTGCATTATACCATCAATAAAATGTAAGTTCCGGAAATCAGAGCCCCAGACAACTTGTCTACCCTTTCATATTTGACAGTAGGCTCTAAATTATTGACATGCATTGCTGTATTTGATTTCCACCAAACTTTTTGCTTGCCATCCAATTCAAAAATGTTATATTTGCTTCCATCAAAAAAAATTATATTTTCCCAATATTCTGTTGGCTGCCTTCATACATTTTAGAAAATGCCAACCTATCTTGTCTATTTGCTTTGCTGATGTCGGGCTTTCTTTGAGGTACTCTGCCATGATACTTATGTTTTCTTAAAACACTTCTGTCAGTTTCAGAATTTAATGATTTCTCGAACATTCTTTTACATTGCAAACTCATGTTTACTACTCTAGTTCTTGTATTAACGTGTATTTGTCTCACAATCCCCCTCTCTTCACATTCATTAAATATCCTTGGATGCACTGATATTTGCAAGTTTTCAACACTATTTGATTTCTTGAACCTGTCAATGATGCTAAAAACAGTAGACTTACTCCACAATTTCAAGATTTTTCCCTCTTTCCAATGACTTATTACGAGATTTCGCACACCAATCAATATATCTTTTTTTTCTCACCATTTTTTCTATAAATAATCTTATCTGTTGAATTTTTTATGTTTAAACTTCTAGACTAAAACAGTGGTGTAAAATTAAATTATATTAATACTTTGCATATTTGTTAAACTTCTCATTTCAAAAGTGTCCCAATACTTTTTTTGACTTCAATATGCCTTTGAATTATATTTGGAAAGCTAGATCAAATTATTATGTAATACTAATAAAATTTTCATTTCATACTGTACACCAAACGTTGAAGTATTTCTTAAATCATTTTGTTTTTGTTTTAATGTGATAAATATTTTTATAAATGGCTTTACATTTATGAATCTGAAGCGTCCCAATAGATTTTTGAGTGACTGTATATAATATTAAAATTTTTAAAAAAAGGGACAATATCGCATATACATACACTAATGATTGAAATCTAAGCAACACGGTATCTTTTCAGTATACTTGCCTTTTATTGTAGAAAAGGGCCTTTTGTTATGAATACATTGAAAAGAGACGACTCGGTAGAATGGAAGTGATAATGTTAATATTAGAAACATGCGTGTTAAAGGTGGTGTGAAGAGCTAAGCGAAATAAATTTGCACACACTGTGCAAGATAATTTTTTTAGAAAAAAGGTTTGATTATAGTTGTTTACTTACATAGCACTTCGAAGCAACACGATGGGTAAGAAGTACACATGTACTTTATTTTTCTGAACCTTGATCAAGAGACAAAGGTAACACAAGCTGAAACCACACTCCCCAAACTTCATACACACTTTGAGACACGACAGATTTCTCGTGCGTCAATGTGGGTCTCTGGTAGCCACAGGACTCGAACCCTGATTCGGCACAGGTGCAGCAGATCACGAGTTTGCGAACATGACCACTCGGGTACCATCTTCCACTAGATCTAAAGTGAGAGAATAATCTCAGGAAATATCAGCGGGTATACGGGTTACTGCGAATCCTCAATCCCGTATTAGGCAAAGTATTAGATGAAACGACTAAGTTGGATTATATCATGCTGAAGGTGTACTGCATGGCTATTGGACGAGCGGTGGTAGGCCAGTATGTGGGGCTTCAAGGCATGGAATTTGGCTTCTGAGATGTTTTCTGGAGAATGGTGTACACACACACAGCGAAGAGAGAGTCTTCCTATTGGTTAGCTGTTGAGAAGTGAGGATAATGACCCAAAATGAACCGGGAGAGTGGTGTGCTGTGACGCAATGTCCAGAAGGAAAGAAAAAGTTTTAGAAGTCGCAAAAACAACCAGCGGGTTTTCGAATCTATGACCCTCCTTCGAATTGACCGCGCACGGTGTCGCTGTAGCTTAGAACCGAAGTTTGGCGGGTGCTTAGCCACATGTTTAGATATTTAAAACAAGAAATAATAAAATAAAAAGGAATGACTGAGAACAATCAAAGTACAAATTAAAAATAAGAGTTAAATTAAATGTTAGGGGGAATTATACGAGTTCAGGAGGATTCTCCTGGGTCGTTTCCTTCTAATGTGAGCAGAATAATTTTCAAGGTTTTGCATATTAATGTTTTCAGTATAATTGAGAGAGTTAAATCAATCAATCAATAGAGTGAGTGAGTGCATATTAACGTCACACACTGTTCAGCTACACGAGGGCTTTTGGCGACGGACCACGTAATTTTGAGCCATGGTCAAGTGACGTGGATGACACCTTAGCTGGAAACCCTCTCCTAGCTACCACACCACACCAACGAGAGGACGTTTTAGCTCTCGACATATTTAACGGGCATTGCTGCCCTACACAGTAGGTCTTAAGTGGTACTGGGTTCGAACTTATGACAAGGCCAGCCATGATCCGATACCTAGACCACTCGGCTAGCGCGGCCACCAACAGAGTGAGAGAGAGTTATAACGTCACATTATAAATCTGTACGAGGGCTTTTGGTGACAGACCTCGTAATCCTGAATAGAGACGTGGACGACATTTGCTCTTGCACTCCCCCCTCCTATAACTTCTCCACCCCACCAACGAGATGACATTCAACGTCCATTGAACCCATCTACACTGAGAGATTTTAACGATACTAGGGAGACCTCGGTAGCCTGGTTGTCAAGGTAACGTACTCGTGGCCGGCGTGTCATGAGTTCGAGCCCAATGCCGCTGAAGATCCACCGTGTAGGGGAAAATGCACGTTAAATCTGTCGAGAGCTCAAACGTCCTCCCGTTGGTGTGGAAGTTAGGAGAGGTGGTTCCATCTCAGGTGGGATCCTCATCGCTTGACCGTGGCTCAAAATTACGAGGTCCGTCGCCAAAAGCCCTCGTATAGCTGAACAGCACGACGTAAATATGCACTCACTCTCTCAACGGTACTTGGCTGGAACTCATAACAAGCTAGCCACGAGTCCGTGACCTTAACCTCTAGGCTTATGAGGTCATAGATTTAGAACCAAAGACAGATACAGTCACTCAAAAAAGTATTGGGACACTTGGCATGCATAACTGTAAAGCCATTTAAAAAAATATTTTTCCCATTAAAACAAAATCAAAATGAATTAAGAAATATTTTAACATTTGGTGTACAGTATATAAGGAAAATTTTATTAGTATTATAGAATTATAATTTGATCTAGCTTTTCAAAGGCACACATGAGTCAAAGTATTGGGTCACTTTTGAAATGAGAAATTTAACAAATACATAGTGCATCAATAGAATTTAATTTCTCACTACTTTTTTAGATTAGAAGTTTGAACACAAATTTTTCAACAGATAAGGTTATTTATAGAAAAATGGCAAGAAAGAAAGATATATCGGTTGATGTGCGAAATGTCGTAATAAGCTATTGGAAAGAGGGGAAATTAATTCGCTGCATAAGAAAAATATTTAAATTGAGTAAGTCTACAATTTTTAACATCTTTGACAGGTTTAAGAAAACAAACAGTGTTGAAAATAAGCAAAGTTCAGGGCGTATAAGGATATTTAATGAACGTGAAGAGAGGTGGATTGTGAGACAAGTACACATTAATCCAAGAACTAGAGTAGTAAACATGAGTTTGCAATGTAAAAGAATGTTCGAGAAATCATTAAATCCTGAAACTGTCAGAAGTGTTTTAAGAAAACATAAGTATCATGGCAGAGTACCTCAAAGAAAGCCCGACATCAGCAAAGCAAATAGACAAGCTAGGTCGGCATTTGCTAAAATGTATGTAAGGCAGCCAACAGAATATTGGTAAAATATAATTTTTGTTGATGAAAGCAAGTATAACATTTTCGGATCGGTTGGCAAGCAAAAAGTTTGGTGGAAATCAAATACAGCAATGCATGTCAAAAATTTACGGCCTACTGTCAAATATGGAAGAAGTAACCAAATTGCCTGGGGCTGCGTGGCAAGCTCTGGTTTCGGGAACTTGCATTATATTTATGGTATAACGGATAAATATGGCTATCTTGACATTCTCAAGCGAAATTAAAAGCAAAGTGAGAGCAAGCAGGGAATCTCATATTTTAAATTGCACCAAGATAATGACCCGGAACATACTGCAGATATTTGCAAGTAATGGGTCATCTACCACTGTCCTAGTGTTATTAAGACTCCTACACAAAGTCTAGACCTTAATCCCAATGAACTTGTGTGAGAGTATTTGCAGCAAATCTATATGAGCACCAAATTTCTAACAAACAGGGTTTAAGAAAATATTTGATCGAAAAGTTGACCAAAATCGATAGATAGTTTTGCAAAAAAATTGATCCAATCCATGCCAATTAGACTTCAAGAGGTCATAAAAAGCAAGTAGGGCCGAACAAGATATTAATTTCTAAGTTTGAATTGTTTTTCTTAATTTATTAGGAAGTGTCCCAATACTTTTTGAGCGCTTTTTTTTTAACTCGATTACTTTTATTTTCAATTCTAACTATAATTGCATTAATGTATGAGTTCTGTTCAAATTATTATTTGTTTTTAATAAAATAACATTTACTTCTTTTTTTCGTTTCATTTGCATGTTTAAATAAAATAGTACGATACAAATCTATGAACGGGTAGTGCGTCCTAATACTTTTTTGACAGACTGTATCTTTAGCTTTGAACAAAACTGATTACATCAATCTTCTTACATACAATTATATTTAGCATATGATGTATCACCCAAACACATGCAATTGTGTGATTTTCAATAATATTTTATAACAGTGGAAACTACCTCTGAAACCTCAAATTGAATTAAGGCGTGTTGGAAACCTAAAATCTTTTTAATATGACAATTTTAAGATTTATACATTTTAAAATTGTATAGATTTTAACCTTTCTAAAAATACCTTACTTTAACCTCTAGGGTAGTTAGAAGCCCTTAAGACCTATTTTTAAATAATTATTGAAACTGGGTGAAAGAGTGAATATTAACGTCTCACTTAGAGATCGCAATATCGGATCAAAAATGCAATACCGGTAGTGTGGTGTGTGTGTGTGTGTGTAGTGTGCAGTGTGTGTGGTATGTGTGTTTGTATGTGGGCGTGTGTGTTTGTATGTGGGCGTGTGTTTGTATGTGGGTGTGTGTGTTTGTATGTGGGCGTGTGTGTGGAATATATATATATATATATATTTGGTATTTTTTTTATAAAGATACCAGTTTTAATACCGGTAGTAGAAATTTTAGAAAAAGGAAGAAATCACATGCATTTCTTTGTTTTTTATTTGCCAGTTTTATTAGAGAGTGTAACTATAACAAAAAATAATTTGTAACTTATAAATTATATTATATAAAGAATTACAAAAAGGGTAAAAATCACTATTCAGTCTGTGGTACCACTACAAATTTTTGAAATGTGATCTTAAAAAAATGCATCAATTGTGCATTGCTATTAAGCCTGGAACGTAATTACCAGATGTCGAAAACGCTCTCTCGGCGTCTGCGCTGGTTGGTGGTATTGTAAGAAATGCGAGATATACTTTTTCCAAGTACTATTTACCTCTTAATCCCTCATCTTCAAATAAATCAATTTCTCGTCGGATAGTTTTAGATATAGCTGGTTTCTCTGTATTGTATTTTGGTTTGTTAATTTTGTTTTTAGTTATTGCTAATTATAACTTTTGTTCAAGAGACAAGTCCTTTTCATTATCAACATTAATGTCATCATCACATCTTCGGTAACTGTACTGAATTATTCTGAACGCAAATAAGTTTGTGGGTAAAAAAATTTAAAAAATTTGAATTGGTTATAGTCTCTTTCTTTTATTTTTTATTTTTAAAATCATTTTAATTATGTAAATACCGTAAGATATTTTCTATTTCAGTATGCCATTCTTCAATGTAAAATATAGTTCCTCAGATAGTGATGTGTGCTGTTTTTTCAGTGACTGCAACATGCATTTATGGTTGTATTAGCTGTTAATAAATTAGAATCTCTCTGACATAAGCCTCAACAGCCTGCTTTATTGGAAGTAGAGTTGATACAGTTCTAAGGCTATTTAGTCGAATTCACTATCGGAAAAATTAATTTGCAGGTTTTATAGTCGATCATTGCTTTTTGGAATGGATTTTTCAGTTTTAAGAATCGTTCCATCATTAGGAGTAAATTATTCCAACGTGTTTTAGAATCTAATATTAACATATGTTCTGTTTCTAGTAAATACCGAAAAATCGGTGCTTAAACTTGAGAATACCGGTATTACAAAATTGTACAAATGGCTCAAAATACCTGTATTCGGTATCCCGATATACCGGTATTGCAACACCTAGTCACACTGTTCAGCTATACGAGGGCTTTTGTCGACGGACCATGTAATTTTGAACTATGGTCAAGTGACGTGGACGACACCTGAGCTGGCACCCCTCTCCTAACTCCCTCACCACACCAACGGGAGGACGTTTCAGCTCTCGACAGATTTAACGAGCATCGCTGCTCTACACGGCGGGTCTTTACTGGCACTGGGTTCGAACCCGTGATATGCCTGCCATGATCCGATACCTTAATCACTAGGCAACCGCAGCCCTATCGTTGAAACTGGACCATGTCCATTTAAATGGCGAAAATGCAAACAAAATATTTTGTTTTTGCTTAAAAGTTGAATGGGTGATGGAAATCAAAACATTTAATCCAGAATTGCTATAAAGTGTCTTCATGGAGGTACACAAAATCTCAATGAAAATGTAAAGAACATAATAGGGTCTCGTGTACCCAAGAAAATATTTGTACAAATAGAATTATTTTATCATTGTGTACATCTGATGCAATTTCATCATTTAATGTGGAAAATGTATCAAAACCAGAAATATTGAGAAAACTTCATATTGAGCCTAGTGATTACACGGTACAAGCAATGGACCGTCTCGACAAACAGAGGCTGTTAAAGGCTAAATACTCATGTTTATAAAAAAAACAAAGGAAGTTAGGAAAGAAAAAAAGACTTAAAAGGAAGAGAGAGGATGATGGGATTCAAAAAAAAAATCTAGTATGGGGAGTAATGTTTTAATAATAAATAAACTTTAATGTATAATTACTTTATCTCAAAATGTAAACTTTTGAAGTTCGATGCACCTTTTCTGGACAAAAAATTGTTCACATGTAAGTTTTTTGACATATTTATAATGATGGCAGATATATACTGAAATGAACTTTTTGTAAAAAACTCATATTTATTTTTTACAAATTTTTTTATGTGAAAAATGGGTCACACACACACAAATTCATTATGTTTGATAAAATATTTTATAAATTATTTAAAAAATCAAATTAGCTAAAGGCTCATTTCAGTATAATGAAAAAGTTGTAAATTAATTGCATGAAAAATTTCAAGCATGTACATGCAACAGATTTTGAAAAAAGTTACATCGAAAACAGCCTATTTAACATTGTCGGTATAGAGGTCTCCGACTCCATTTAATAGTTAAAATCACAAAAGCAATTACTTTTGCTGCTTACAGATTGAAGTATTACTCATGTGCAATTTGATATGTAAGCACAGAAATTTATATAATAACTGAAATGTATTATGCCGCCAAACAATCTCGGCAAATGAAAAGACATCGCCTATTTAAAAAATGTCGCCAAATGCCGGTATCGTTAGTATTACTGTGTTCGAATGTGAGTGGGAAGAATTTTTTGAATTTATCACATTTATTGTTCAATTCCATATATACTTTTTACATACCATAGAATGTATTAAAGAGCTATAAGTAAAAGTTTTGATATCAATCATAGAGCAGAGTTCAATAAACAAAAACATTCAAATATTTTCGACTACTTCAACTCATCGAAAATATTTGGATTTGATTTCATTGCTTAGCATCGAATTTTTAATACCTTGATAGTCTGAAAATACCTTGATTGAAGAATCAATTGCGCGTGGTTGATCGTTTTGATCGGTGGCATGCCCAAAATATTGTGCCGCATACCATCAATGGCACGAATGCCAATGGTTCACCATCCTTGTAATAGAGCATTGGTAATGAACTTCTTAAATTTGAACTATGATTAAAAAATGAGAAAGTTTCATTAATATTTAATTACCTAACTTTCAATATCCAGCGAGTTTGAGGGCTGCGGTAGACCAGTGGTCAAGGTATAGGATCATGGCAGGCATGTCATGAGTTCGAGCCCAGTACCACTAAAGACCCGCCGTGTAGGGCAGCGATGCACGTTTAATCTGTCGAGAGATCAAACGTCCTCCCATTGGTGTGGTAATTAGGAGAGTGGGTGCCAGCTCAGATGTTGTCCACGTCACTTGACCATGGTTCAAAACCCTCGTGTAGCTGAAAAGTGCGACGTTAATATTCACTCACTCACTAGCGAGTTTGAAGTGCAGCTCGATTTCAGCGCTTAGAATTCGTCATAATTTCATTGAATCAATCTTCAAATAGGATTTCTACCTCAAATTTCCGATTCCATCAGATAAAGTTACTTACTTTATTTTGATATCATATCGTTAAAAAGCTTATATACTTCAAAATACACTTATATATATGTAAAGTTTTGCTGTTTACAAATAACATAAATTGTGATTGCCTATTATTTCAAAAGTTGTGTTAATATCACATGTGTAACATACTATTTAAATCCCTCTTACTTTAAATTGCAATCATCACGATTACAAGCAAGAGGTTTAAATGTTTTGGATGATTTTTAATTTTAGAAATTTTGTGTTCTCAAATAAAAATCAAATTTTCTGTAACACAACTGATAAATATATATACACACTGACGGGAAAAAAACAAAAATTTTAAGAAAAAAATTATTGTAAGGTAATGAAATTTGGACAATGCAATTGTCTAGTTAACATAATTGAAATTATCAAGACCACAGGTTAAGCTCAAGAAAATGTATTTCAATTATAAAATGCTGTTACATTAATAGCCAGTGTAACTTGCAGAATTTTGAATGCTAGCGTGCATGTATTGTGTCATATGGATGCCGAGTGTCACTTTGTGGTATGGAGTTCCATGCTTGTTGTATTTGTGTCAATACTGGGACAGTCAATAGTTTAGAGCCGCGGTCAAGCGATGAGGACGACACCTAATGTGAGCCGGGAGCCTTCTCTCTTAACTTACACACCACGCCAACTTGAAGACTGAACACTGACGGATTTAACCTGTCTACAAAGACTGCAGTGGTAACAGAACTCAAACACGTAACTGGATAATTCCGACCACAAATTCGTGACCATAACCACGAGCCTACCTAAGCTACAGATTTATCTGAATAATTTTGAATTATAAGCGTTTTCATGATTTAAGAATTTGTATCACGCAAAGATAATTTAAACTGACCTTGGATTAATGTAACTATTATCTTTCTCGTACTTGAAATTTTTTAACGCACGTCCAATGTGTATAAATTAAAAAATATTCCGAAGAATTTTAATACATTAATTTTTCATTCTATGTCACTAAATTATAGAAGAAGAAATGAGCGGCACCTCTTTCGATAATAAAAATGCAATTCTACAATCATCAATCTTCCTCTGTTTTATCAGTTGATATCGTAATACTATCACATAACATGACCGATAAAAAATTTACTTCCAATCCAAGGTCACACACGCGCATTACATTTAAATTATTTTTTTCCGTATTAGAAATTAGTTTATTTTTAATTTTATTCTTTAACTATATTTAGATAGGAGATTTATCAATCATATAGCAATCTATTAACATCTGTGTTCATAAATAATCCCTAAGGCGTAGCACACATTGCTTGTTTAAACACTTTTTCAAATTAGACTTTAAATGTACGGAGGTTAAGTGTAATTTGTTCCAAAATAATGAGAGATTTATGCGCATTTTTAAATGTAAAACTGTCGAACTATAAAAAAATAAAATAGTCTTATAATCCGTTACATATTAACACAGATTAAATTACATATTCATTCATAAATCTAATGTATAATGAAAAATGTTGCATACTTATGTTACAGATAGAATTAACTACAATAGCATAATTTATGCCTGTAGGTATAAGTTATGCTATAAACTGATAGTATAGTCATAGATTCCGATTAATTACATAGCTCACACTCTCTCTATTTTTATTTATTTATTTATTTATCTTGGTGAAATTTTCAATCGTCAATAAAATACATTTTAAAGCGCTCAAATGAGCTGAAATTTTATATGCATGATTATTTTGGATGACAATCCAATAATTTAAGTATTATTAATGAAAATTTATTGATTAAAACTAATTATTTAAAGAATTGCAAATACTGCCACGTTGGCATCCTTTTTGGCGACTTGTGTCAAAACTTGAAAAGGTTTTTTTTTTTCTCACGTTTTAAAGCATTCAGTTGAGCTGAATTTTATACACACGATTGTTTTGGATGACAATACGATACTTTAATGATAATTTAAAAAATTAATTAACACTTAATGTTGTGATTCTGTCATATGCATGTACATATTTATATTAATTGTAACTATTTAATAAAAAGTAGCTAAAATAAAAATTTTCTTTGTTGATCAAAGTAGGAATTGACTTAAAAATTTTTTTATATTACTTGTTTTTTGCTTATTAAACTAATTAGGGAGATTTTGGAACAACATTCCTAGATGTTCTTCATAAACCCAGCCATGTATAAATATTTTTGTAAAACCTTGGAAAAGAGAGCGAGAGTTCGGATTTATAGATACAGCAATACCTCGACTTATGCGAACCCGGAGTTATGCGATTTTCAAATCTCCTCGCCGAATCATCTTTTGTTTGATAGGAGGGTGCGAAGGCATGGTAAAACAGGAGAAACTGGGTGTAGTGATTCAAGAAGTTGTCGATCTTGAAAGGCAAATAAATAAAGAAGTAGATTATGATGACGTGTTCACGAACTGCTGGATTCCCACAGTCAAGAGTTGACAATGGATGAACTCATAGAAATACATGATCAAGAGCAAGACGTTGAAGAACTTGTCTTTAGACCCAGTTCAATCAGAAGATTGAATGGCAATTGGACAGAAGACCTCAATTTAATTGAACTAATTACAAATTTTAGAAAATTTAGACTCCAACGAAGAGTGTATTTTTTCAACAAAACAAGGAATAAAAATTGACTTGCATACTAAGAGGAAATTTTGGGGGAGAAAAAAATCTTAGAGCCGCAGATTACTTTATTAAATTTTATGAAATTTTCTGTATAAAAATAGTTTTATTTTCGATTTTGTGTATTTATATTATCTAAGATTTTACTAAACATTATCTTCTTTCGTCTCCTGCCACGACCAAAAATAATTTATATGCATTCCTATGCGATATTATACCTCGACTTACGCGGTTATCACTCAGTCCTACCTATCGCGTAAGTTGGGGGAATTACTGTAAACCCGCAATAAGCATTACGTCGATCGCGATCGACCGCTGGTCTGCCAAGACATTTTGAAGTGACTGCCTGAAAACTTTATCAATTAGTAATTATATAGGGAAAATTTAAGATTGGCTGACAGAGTACGTAGACTATAAGTCTTGTACTGACTATAATAACGAAAACTAACTTTAGATTTAAATGTTCTATTTTTTAATCTATCTTGAATTGTTTTATAATAAATGCATTACTTCATATTATGACGGGCTCACGAGTCGTTTTATTAACATATCCTTTTGGGTTCTTTGGGGCCAAAATGAATGGCAATTCTTTTCCAACCAACCCAAGAAGTAAAGCGTGAAGGAAAGATGCAAATTAGGAAGCTTTTAAATAACGGAAGCGGTGCGGCATTTGGGGGAAAGTTATGATAGTCCGTATTTCAAGTGTGAAGAGGTTTAGAGAGGTTAAGTGCCAACCAACAGAAGTTACCCGTGACAGAGAGTATTTAGATCAAGGTGCATACCATTGCACGCTAGTGAACCGCAACTTCAAATAGGATTAGAGAGATTGATACTTAGTGGGACAATAAAGGTAGGAGTGACTATTTAAATGTTCGGATCTGTGATCGCATAGGAACTAAGCTTAGGTGAGTTTGTTATTGATAGTGGTCTGAGTTACGTATTTCGGTATTATACACTGCTGGACAATTGCTAAGGACGGATCACAAATTGCTATGTAGCATAACATTAAGCGAGACATGAGGCCTAGTAGGATAAAATATAGTTGCCACACTGTTCAGACATTAGAATAAAGAATATTTATTGTTCTGGAAAGTACAAAAGCTGTGAAACATCTGAAAGAAAAAAAAAATGTTCATTTGATCTGCGTACGGAGAAATGGAACAATGCATCTAAAAGTCAGCAGGCACCTTAAAGAAAGGTATCAGTACGGAATATGTCCACCGTGGAGTGTGATGCAACATTCCACACGTCGTACCATACTTTGCACAACATTATCCAGCAGCTGTTGAGGCAATTTATCCCATTCCTCTGTGAGTGCACGGATGAGGGTGTTCTTGTTTGTCGGAGGATAGTTTCGACCAGCAACTTGCCTCCCAAAGCATCCCACACATTTTTAATGGGGTTTAGATCTGGAGAACGCGCTGGCCATACGAGACGTTGAATACCCTCGCTGTCTAGACAATCCTGAACAGCGAGTGTTCGATGACATGTTGCGTTGTCGTCCATAAAAACAAATTTATCACCGACAGCACCACGGAAAAGACGAACATGAGGAAGTAGAACTTCATCAATGTATCGTTGGCCCGTCATAGTCCCCTTCGCAACCACATGTAGGCGCGTGCGGCCATTGATCATGATGCCGGCCCACATCATGATACTGCATGTCGGATTTCGGTCCTTTTCCTGGATATTTTCTGGACGATAAGCAGTACCACTCTCGCGCCAGATCAGTTGGCGTCTACAATCCGATGACAGACTGAACCTACTCTCATCTGAGAATAGTACGCATGCCCAGTCCTGTTCAATCCAATTGTGATGCTCACGACACCATTGCAAACTGGCAGTACCGTGCTGTCTGGTCAATGGGACACACACAACAGTCCTGCGTGCGTATAGTCCTCCTCCCCTCAAACGTCTGGTAACAGTTTTTCGGGAGATCTGCTTTCCTGAGGCAGCAAGAAACTGATTTGCCACCTGCTGAGCTGTGGTGCGCCTGTTCCTTTTTGCTGATATGACGATATATCTGTCTTCTGCATGCGTCGTACTTCTAACACGACCTCCCCGTGCCGTCTACTACACATTCCAGTAGTTTTAAATGACTTCCACAGCCGTGAAACAACGCTGTGAGCGATGACGAACTCCCTGGCAACATCTGTTATTTTTTGCCCTTCTTCGATCTTTCCAATAATTCGGCCACGCGTAAAATCATCTATGTGATGTCGGGAAGACCTGCCAAAATTTTTAAGTTCGTCTATTAAATATTTCCTGTAGAACTTTGACTTGAAACAACAACTGTCCACACGCGTCAAATCCTTTAAAGCTCTTATGAACGCTATCACGTGATGAACAGACGTGGAAAAAAAAATTGCATACTCATACTTCTTCTTACTAATATCCCGCACTTATTCTAATTTTCCACATTTTGCTTTCTTTCATTTTGTGGTTGCTATGGATGATAGTGTTATCCGTCCTTAGCAATTGTCCAGCAGTGTATTAATGCGACGCTCGTGAAACTTAAACTATTTAATTTATTCCCATTAAATCCATTTTATAAAACACCAGGTTCTACTCTCTTTTAGCATCGCATTATAGCTTAAGTTTAAACATTAGATCTTTTAAGGACAATAAACAGTACGCTAAATCAAAAGACGTTCTTTAAATAACAATTAATTTATTAAACAATAAGATTAAAATTAAGTTAATGTATAAAGTGACACATAACTGAATTCCACTTAACTTTGAGAGAGGGGCGAGGAAGAGGAGTCATGTCGCAGCTTGGAGTCCCCGCGGTGTCTTAATTGGAAGGGACGTGTCAGACCAAGTGGGTGTGAGAGAGTGCGTCAAAGAGGTGTCTAATCAGGGTGCATCTCGTTTTTATTTGGCGGCAATTTACACCTATGTGCTGGAGCGGATTCTTTACAGAGTCAGCATAATTTTCTCTCATTGGTCTAGAGTCAGTGGAAGAATACTGTCTCATGGTCAATGACATCCCCAAGCGCGGGAAACCCCGATACCACGATATATTTATGGGTGCAATGCCCTTTTCTAGGCGTGGGAACATGTCACCCTTTTTGGTGGGGTAAAAAGACGCATTCAAATTCCGTTTCTTGTAAACAGCAAAAGCAGGGTAGATGTAAAAATTACAGTTGTAACTTTAGGGACCGGCGACCTCCCATCACTCCTCCCCTCTTTCATATTAACAAAACTAGAAATAAAGAAACACAAAAATTTCAGTGAAGTAAATGTAAATACAAAATGCAATAAAAATTCATTGAGGAAAATGTCCATATCAAAGTCCAAAAAAAATTTTGAGATTTCAGTTCAAAGTTCAAACAGACTCGTCTTCCATTCAACCGGCACTTCACGGACTCCTGGTTCACGAACGGCTGTCCACGTCTTGATGGGAGAGAAAAGAAAAAAAATGTCTGGAGCGTCGTAATCTCGCTGAAACAGCTCAAAAGTTCATCTGTCCTTTAGTAATATGAAGAGGTCCGTGACTCGTCCATTCCATCAGCGCTTCCACATCTCTAACGAAATCTGCTAAACTGCAAAAATAAAAAACTTTGTCTCCCAGGGAAACCATATTAGTAATGAAACCACAATTATTAAAAAAAATAAAACTTGGCCCTTTGTGACCGCCGTCGAAGACTCCAAGCACCAACCTTCAACTCCTCTCACCTCTCATAACATAAAATTAAGAATGTAAAAAAAAATTACAAGCGATTTCCAAAGTTCCTACCCAATTCCGTGAGGGAAAAACAAATTAACTATCAACAACTACAATGACGTTCATGTACGAAGAGGAGAAAAAAATCACTGAATGGATCACCCAAACAATTTACAAAAACATCAGACACAGAATGACAAATAGAAATAATTAAACAATCACAAAGAATCGTGTGCCACTAAATAATAAAAAAAATTAAGACAAGTAACACATAAAAAAATCAAAATTTGCGTATCTAACAACTGCGCTACTCACAATAACCACACATAGGAGTATTGAACAAAATATATTGATAAGAAATAAACGCTAGTGAAAAAAAAAAACATCTATATACAATTCAAGCGTGGCACCCAGAAACAGACACCTCATAATCGTTTAACATCGAAATCTTGACACGACTAATGTGAAGTGAATGTACCAGACCACCAAAAAAATTACTAGCAGAACTCTTCACATACTCAAAGCATAAGAAATTGCGATGATTCACTAAGAGCATTGATAACAATATTTTATGAAAATAATTAAGTAAAAGTAAAAATATAGAGATTGAAACGATGGGTGTGCATAGGTGGAGAAAAAAAAATTTATAAACTCCGAGAATGCTTAATAGCCTAAGAAATTAAAAAAATTCACTACAAGCATTGGTTACAACTGAAAGTTTAAAAAAAAAAAAAATTAACGTAATTAATTCAGATTTGCAAATTAAAATTCTATAAATTAACGAGTCGTATAAATGGTAAAAAAATTTATAACCTGTAAGAATGCTGAGTAGCCTAAGGAATTTAAAAAAATTTCACCACGAGCATTGGTTACAAATGAAATTAAGAAAAAAATTACTGTAATTAAATTTAGAATTGCAAACTATGAGTGCGCATGTGATCAGTATGCACCCCCAATGTGTACAAAGGCAAAACAAAACAAAACATCCCATTTCCTGCGATAGGACGATCGCCGGCAACCGCCAACACAAGAAACAGAATGCAGAATTAAGACTAAAAAATTTTGTAAATCCGATTGTAAAAAAATTAACTATATCGATTAATACTTTTAAAATAAATTTGAGAGGAAAAAAAAATTTCTTCCACATTCAATACATTCGAATTTCCATTTGGGAAATGAATTCCAGAAATCACAAATGCAGTTGAAAATTTCAGAAAAAAAAAATAAAAACATAAAATTGATATGCAACCCAAGTCATATGAGGCGACACATACAGAGTAAAGTAATTTAACTGAAAGAAAATTATTGCAAGTGCTACACATAATTAAACATAAATTCCAAGATAAAAAAAAAAATATCGCTTAACTAATCAACATAACTTTTTAACAATCTATGTAATACAATGTATCAAGTCCAGATAATATAAAAAACTCAAAATGTTTCACTATACACGCAACAAATATACAAACACGAAAAAAAACACAAGATCCTCGATTTACAACAATACCGCTAACTCAATTCATCGAAAATCCTCTAATTAATAACTCAATTATAATTCTATAACACCAACCTAAAATTCTCAGTAAAATTAAAATGATTCCTCGATAATCCAAAATGCCTTTACCTCAGATCGTTCACATCTTATTCCTTAATAACACTAACTAAACTTATCTGCAACTTCCAAATAATCAATCGATTGCTCCACAATACCATTAACTAAAACCATCTATGCTCATCAGCTTATGTACACAAAATCTCACATACCCAATAACACTAACTAGACTTATCTGCAACATCCAAATAATTAATCGACTTCTCTACAATACCAATAACTAAATCCATCTTTGCTCATTAACTTATTTACAAAAATCTCGCATAATCCTCAACTCGAACTTTCCTAAATACATCTCAAAACATTATTAAATATACCACACAATCATTAACTCAACTTATCTATGTTCATCAACTTAATTACTCGAAATCGTACGAAATCCTGAACTCAAATTACCTTCTGTACATCAAACAATTTTCTCAAATAAACCATATAACTTTCTTTTCAACTCAATTATCCATTTCCATAAAAAAACTATCGAATAAACGTACTTCAATCGCAAACTTATCTATCTCCATAGAAAAAAAAACTTTCCCAATTATTCAACAAATTCATCAGTTTAAACTATATCAATCTCCTTCAAATAACTTTCTCAAATATTCCACGAAATCCCTAATTTAAACTTATCTAACTCCTTAAACAATTAGTGAAACAAAAAAAAATTCACACCCAATCCTCTTCCAACATTTCCGAACCAAAAAAAAATTCATCAAACTCGAATCTCACACAGCAACAACGTCCTAAAGTAAAAACAGGAAACAAGGGGGGGGAGGGAAAAAAAACGAAAACCCATTGGGAAAAAAATTTGCTGAGTATCTTATCTCTGCTGCCACAGCAGTGGGGGGGGCGAAGGGGACTTTCCTCCTAAGGCGCCGAGAGACAAACATCCAGAAATTCCACCCCTGAACTGTGCTACCCGCGGGGAGGAGAGTTCCTGCGATAGGACTAACCAAGAAACAGAATTCCAATCAACAAACAATGTCCCGCCCTTGGCCGGATCGCGTGCGGAGGGGGGGATTACCGACGAAAAAGGGTGCGGACGAAAGCTCTCCCACGTTTTCGAAACGAATGGACACAAAAATTAAAATTTAACAACACCATTACCTGACCAAAAAAAAAACTGATTACCAAATAACAAAGCAGCACTACTATTAAAATCCAAAACCACAAAAAATTAAATCAAGATCAACACTCAGTTAAATAATCTACCCACGCGCTAACATAAATTAACACATGTAGGCCTAGCATCAACGACAAAAAAATTCCATATCGACAGACCAAAACGTTAAAATTCCTAGTAAAGTTTAGCACACAACCGAGACACAATGATTGACTGCACATTCATTTAACAACCACAATTAATCTAAACCAACAGAAATACTATATCGACAAACAAAACCTTCAATTCCTAGTACAGTTTAGCACACAAGCGAGACACAATTATTGACTGCTAATTAATTTAACCAAACCACAATTTTAACTAAACCCCTGAATAAACAAAAAAAAATTCCAAATCTATAGCAAAACAAACACAAAAATTAAATGAGCGTTGAAACACTTAACCGAAACACTAGAAAATTTTAAATTAAAGTTAGCAATCATATCATAGAACAAAACAACATGAGCAAAACAAAGTTAAGTTTCAACATAATTTCTTAGGGAAAATATTCAAACAACCATCTCTATCCATATCTTAACAAGCATAAATTCCAATGTTATCATCATTTAGTAATACACAACCACTTAAAATTAATACACCAACACAATTTAGCAATAAATTAATTCTAACAAAATGCCGCTACCAAAAAAATTAATTTTCTATGCAAAATCAAAATTTAACCAGAAAGTACACAGTTATACACAATCAAATCAGCATAAACTAAGTTATTCAATAAAGGAACCTTTTGTATGAAAAAAAAAATTATTTAAAAATATTAGATAATAATCACAACACAAAATTATGTAATAAATGAGAAAAAAAAATGTCAAATATGTATATATCGCAACAACATTCAAATTTCATGACAGGTGTCCAGAGACCCCAAAATTTGACTTTTGCCGCAAACATAAATTAAAGCTTAAAATTTATAAAATTAAAATTGACGTGCATACATGAATCGCAAAGCAAAATTATAAATAACAATCCTATTACAAACAACAAATCTTATATAAAACACATAGCATCAAAAAAATATTTTATCTAGAGCTAAAATTGATATTAACCACATACAACATTATGTCATTTAAGCATCAAATCAAGACATGAAACAAACTGCATAAAAAAATTGAGCTAGAATTCATTAAAAAAACAACTAAGTACAAAATTTGATCTCTCTAAAACATAAAACATGACATAAAACAAGGTGCATAAAAAAAAAAATCTGAGCTAAAAATTCATTAAATAACCAATTACAACAATGTCTCACTTAAACATCAGAAAAACGACATGACACAAGTTGCATAGTTATAAAAAAAATTCCAGCGAAAAGTATGCGAATTAAATGTAAGAGAAAAACCAAAATTTCAATATCGAGTAGCTCTGAGAGAAAAGTAACAAACAACAACAAAAAAAAAAGGGGTGGCGACCCTATAGAGAAAAAAATGAGAGGCTGAATATCTGATCTCGCTTGTGACAGCAGGGGGCACGAGGGAGAAAATTCCTCCTAAAGCGCCGGAGTTAACCAACATCCATCCAGTTCTACCCCTGGACCGCTGCAGGTGGGGGGTGGGGTGAACAAAATTTCTCCGAGGAGTGCGCCAGAATGAAATGGACAGCTATCAGCACGAGATGGGACGCGCCAAGATTCAAACCCCACACAACACTTCCAAGCGACAAAAAGACCCCAAAAAAATAATTTGCATGACAACTCCAAATCAAATTTTAACAGAAGAAAAGACGGTAAAAGTTACAACATATCAAGCGCATTTACGAAGTCCAATGCTCTACCATGCTCTACATGTCCACAAAAAATCGATATAACCAATACTTATTCCCCAAACACAACATCGCTCCAACAATTAAAATCTCATCTCAACCAGAACAGCAGATTAACAAAAAAGAATTGACAAACCTTAACATCTCAGAAAAAAAAAAAGAAAAAAAAACTAGATTTCAAGCGCAAACATAATGAACACGTAATAACTATTTCCGTCAAAAAACTTAACCTTTTCCTTACACTTTAATAGCTCTAAATTCAAATACTGCACAAATGAACATTTAACCAATGTTTTCTTTCTCAAAAACTACTAACCTTTTATCACTTCAATATCTCAAATTCCAAGTACTACAGCCATAAACCCCTAATCAATTACTATCAAAATTTAACACAGTTAATTTCTCTAATTTAAGCAGCGCAACATCTAACGAACTTTTATCGGAAATAACATCTTCACATACTCAAATCGCTCAGAACAGTAAGCACAATCAATTAACTGAACCACTTCAAACATTCGGGCCAAAAAAAAATTGTTAACTAGCAACGAAACACGTACTCCATATGACAATATACACTCGAATTAATTAAACGGGGAAAAATTTTGAGCGCATACTAAAATCCACAATACAAACATATCAACACATAAGAAATTGAGATCATAGCCAGAGATTAGTTAAGATTATGAATATACACATACATATACCAACAAAGAGCATAAGAAAAAGAAATACATTAACAACATCTCTAAGTATCCTAATAATAAAAAAAATACTACAAGAAAAAAATTTCACTATCAAATTCGAGCAATATATAAAACATAATAGCACACGAGATAACAATTTGTTGTGGTGATCCATCGAGAAACGTTTACAATATCAAAGGATGTAAAAGAAATTTTTCCGACGACCGATCATCGGCACTAAATGATAGTACAAAGAAAGAAAAAAAAATTTAATATCCTGTCACGGCACCAAATAATGCGACGCTCGTGAAACTTAAACTATTTAATTTATTCCCATTAAATCCATTTTATAAAACACCAGGTTCTACTCTCTTTTAGCATCGCATTATAGCTTAAGTTTAAACATTAGATCTTTAAAGACAATAAACAGTACGCTAAATCAAAAGACGTTCTTTAAATAACAATTAATTTATTAAACAATAAGATTAAAATTAAGTTAATGTATAAAGTGACACATAACTGAATTCCACTTAACTTTGAGAGAGGGGCGAGGAAGAGGAGTCATGTCGCCGCTTGGAGTCCCCGCGGTGTCTTAATTGGAAGGGACGTGTCAGACCAAGTGGGTGTGAGAGAGTGCGTCAAAGAGGTGTCTAATCGAACGATCGCTGGACATCATTGGGCACTGGAACGCGAAGCGTTCCTCCGTTCCATACTTAATGTATTGGGCGCTTGACGTTGGTTGGCCTGCTTTTGAAATCGTGCTTCCTTATTGGTGGACATGGCAGGAGACAGTGGGCGGGGCGAACTGGTGATATCGGCCGTTTCAGAAAAATACAAGTCCAAATTCGTGCAAGCAGACGAGAAGCTCATCTGCTATTGGTCGTCAGGGATCGGTGAGCGAGAACTCTATTCGCTGCGCCTGGTGTCGAGTATGAAATTAAGAATTAGAGTTGGGAACTAAAGTGGGTGCCTGTGTGGGTATTGAATTGAATTTAAATAAAATAAACAATTGTACAATTAAAAAATTAAGAAATTAAAAAAAATAAACAAAATTTAGCAAGGGTGGTCATTCGCCACATGGGAATGACCGGGAATTAATGTTATGGAGGATTATAAGAGTCCAGTAAGATTCTTCTGTGTCTCTTTTTACAGATGTTAGGATCGTAGTTTTCAAGATTTTGAATGTTGACGTTATTGATATTAGGAAGATTGTCAAAGAATTTTTGACCTAATTTTTATATAAGCTTTGAAGGTAGGGGAATATTGAGAACTTTATAAATGTTTCTATTTCTGTTATATCTGTAGGCTCTAGTGATGTTTCTAATTAAAGCATTTTGAGCGTTATCAAGGAGTTCAATATTAGAATTGGCTGCATAGCCCCACACAGGACATCCATACGCGAGGATGGGCCGCAGGACGGCAGTGTAGAGAAGTACCTTGTTGTGTAAATATTTAAATGAGAATTCCGGCAAATTAAGGGGTAAAGAGATCGCATTGCGTTCCGGAATTTGTCACGCGCGTGTAATATGTGTTGCTTAGATGTCTAGTCAGGGTGCATCTCGTTTTTATTTTGCCGCGATTTGCACCTGTGTGCTGGGGCGGATTCTTTTTACAGAGTCAGCATAATTTTCTCTCATTGGTCTAGAGTCAGCGGAAGAATACTGTCTCATGGTCAATGACATCCCCAGGCGCGGGAAACCCCGATACCACGATATATTTATGGGTGCAATGCCCTTTTCTAGGCGTGGGAACATGTCACCCTTTTGGTGGGGTAAGAAAGACGCATTCCAAATTCCGTTTCTTGTAAACAGCAAAAGCAGGGCAGATGTAAAAATTACAGTTGTAACTTTAGGGACCGGCGACCTTCCATCAGTATATTGTGTGTTTAGCCTCCGTAGATTCTCTCGCATATCATATTATTATCTAATATGTTAAAGGTTTAAGTTAAGATCTTAATAAGGTCATATTAAGATCATGGCAGCTTCTGGTTCTTTTATTCCTACACCTCTAGCTCACGCTGATAATCAAGGAGAAGGGGCACCAGAGGGTGGGGCACCCTTACAATATAATTATATCTGGGACTATTATTATTAAGTTTGTATCTTCCTTTATGCGTTAAACACGGTTTTAAAAGTGTTGTTTTCTTTATTTTAGTTCTGTAGATAAGTACATATTCCATACTTATTATTAAATTATAATAACCACCTTTCCCTTACTTCACCACACCTTCGCATCAGGCAGTGACGCATACAAGAAATTTTAAATCAAGGGGGGGGGGGCGAGGGTTGATGGTCTCTACCATTCTCGTATCATACCCCAATAAGCAGCCAAACATATTTTTATGATTTTGTCGATTGTCGGGAACAAAAACAGCAAAAAATAAATTACTGAATAAATAATTAACATTAATAAATAAAAAAATTACTAATATCAAATACTTAATTACATTTTACAAACTATATACATGAGACTATAATGAATTGGAAAACAATTGTAGGGTTATGAGGGAGGGTCCGTACCCGTGTATTCCTTCCCCGTCCTTGTGTGCGCCACTGACATTGGGTGGATCGCAGCTCCTTAAAAAAAAAGGACACCGTACTCTGGAAAAGTCTGCCCACCCCTGCTATAAACGAATATTTACACGCGTAATCTCGATGCAAATAGATGCACAAAAATGAGTTGCTTGTAAGTAGAGTTATACCCGAACTTATAAATGATAAGTGTAACTGAGTAATAATCGGTATAAGTCGGGATATAATTTCTCGTATAAACACGTATAAGCTATTTTCAGTTGGGGCCGGAAACGAAAGAAAATAATAGTTTAGAAAAGAAAGAGTTTAATAAAATCTTAGATTATACACAAATACAGAGCTGCAAACCAAAATTATTTTGACATAAAATTATAGTTGAATATAAAGACTAAGCATTTTTTTTTCACAGCGACGAGAATTTTTTCTTTAATTTTTATAACTTTTTTAACCATCGATTCCGTTAAACTAAACCTCTTTGCTAATTCACACGTTTTAATTTATGCATAGAGGTCTTTAAGGTATCTGATTACGTTCGGAACCGTGATTTTAAAAAAGCGCATAAATGGATAATTTTCATGATATTTAGTGTCACTCAGATTAGAATACATGCATAAAATTGTTTTAAGGACACTCTTTGACAGAAAAATTTATTTAAATATAATATTTTGGCAAAAAATTAACTTAGAATAATCTTTTTTCCAAATGTTCTCCTTCAGTGAAAAATGGTTCTATTATAATATTTTGCCTGTATATAGCTCAGATCTCTCTACAGAGGCTCAACTAGAATTTTTGAAAAATTCACATTATTTTCAGAGTTACCACCCATTGAAATAATTATTTGCGTTTTTTTCTTAAAATTGCTCCCCTCTGTTGTCGTAAAATATGAATAAACCCACTTCTAAGTTATATATTTCAAAAATTCTAGTTGAGCCTCTGAACAGAGGTCTGAGCTATATACAGGCAAAATATTATTCTAATAGAAGCATTTTTCACAAAAGGAGAAAATTTGGAAAAAGATAATTCTAAGTTAATTTCTTGCCAAAACATTGTATTTAAATAAAAAATTTTGTTAAAATGTCCGTAAAAAAACAATTTTATGCATATATTCTAATCTAAGTTACATTAAATATCATGAAAATTATCCATTTATACACTTTTGAAAATCATGGTTCCGAAAGTAGTCGGATACCTTAATAATGTTCAGTTTACATTCCAAAAGTAACGTTTTTTTTTTTCTTGTTGGGTGCAGGAGAATCAGTTCTATACTTCACTTGAATGACATATCCATCTCTCAAATATGGGTCGATATAATGCGTACAATAAATAAGGTATAACAATGATAATAAGTAGTAGCAAACACACATTTCGTAGATAAGAAATAAATTACACAAAATAAAATATTATGGCTAAGTGCCGTTTCCACGGGATAAGCCCTAACGTGTACAGTAGCTAAAAACAAGTAATATAAAAAAAATACGCCAATTCCCCTACTACTTAGGTCAATAAAGAAAAATTTTATTTTAGTTACTTTTTATTAAATAATTGCAATTAATATAAATATGTATATACATATGGCAGAATCGCAATATTAAGTGGCAAAATAGAAAGCGATTTTCCTTGAAATTTTCCATTTTCCTTTCTATATAGGGTGTTGGACAATTATTTTTGTTTGTTACTATTTATTCATTAATTAAATTTAATTATGTGGGAACCCCCCTGGGGGTTCCACCCTGGACAACAAGATTGAATTGAGTCAAAGAATTACCAGACGATATTTTTACAATAACAAATTATATTTATTCACTTGAATCAATTATCAACCTTCTAAATATAAAAATGAATCAATATGTCTACGTCAATGGGAATGAACTTTACTATTAGATGAAATCAAGAAATATGATACTAATCAACTTTTAAACTCAATATCGAACAGGTTTGCCACAATAAGAGGACTGAGAGATATACGCAATTTGAATTACTAGCAATCATTAACTTTCCACTAACTCTATTATATATTTACTCTTATGATCCGATTATCGAAATTTAAGTATCACCTGACTTTTACTACTTCACCCCTTTACAGTCAGCTTAAACTTTCCAAATGTAGATCGCTGCCTGATAATCAGCCAGAAGATAATCACACAACCAACTTGAATCTTCTTAGAACTCCGTCAATGTAACTCTTGGCACAATAGCCTTCTATCTGCTAACTTACACAACACTCTTAATTCATTTGCATATCCCGTTTTCTCATTTTAGAGCTGGTTGGAAATATACGCGAATTTACAATCCCCAAAGACGCCCAAGAGTATTAGTAATAAAGTGCCGTACAGATTCATCACAATTATTCCAATAAAATAGCATAGGGAAAAGAAATCACATTCTCAGAAATTAGGTCATCCCAGGTAGTATTCGAACCCACGACTTCTGGATTAGAAGTCCTACGTGCTATCCATTGCGCTACAGATACACAACGTACAGATTTTCTTTTTATATATGATGTTGGACTAGTATTTTTGTTTGTTACTATTTAATCGTTAATTAAAAAATTAATAAATTAATATTCGAAAAAACTGTATTAGCATCAAGTGTCATCCACTACGAGTTTTAAAAAATGTATTTGAACTTGAGTGGATGAATAAAAAATATTTTATTGACGATTGAAATTTTGAACAAGATATATAGGGAGAGTGTGAACTAATTGTAGGAATTGAAAAAGGAAGTGGTAGAGTGAGTAATCGAGTAGTGCAGCACACAAAAGACGATTTGACGAGTGTAACGCCGGGCTCGCGGAAGTCAGGGTAGCCTAAGTCGAGATATTTCTGAATATTATTCTTCCTATTACTTCCATCTGAGGTGTTTGATGGAAAAAGAAAATTTGAGACCATTATCCTTTTTGAAATCAATGAAAATACATTTTTTTCATGCAGTTCTCGTAATATCCAAAATAATTTTAAAAATCATCCTCAGTTTTTAAAATATCTATTAGTTTTATATCACAAATGAGTGACAACTTGTTAAAGATATCCACTTCCAATTTTGTTCTTAGAAATGCCTTTTATATCCCCATTTTAATAGCAACAACTGAATTTTTAGCAATACGGTGTTTAGGAGAAAAATTAAAAGACATTTTTTTTTATTTAAATGTCATAAAGAGAACACTTTATTAATAATATACATAATATAAAGAGTATTTTAATTAGAATATTGAATTTTTTTTATTTTAGGAAACTCTTCAAACATCCTTATAAACAAATTATGTTGACCATGAAGCTACTATATCGTATTAGCAATGTGTGTGTCAACTTATATTTTCAAATTTTTTTTATTTCTTTTTAATTGATTATTATTTTCTATCTCTCTCTGCACATTATTTTTTTTCAAAACTATTTAATAACTTTCTGGAGTGGATGTTTGCATAAACGTGGCACTCTAAAGCAACTAAAAGGTTATTGGGAACGAACCATGACCAGGTGACGAGGACGACATCTGAGCTGACACATCACTCTCTTAACTTCCCCACAACCCCAAGTGAATGAGTGAGTGTAAGTGAACGTTACACAGTTTAGCTGCACGATGCCTATTGGCGACGGATCTCGTAAGTTTGAGCCATGGTCAAGTGACGAGGACGACACCTGAGCTGTGTGGCACACTCCTTCTCCTAACGTCCACATCACACCAACGGGAGGACAATTGAGACTCGACAAATTTAACGTGCATCAGCCCATTCTACACAGCGGGTCTTTGGCGATACTAGGCTAACCATGACACTTCACTATGACACGCCAGCCACGAGTCCGTGACCTTGACCACTAGGCTGTCGTGGCCACCACACAACGCAAACGTGAGGACTTTGACCCACGACAGGTTTAACCATTCCTCTATACGCTCTATAACCATTTTACGGTGACCGCCTAAATATTTTAGCAGTTAGTAATTATGTAGGGAAATATTCAAGATTAGCGGAAGTACGTAGACTAAGTCTTCTACTGATTATAATAACAAAAACTAACTTAAGATAATAATTTTTTTTTATGTATTTTGAACTGTTTGATATTATTATATGTGTGGCTGTTATTATTAAGTTTGTATCTTGCATTTTTTCCGTGTGGTGACCGGAGTAGAATAGTTCCAACGTAAGCTCATATATGTCGTAAAGGCGACTAAAATGAGCAGAAGTCCAACCTCTCAGGACCTTGGCGACCCTCAATTTTGACAAGTGCACCTTTGTACTTTGTCATACACGACAACAACAACAACAACTTGCATTTTGCTTTAATTGCGTTTTTAAAAGTTTTTGATTTTTATTCTAGTTCTATAGTGTTAAGGCTGTCTTCGGAAAAAGTACAAGAAGTTGAATTAAACACGAAGCACATTTTCAGACAGAAAAATACTCAATTTCCATGGAAATTTGCAATGTTTTAACTCATACCTCTATTAACAATAAAGTGTTTTTAAAAATTTCAAAATATTCCATGAATACTTTCTTATTCGTTTTAATACGTGAAGGTGTAGCCCATTTAACATTATGGTATAGGAGAAAAAACGCGAAACACATTTTACACTTGAAAAAATGATTCAAATCGGTTAAAAATGGGCAGTATGATAAATAATGCTGCTCTCTAAAGCAGTGGTTCTGAAACTTTCACTACCGATGACCCAATTTTCAATCATAATTTTTATCGCCCCCCAAATAATAATGCAATAACCCTCAGGGGCTCACCTTCTTTAGGTGAGTATGGGTGTCACAGTCCCGAGGTGCCCTAGTGATATTTTCCTTTTCCCAAGGGGTTTACTGTCTTTGGTAAACGTGGGTGTCACGACCCCGGGGTACCCTAATGATCCTTCTCTTTTTTCGACCCTCCATTTTGTCATCAAAGTTCCACATTTCTTCTTTTCATGCCCAGAACACAGACATTTTTGAATCATTGTTTGGCGCAGCTTAGCCTAATTTGGCTCTAGTGCCA
Organism: Trichonephila clavipes; assembly: GCA_019973935.1. Classification (NCBI taxonomy): domain Eukaryota; kingdom Metazoa; phylum Arthropoda; class Arachnida; order Araneae; family Nephilidae; genus Trichonephila; species Trichonephila clavipes. The sequence continues at coordinate 254,915 of BMAU01011056.1, read as the reverse complement.
TAAAATCAAACAATCAAACAAACAATCAAATCAAATTAAATGCATTAATACTGCACTTTTTTGGGCGCTAAAGCTACAATACGATCATAATTATAAACCGTACAAATTAGCAAGATAAGTATTAAACTTTGCATATGTTACTTTTAAGTAATATAATTTTTTTTTTACTTTTTTGTTCGATTCACTATAAAAGCGTGTTTTTCTCAGTTTGTTTTTAAACTATAATTTATTTTATAATTATTTTTACTATACACGATAAAAATCACAATTTCAGTGAATAATTTAATTAAGAGAAAATAAACTTACCTACTCTTTCAAGAACTTTTCAATTTTTATTTGATAATTTGAGAAAAAATCCAATAAAACTAAAGAAAATGTTCCAAATGTGCGTGCCCTTAATAAAGGACATAAATCACAGACACTTTTCCCTAACAATACAGGGACGTTATTTTCCAGCAAAACTGTCATATTTTGTTCACGTTATTGTAGTTTTGCTGTCGTTTGAAGATCTACAGATAGTATTTTGAACTTTTTTTTCTTCCTTTTGTCTTTTTGACAAGAAGAAGTGCTACATTTATGGCTTCATAGTTTTCCTCATAGAGGTCTTTTAGGTAGCATTTGAAACTTTCAATTCAACTCAAACGTTTCATGTCTATTGCTTTTCTCAATATTTACTTTCGCTATCTTGATTAATATGCATTATTTCAGCAGGTTCTTCAATTGCTTGATCAGTTTCAACTTCCTTCAATTGAGATCACAGATGCCCATTTTTTTATATTCTGCTCATTTACATTTATAAACCGTAATAAATCGTACAACACAGCAATCAAAAACACAAAATTGTTCATGGGGGAAAGCGTAGCATGTTCATAGAAAATGTTTTTGAACAAAAGTGGTCACGCAGGGAACTCGATCAAAACGAGTACCTTGATTGTAAAAAAACGTTTTTCACTCTCAAAACAGAGGCATGTTTATGACAAATTCATTTTATTTCTTATTAAGACTGTCTAATAGGAGGATACTGTCAAGGTTACTGTTGAAGAATAAACAGTTTTCCCTGAATTAACGATTTCGTGAGCCTCGTGTGACCGCTCCCATGTTAAAAGTGTATTCAATATGAAAATATCGATGTCAGTTCTAAAAAATAATTGTGTAAAACGTTTTTCCTTATGTTTTTTTATGTTCCAGAATACTCATAAAAATACATCTTGGCCAAATAATCTTTCAAAATGTTCAATATGCTTATCCATGTATCATAAAACTCTTTCACATGGAAAAAAAGCAACAGAAAAATGTTATTTACAACTTTCCTAAAAGAAAAAGAGACGAGGTGAAACATACCAGTAAGTTTGAAGGTCAAATATATGATAATCAAAAGTAGTATTTTAGGGTTTAAAAGAAACATAATAAAAAATATCTCATCTTGGGATTACAGCAAAGCAAACAAAATGTCTTTTTTTATTTGGTTATAGGATCAAAGATAGTTAATGAGTGTTTGAAGTGGAATCTTATTTTTGATGATTACCCGATGATGTATATAAATTGTATCAGGGTAAATGTGTATTTTTTACAATGTCAGAAAGCATTTTGTTTTACTTCATTCCAAAAAATAATTTTTTTATTTTCAATATGCTCGCGCCCCCCTCGCAGGGTTATTGCACCCCCAAAGGGGTGCGCCTCACAGTTTGAGAAACGCTGCTCTAAAGGATAGTGAAGCCAGAATATCATATAAAATATTCATTAATTTTGGGTTGTGAATGAGTGATAATTTAATGAAAAAAAATAGCCACTTCTCTCTCTATAGTTTCTATTTTAAGACACCTTTTATATATATATAGCCATTTGAATCTCAACAACTGAATTTTTAACATTACAGCAGTGCTTCTCAAACTTTCAATACTGGCGCCCCCTTTTCAATCACAATTTTTATCGCGCCCCCCTTATACATAATAATTTACTGAATGCAATAATAATGCACTTTTACGATAAAGCAACAATATTTATTATAAACCGTACAAATTCATGACATAAGTATTAAATTTTGTATATGTTACTTTTAAGCAAAAAAGTTAAGTAATAGTATAATTACTAAGTTATTTTTCCTTTCTCTGATTTTTAAATTGGAACATATTACAAAATGCAGTGGTTGCTTAGAAGACAAAATATAGATATCAGCTAAATATAGAAAATGAACTCAGAGGGTCAATTTCTTATCTTAAAACTCCTTTCAAAAACTTTGCTCTGTAAGACAAGCCCATGGAAGTAGCTAATAATTATTAAACTTGTTCTTAATTTAGTATTAATTAATTAGTCCTAAAATACTCTGTGCGCCACTCATACATTAAAAGCAGTGTTTCTCAAACTTTCAATACTGGCGACCCAATTTTCAATCATAATTTTTGTCTCGCCCCCTGTACAACAATAATGTATTTACTGCAATAAAAATGCACTTTGAGAGAGAGACGCTAAAGTTACAATACGATCTTAATTATAAACCGTACAAATTAATACGATAAGTATATTAAATTTTGTGTATATTTTAAGTAATATATATATATATATATATATATATATATTTTAAGAAAATTACTTAAAATATATATATTACTTAGAATTATGTTATTTTTCTTTCTCTAATTTTTAAATTGGAACAGATCGCAAAATGATGTATTTAATTAAAGATTTATTTCCTTAAGCATTCATTTCTCAAAGCACAAATGTCATTAGAAAAATAGTCTAGTCAATGTCGCTCTCTATCATATCCATCACATCTGGCATTATAGGGTACGTTTGCGTGAGTCTGGGCAACCTATCGGACGTCTGCGCAAAACATGTAAAAATGCTTTTCCTCGTACAATTCCAGTCAGTTTTGGTCGACTCGATACTCCTATAGCTACCGAATCTAGCTTGAATGTACATTTTTTTAATTTCCACGTTAATTGTAATTCACGGTAATTAAGTATTTACGGCAGTAGATTAAAACAATATCATACATACATTTTTAAGTCGTAAGCAAACATTCGACCATAATAAAGAATCAACAAGTACACAGACGAACGAGCATGGTTCCGAAAAATTAAATCAAGGCGATCTTCTCAAAAATACTTAAATTTTGGATTTACCACTACTGAAGTAAATGATGGAAAAAAAAGCCCCAGCTTGATATGTGTTAAAACTTACAAATCTGTAGAACAATATGTGAAAGTTGTTTTTAAAACATGTAAAATCATTTAGCTATGTTGGCAAAGAATTTTAAAAAGTATTTTCTGGATGAGGACAGCTTGGTAGCAAGTTACGAGTGGATTAGGGATCTATTTCAAGATACTCCAGAAGGGCTCTCAACTTCCGAAGAAGAAATCTTCATAGATTTCACATGCAGTGAAAAATTAAAAGGCAATTTTGTAATAAATCGCTCTTTGAATTTGGAGTAGAGGTAGATGAGGAATTATCTGTACTGAAAACAAAAGCACTTCGTATACTATTACCATTTTCAACATCCTACCTTTTGCAAACCGGATTTTCTGCAGTGGATGCCTTGAAGACAAAATATAGATCTCAGATAAATATAGAAAAATAATTCTTTAAGTGTCAATTTCTGATATTAAAACCTTCCTTTGAAAAACTTTCCTCTACAAAGAAAAGCCCGTGGAAGTCCCTAATAATTATTAAACTTGTTCTTAATTTAGTAATAAGATTGATTGATTGAATATTAACGTCGCACTGTTCAGCTGCACGAGGGCTTTTGACGACGGACCACGTGATTTTGAACCATGGTCAAGTGACGTGGATGACACCTGAGCTGGCACCCTTCTCTCCTAACTACCACACCACACCAACGGGAAAAAAGTTTCAACTCTCAACAGATTTAACATGCAGCGCTGCCCTACATGGTGGGTCTTTAGTGGTATTGGGCTCGAACTCGTGACAAGGCAAGCCACGATACGATACCTATACCACTCGGCTACCGCGGCCAAATTCAGTAATAAGAAATTATTTATAAAATACCTTCTTCAGTATTAATACATCAAACGTATACTGGCTGAAACACCGACTCTTCGCACGAGTTCATTTTTTAAAAAAAATAAAACATTATTCTTGATATAATAGCTGAACTGTAAGGAGAGTAAAACTGTGTGCACGACATTGTATACAAAAATGTAAAATGATTTTTTTAGATAAATACTATAATTGTAAATAACTGTTTAAAAGAACTGTAATTTTAAACCTCACACAATTAGCATTTAGAATTAATGTTAAATTATGAAAAAGAATATAAAATTCCGATGAAGAATAATTGTGTTACTTTTTAACATTTAAAGCGAGAAGACTTCAAAAAGTTTAACCCGGGAGCAGGCGCGTACTCGATACTAACATTAATGGTAGTGCGGGGGTACTCAGTCACCCCAATCATTTGTTTAGAATTATTTTTACTGTACACGATACAAATCGGAATTCTAGTGAATATTTTATTTTATAGAAAGTATACTTACCTTCTTTCAAGGACTATTCAATTCTTTGATGTTTTGAGAAAAATCCAATAAAACTAAACTAAAATGATTCAAAAGTACAAGACCATAATAAAGGACGCAAATCAGACACTTTTCAATTATCCTACAGAAATGTTAAACCAATCAATTCTTTTTCAAATATCGCAAAACTCAATTATTTACAATTTCCTTAAGCGAAAAGCAAACACATGAAAGATGGGAGGGAACTGATATTGATAATAACCATACCATAAGATTGAAGGTCAAATTAACATTCAGATTTTTTATCCAGAAACTGAAATATTTTGACATCTACTAATTTTTAAGAAACATCTGTCTTTTAGGGGATCATATATAGCCTTTGTTGCTCCATATTCCATAAAACCTGAACTGAACTGAACGTACTATGCTGCCTGGCTGAAAAGTGAATCATGACTTCCTTTTCTTTTTCTACAACTAATGTACATTATTCCAATAATAATTGCAGCGGTGAATTGTTTATCTTCTTAGAATTTTTCTCAGGGTCTGGGTTTCGTTTTTTTCTTTTAACGAGTAATATTTTATGTTAAAACGTAATAAAAAATCTCTCATTGAGGAAAAACAGCAAATAAAACAAAATGTTTTTTTTTTTAATTTGGTTTTGGGATCAAAGATAGCTATTTGATGACGGAAAAAAAAGCTAGATAATAAATATAAATTATGTCAGTGTGTTGTTGTGTGTATTTTTTTTTATTATGGAAGAAAGCATTTTGTTTTACTTCTCTTTCCGGTTATTTTTTTTAAAAAAAAAATCTTTAAATTTTCGATACGCTCGCGCCCCCAGGGGGGACGCGCCCCACACTTTGAGAAACACTGCATTACAGTATTTGGGACAATTATTGAAAATTAAGAGTAATTAAATAATTATCTTTGTTTGGTTTAATAAGAGAAATATCAACAAATAATAAAAATAATTTAAAAACATTTGCCACAAAATAATATATTTTAATTAGAACATTGATTTTCATTTTAAAAAGCTCTTCTTTTTTTAACAAGCTATGTTCACCAAGAAGCTACACTCATGTCCAAAATTAAGATCACAAAAATGTTTTTGACATAAATCTAAACTACCTACAGTAAAACTGATACATTTTGTATTTTATATATTTTGAGAAGATCGGAAAGTACAATAAGAATCTTCAGTTTAGGAAAAAAAGTTGTCTAGCGAGCGTTAGTTTTTACAGAACTACTGAAGTGAGAGCGTTTAAGCATATGAAAGATCACGTGGGATTTTTTTTTTTTTTTTGCCAGAAGGTTTGTGAATATTGCATTAAAACAGACAAGCTAGCCTGTTTGCAGTGAGAATAACTTTTCATAATCCTTTAGATGAGTCCTGAAGATGATGAACTGTTGTCAGACTTGAAGTTGCTCAGTCTAAAGTGGAGAGGGCGCAATGATTACAAGGGCCACAGAAAGTGGTCTTCCGGCTGTGGAATCAATTCCAAACAAGCAATATTATCACAAGGAAGGTCGTCCAAAGCCGTCACAGAGCAATGATATCTTTGCAAATGGCATCAAGAGCATTACACCATAGGTAGGCAATGGATCCTCATCTGACTGGTGACCTTGCTGCTGTATCTGGAAGAACTTTCAGACAAACCATCTGCAGACGTCTTGCAGAAACTGTCCTTTACGCATGGCGTCCAGTCTCGTGTGGCCCTTTGACAGCATTCGACAGGAAAGACCTGTTTTTGTGAAGTCAAAAAGATCAGCCGTGGACACCATGAGAATGTGGGTTGTTTCTTTTCAATGAGGAGTCGAGATTCACAAGATAAGGGGATTCTTGTCGATTCTTCATCTTGAAAGTAAATGTGAAGCTCTTTTTTAACCTTTTTACGAAACAAAAATTGACAAATATGTAAGCAAAAGAATCCTTATGTGAGGTTGCATAATGTTGGGAAGTCTTATACCATTGTACGTCTTCGATGCGGATATTGTCAACTCACAGCGCTGTAGGGAGGAGGTCCTTGAAGCCTTTGTGAGGTTGTTCGGGCTCCTAGGGGCCCGCACTACATTTTTATGGAAGATAATGCGCTGCAACATAGAACTTACATTGTTGATGATATTTATGAAGAGAATATTCGTTGTATGGATTGGTCCTCGAGATCTACGGATCTCAATCCTATTGAATATGTTTGGGATGGTCTAGGAAGAGCTATTTCTCAGTGTAGCTCCGCTTCCAGGATCCCGTGTTAAAAGTCGCATTTTCGAAAGAATGTGGGCTTTGTTGACACAAAAATTTATTGGCATTCTCATAAATAGTATGGCAGCTCGTTGTGAGGCTTGTATGGCAGTGCATGGTGATCACATTCCTTATTAGACAGATTTTTCCAGAGTTAAATGCTTTATTTCTTATTCAGTATTTTATACTTTTCGATATTCCCCGAGTTTTAATTCAAAATTAAAATCTTTTCCATAATGCTATGTTCTTACAGATATTGTAATGTGTCTCTTTTTTAAACTTCGAAGCAACACAGTAAATAGTTCATCAGTTTTCACAAATTTTATGTTTGTCATCTTAATGTTGCGCATAAGTGTATACCATATTAGCAATTAGTCTATTTATATTTTCAAGTTCTTTTTACTTCTCTATAACTGATTATTTTTTCAACACATTATTTTTAAATTTATTTAATAACTTTCTGTAGTAAATGAGTATTTGCCAACATCACACTTTAAACCAACGAAAGGGTTATTGGTGACGGAGGTCGTAATTTGAACCACAGTCAAGTGACAAGAACGTATCCTGGACCGACACTCTACTCTCCTAACTTCCACACAATGCTAAAGTGAGAACTTTGAGTCACATAAACTTAATGTGTCCCAGCCTCCTTAAGGCGGGTTTTCAAAAGTATATGGACTTGAACCCGCAAACCAACAACAGTGACCAATGGAGTTCATGGCCATGATCACTAGGAAGCCAAAAATAGCTTTATGGAATGTGAGTAATAGTCTTATATTTAATTATTTACTTTTTAATTTAATAAATTACTTTTTATTAAAATTTTATTAGATTAATTTCAAGGTATTTGAGAAAAATGTCAGGTTTCCCAGAGTTAAAAACAATTTAGCCATTCATTAAAACATCATGCTACATAATTATGTTAAAAATAACTTAAGAATGAATACAACACAGACACGGTTGTAGAATTAAAAATTTTTAATGCAACATTATGTGTCTATACTTATCAATGAGTCGTTTATTTTTCCCTGTGTAGCTAAATTATGAGCAAAAGTTGATTACACTTATGCGAACAGACTACAAAATGAAAATTGTCTTCAACATAAGTAATTCTTAAGGAGCGCAAAAAACTAAAATTAAACACAAGCTGTTTTAAAATCCGAGGTCTAAAGAATATTTATAATTCCTTATATAAAATATACGAAACATAAAATAATATTTTCTCCGCTTTGTGAATTTCGATCAAGAAGAAACACTCATAAAAAAATGAATACTTCATTTTTTAACAAAAAGACAACTACAATTTATTACTCTGTGCAAATTTTATTCGTCCTCTGTAGTTTAGAATTTAAAAAATAAATTCTAAATGAAATCTAATCGTTTCCTTGTTTTTATTTTAAATTAAAAATAACATGGGGGTATCCCTTGTCCGGCGGATCAACCCCCCTTCTACAATTTATACAACTGCTCATACTCATTGCTCAAAATTGTTGTAGTTGTATGTTTTTATCCCGGGATATTTGAAATACGAGTGGAAGAACAGAAACATACAATACCAAAAGAATATAGACATTTTATTTTACAAAGGATGGATCCTATCATATAACAGAAGGGATGCGCAGATTTCCATTCGAAACGGGAATCCATTACAGGCGAAAGTCCGATTTCTTTTCCCGAAGATACAACCATATCTTACTCGGGAATCGAACCCGAGCCCACTCAGTTACAAGCCGAGGTTCATATCCACCATACTGGCTGGGTGGCTGCTCAAATTGTAAAACTGTTATTTACTTGTATTATATACAGTTGAACCTCCATATTACGAACCTCTGTATAGTGAATTTTTCTATGTAGCGGACTTGTGAGAACAACCCCCCCGGGTTCTACCCTGGACACTAAGATTTAATTGAGGCAAAGAATTACCTGACGCCATTTTTAGAATAACAAATATTTATTCAATTGATTCAATTAGCAGCCTTCTAAATACAAATATTAAACAATATGTCTACATCAAAGGGATTTACCTTTACTATTAATTTAAATCACAAAATATGATATTAATCAGCTACTAAGCTCAATATCGAACGGGTTTACCGGAATAAGAGGACCGAGAATTATACGCAACTTGAATTACTAACATTCATTAACTTTACACTAACTTTATTATATATTAACTCTTGTGATCAGATAAATTAAGTTTTAAATATCACCTGGATATAATGTCGTTCTCTCTAGGTAGATCAATTCTTCCAATGGTATTTCGCTGACTAAAAAAAAAATAACAGTAAGACTTTAATCGCGCAATCCACTTGAATCTTCTTAACTTCGTCACTACTTCTCTTGGTTCAATAGCCTTCTATCTGATAACTTACAACGCTCTCCTTAAATACCTTAATTAATTTGCATATCCCATTTTCTCCTTTCAGAGCTGGTTAGAAATATACGCGAATTTACAATCCCCAAAGACGCCTAAGAGTATTAGTGATAAGGTGCCGTATAGATTCGTCACAGACTTTTTCCTGGAACCAAGAATACTTCATTATTTTCTTCGTAAAATAACCTCCCTATAATGAAATGTGTTTTCTATATAATGAACTTTTTCGCTTGCGATTTAATTTTTTCCTTCCTATTTTTAAAGTATTTCTGGACATTTCAAGTTATTCTCTCTTTTGACACATTTTATGGCGGTCATAAATCTTGAACTGGTTTTATTAAGTGCCTAACTCGCCAAGAGCAATATAATTCTGGGTGTTTCATCCAAGAAGTGCAACCTTTAAACCCGATTGTCCAGTTAACTGGAAAAATCTTCCATATACCTTTTCACCCTCAGTGAAGTTGTCTCCTAACCCCGGGTCCTTGAAATAGTCTGCGTTCATTTTTGTAATGTTGACCAACTGTACTGGTAACTTCGTTTCTAGTAGCTCGAAAATATCAAAACGTAAGTGCTTGAGCATCAAAGAAAAAAATTAATTCTTCAAGAAGTGTATAAAGACGTCAAGAAACTTTCCTTGCAGTTTTTCATTTTTTCTTTCTTCTTTTTTTTTTTTTTTTGATAGGTAAGCTATATAAAATAAATATATATTTTTTTACAAAAAGTTGTGAATAATTACTTTTTTTTTTAATATATAATGTTTATGAACTTAAAATAATTTTTATGTGGTTTGATGATTGAGAGAGAAAGATCGACCTCTGTATAGAGAATTTTCCATATAACGACTTTTTTTCGGGATTTAGCAACTTCGTTATACAGAGGTTTGACTATAGTTCCATATTTTTTTTTGTAAATGGTTTTTAATTAATAATTGGATGTAAAATTTGTGTGCAATACATCGTCACTTTTAACTATTTTTAAACATTCATGCAATACTTTGCCATCATCATGGCTATAATTTTTTAAAAACTCTAATTTTGCTCCATTTTGTTGTAATGATGTAGTTCCTTTTATTTGTACCTCCCCCACAATACACACCAAATGTGTTAAAAAGGTTCATATTGTTTCAAATCCATATTTTGAGCGTTAAATGAAGCGAATGCAAATACATTATAATAAACTCTAATATTCTCCCTAAGACCTTTGCACACACACATCTCTGTGGTACCTAATAGCAAATCTTTAATTTCAGTCTGATATTCATCTGGAGACAGTAGTTGGATTTTACCTTGATGACAGCAATTATTTTTCGATCTGGACATATTCTTTCTAAATGTCAATGCACTACGAATCACCATTGCTCAAATATTCACAACTTGTTATGTAAGTCTAATGTTAATTTGCGTCATTTAGCTCTAATGTCTTCATCGTACATTCTACTGTGATTCCTTTTTTTCTAACTGTTCAGGCTTTTAAGTTTTCAATTCACAGTCTGGTTCAAAGTTTTTATAGATGTTCAGAATGTAAATATTCAATTAATCTCCTCTTTGAAAATTTCTGCCCTTCGTACATTTGTTCTTTTTTTTCGCAAAATTCATTCTTTGCGCTCTCCTTCAGTTAAATCCACCCGTTGGTGTGGTAGCTAGGAGGGGGAGGGGGTGCCAGCTCAAGAGTCCTCCTCGTCACCTGACCATGGTTCAAAATTACGAGGTCCATTGCCAAAAGCTCTTGTGTTTCTGAAAAATGCGACACTAATATTAACTCACTCAATCAGTTAAATCCAACTTTTTTATGGCCCATTTTTACAAACTATACTTTATGTATAAATGAATTTATTATAGCATCACGAAAAGCATTTTTAAACATGTTTACATACAGATTTGAACACGGTATATCTATCCTTGCATATACTCTGTTCTCAATTATGATTGGTTCGATTGAAAATAATACAAATTTGCTCCTTCAATTTTCAGATACGCATTTATAATGTAATGTTGTGTTAATCTTTGATCTTGAAGTCGCTGATTGGACTGAAAATTACGTGTCTTACAGCCAATTTGTAACCATAATACTTAGAAAGACTTATTGCTATTTTATTATTGTTCTGGTGTGTGAGATAAATAAATAAATTTATTACATCGTAACGAAAAACTTTTTTTATATATAGAAAGAGATAATAACATATCAGCATGTAGTAAAAAGTCATTTTTTATTGTTTTACGCATTTTTTTTTTACTTTTTATATGCTTATTGTATCTTTCTCATGAATTTTACTTGATCCATTTTATTAAAACACTATTTCATATTTCCACAAGATACATAAAATTTCCCATTTATAATTGGATTGGTAATTCAATGCATTTTTCTGTGTTGGATGCATTATATTACAATATAGGCACCACCAACAAAAAAATTACTTCTAATTTTTCCAATAAAAAGTAAAAAGGATGCAGTATTCAAATTTCTAATTAATAATGAAATACTCTATTATACTAGTTGTATAAACGATATTTTTGCAGTAAAAGATCCATAACACGAAGAATAATTAAATACGATTCAGAGTTTTCCTTAAAAAGTAAAGTATTTGATTATTTTATTTTGATAAACCGAGGAAATGAGTGAATATTAACGTTGAATTGTTCAGCTACAGGAGGGCTTTTGGCGACTGACCTTGTAATTCTGAACCAAGTTAAAGTGGCGAGGACGGCACCTTAGCTGGCACCCCTCTCTCCTAACTATCACACCACATCAACGGGAGGACTTTTGAGCTCTCGGCAGATTTAACGTGCATCTCTCCCCTACACGGCCGCTCTTTAATGGTACTGAGCTCGAACTCGTGACGCGCCAGCCACGATCCGATACCTTGACCACTAGGCTACCGCAACCACTTATTTTGATAAAACCGCAGCAACATTTTTATTACTGTAAAATATTTGCAATATATTTTATAATGGGAAATGCAATGATCAAGAAAAAATATATATATTAAGCTTGAACTCCTTTAATACTGCTTTCGCTTAACGATAAGAAATAGGATTTAAATTAATCCTACTTTTTCAGATCAAAAAAATTCAAAGCTAATATAATATCCTGACAAAAAGACTTCATTTATAGTTTATTTTTTTAAAAAAATTTTCATACATCTTTCATATTTTTTTACCTATATTGTAATATTACATTGATTTTTAGTCTTATTTGTTAAGAAAATGGAGCACTTATAAAGTATTTTAAAATATCGAAGACATTATATAGGATGAATTTGAGATGACTTTTTTTCATCCGCAACTCAAAAAGAGAAATAACAAAAGTAAAAGCACTTAATAACTGGCCTTATCAGGATTCTTAACGGACTTGCAGATAGGCAATTTAAATCAAAGGAATAGGTATTGTATGTACCTGACCACCGTCAGCTTTGATTTTTTTTCACAAATATTTTGTTTATTGGTCGCCACGTCAGGCTCAATGTTAATATTTTATTTTAAAAAAGCACATAAATGGATAATTTTTATGATATTTAGTGTCACTCAGATTAGAATACATGCATAAAATTGTTTTCAGGATATTTTGACAAAAATAATTTATTTAAATACAATATGTTTTGACAAAAAATTAACTTAGAATAATCTTTTTTCAAAATGTTCTCCTTTTGAGATGCTTCTATTATAATAATATTTTGCCTGTCTATAGCTCAGACCTCTGTACAGAGGCTCAACTAGAATTTTTGAAATATATAAGTTAGAAGTGGGTTTGTCCATATTTTACGAAAACAGAGGGGAGCAATTTTAAGAAAAAAAACGCCTATAATTATTTCCATTGGTTGTAACTTGAAAAATAATGAGAATTTTTTTTAAAAAAATAGTTCAGAATCTCTGGAGAAGTCTTTACTTTATATAAGCAAAATATTATATTATTTTAGAATCATTTTTTATAAAACAAGAACATTTTGAGAAAAAATTATTCTAAGTTAATTTTTTGCCAAAATATTGTATTTAAATAATTTTTTTTGTCTAAATGTCCTTATAACTATTTTATGCATGTATTCTAATCTGAGTGACACTAAATATCATGAAAATTATGCATTTATGCGCTTTTGAGAAGTCACGGTTCCGAACGTAGTCGGATACCTTAAATCAAAGAAACTTAAGGTAGAAAACAAGTTCCAGGAGCTAAGTTCTCGTGAAAAAAAAGCAAATAGTAAAATGGATATCTTGATTAAGATGGATGGCTATTTCTTACGAGAATAAATAACAATGTTCCATTAACTAACTGTTATGTTAATTAAGTAATTAATATTCAATTCTTATTAAACATCTAATACTTTACTTAATTTATGTATAGTTTATACATATATTTTGTTTTTATACTTGATTTAACTAAGAAACACGAGCATATGGTAAATGAAAAAAGGGGAAAGAAAAGAATGATAGATGATTTTTCAAAACGAAATAAAAAGTATTAAAAAATTAGAATAACTAATTATTGAAAATATTGAATTAAAATTCATCTTTTTTCCCCTCTATCTTGATGTAGGGTTGCCTGGAATAAAGATATCGGCGTAGAAATATCAGGTAACTACAATTGAATAATAAGCGCCCTTTTTGGCCCCTTTTGCGAGTTGAGTTGAGTTGAGTTAATATTAACGTCGCACTGTTCAGCTACACGAGGGCTTTTGGCGACAGACCACGTAATTTTGAACCATGGTCAAGTGACGTGGACGACACCTGAGCTGGCACCCCCCTCTCCTAACTACCACACCACACCAACGGGAGGACGTTTCAGCTCTCGACAGATTTAACGTGCATCGCTGCCCTACACGGCGGGTCTTTAGTGGTACTTGGATCGAACTCATGACATGCCTGCCATGGTTGGATACCTTAACCACTGGGCTACCGCAGCCCTCCCCCTTTTGCGAGAGGTCGGCTGTCAGGTCTCTGCGATATCTAATCTAACAAGGCTACGGCCAATATCTGAAATGGAAATTGGGAAATTGGAAATTGGGAAATTGGACGGCAGCACATCCAAGCCAGAAATACCGGTTGAATATACCCAAAACTCCAAAATGGTCGAGGGAGCTCAACCAAGATATTTCCATAAAATCAAAACTGATGTAAATGGCTCTATGGAGCATGCAACAAACAAACCGAAAACTTCTCTAAACATTGCTTAAAAAGTTCCTTGGGCGTGGTAACCTAGTCGTCAAGGTCTCTGACTTGTAGCAGGTATATCATGAGTATATCAGCGATGATATACTTGAGCAGGTATATCACCGGTGAAGACTCACCGTGCAAAGGGGCTAATGTGCGTTAAATCTGTCTTTGATCAAAGTTCTCCCATTGGCATGGTGTGGAAGTTTGGAGAGAGGGGTGCCAATTCAGGTGTCTTCCTGGTCACTTGACCATGGATCAAAATTATGAGGTTCGTTACCAAAAGTCCTTGAGCAGCTGAATAGTGCGACATTAATAGTAGCTCACTCTTTCATAAATCGAAATTAACATCGACAAAAGTAAAAAGGCTTGATAATCTGAGTAAAAAAGAATTCAGCTCAGTTGTCTAAAGTTCGTGTTTGTGGAACTGTAGATAAATGGTTCAAATAAAAGGCTTGAAGTCTGCCAAAACTTCACCTAGGTAAAATGCAGCCACTTATAATGGAATTATGTAATACAGTCTCACATGTCTGCATTACTATTAAAAACTATAATTTTCTTTCTGATGTATTGATTGCTTATTATTGTCGCATTTGGAGGCTACACTAGGGATACTGCCAACAGACCTCAGAAACTTGAGCTACGTAAAACGAATGTGAATGACACCTTAGCTGTCACCACATTCTGCAAATTTCTATACCACTTCAAAGTGAGGATTTTGAACCACGACAGATTTAACTAGCATCAGTTCTACATTGGATCTTTCTATTTGAACATGTGCCACAGGATTAAATATTGTTCCGAGATAGCTAATTTAAAGTATCCGACTACGTTCGGAACCGTGATATTGCAAAAGCGTATAAATGGATAATATTTGATATTTAGTGTCACTTAGTTTAGAAAATGTATATAAAATTGTTTTAAGAATAGTATTACAATAAGAAAAATTTTAAGTACAATATTTTGACAAAAAATGAACATAGAATGACCCATTTTCAAAATGTTCTCCTTTCCTGAAAAATGCTTCTATTAGAATAATATTTCGCCTGTTTATAGCTCAGTCCCCTGTACAGAGGCTGAGCTAGAATTTTTGAAACATATAACTTAGAAGTGGGTTTATTCATATTTTACGACAACAGAGGGGAGAAATTTTAAGAAAAACACGCAAATAATTATTTCAATAGGTGGTAACTCTGAAAATGTGAATTTTTCAAAAATTCTAGTTGAGCCTCTGTACAGAGGTTTGCGTTATATACAGGCAAAATATTATTATAATAGAAGCATTTTTCACAAAAGAACATTTTGAAAATGGTTATTCCAAGTTAATTTTTTGCCGAAATATTGTATTTAAATAATTTTTTTTGTCAACATGTCCTTAAAACAATTTTATACATGTATTCTAATCTAAGTGACACTAAATATCATGAAAATTATCCATATATGCGCTTTTTTAAAATCGTGGTTCCGAACGTAGTCGGATACCTTAAATTTATTTTGACATGGGAGTTTTAAATATAACGATGTTCTTCGTATAACAGCAGTAAAACTTTAATTAGAAATTTCAAAATATTTTAGTAGAAAGGTTTCTAGCTTAAATTTTGTTTAAAAAATGTACTTCTTTATTCAATGACATAACTAGCCCCGAAGGGCCCCCTATCAAAACTCCTTTGGGGGCCCTTTTTTGAAAATGGAAGTTCTGTTAAGGACTATTGATACTATACAATTGTTTGCTTATTTTTTGCAATTGTTGGGCCACTGTAGCTTGTGGGCCCCGTATCATTGATACGGTGGTAGCTACGCCCCTGCTTTTATTTCAAAATTTTTAAAATTTAACCTTTTTCTGTTTAAAAAGCTATCAACACTTCCTTTTACTTTACTAGATATCTTGTTTCAGTAACATTAGAAGTGGTACAAACGTCAAGCACACGTTTTTTCATAAAGTAATTTCAGATGGAAATTTTAGTATATAAACTGAATTCTTATTTTAGATTAACATTTTAATACTTAAATCCCTGAAATTGTTTTCGATATTAATAAAATCGTAAGTGCGATAGTAATTCCTATTTTACAATTTTTTTCATCTTTTTATGAGTGGTGAAATCTTTTATTTCATTCCCTTGCAATTCGCAAAAATAAATAGATGCTAATTGCCCAAATAATTACAGCTACATATTTCGTATTCAACAAAAGAATAGCCTAAAGCGAAACGGATTACTTTAAAACTTGAAGGTGAAATACTAGATGTCGTCCTGAATTTTCATTACAAGTTTTTATCTCTCAGCAACATTTATTTTATTGAAATAAGAATAATTTGAAATGAAAACAAACTTAATAGCTTTAAAAAGTGGGACAGGTCAATTTTTTTTTTTTTTTCCTTTTTAGAAAACGAAAAACTTGTTAAAACTGTTGGAAAAACTTCTTTAGAATTCTTAATTTTCTCAACCAATTATTTAAAAATAATTACAGAAAATTAGTTTAAAACGCATTACTGGCTGAAGAGGTTGCCTTTTTCATTAAATTTTATGGATGTTTACATACACTTTAAAAGTATATTAATTAATCTATCGCAGTGATGTAGTTTAGGTTTGGATCTATCAATGTCACGTTGAGGCATGGATCAACAAATAGAGTGCTTTTGCATAGGTGGTTCCGGCTTTTCAGACTTTTTTTGCCTATATATATTATTAAAAAAATAACTCTGTGTACTAAAAATATTTTCTTCATTTCTCTTTTTCCTTCATAATTTTCTTTTGAAAAAAACTGCCTATATTTGTGTATATACACTCTGTCACAAAAAATATATGCACCAAGAATAAATCAAGCTACTATTACGAAACGGTAGGAATGTAGTCTGGTAAGAGATATGCAAATGATTAAAATTTCGATGCCAATGAGACAAAAATAAGCGTGCTATGTGCATATGAGATGCGCAGCTGGAAGATTCTAAAAGCATGATTGCTCGTACCGTATAGTTATTCAAACAAACCTTAAAATTTGGATAGACGGTTTTGTGACTAGATATGCCTTGGAGACGTAACCGGCGACAGTGCGAACAATTGTAAGACTTTGAAAGGGGGCGTATAGTAGGCCTCAGTGAGTAAGTGAGTGAATATTAACGTTGCACTGTTCAGCTACGGACCACATAATTTTGAACCATGGTCAAGTGACGTGAATGACACCTGAGCTGGCATCCTCTCTCCTAACTACCACACCAACGGGATAGTAGGCCTCAGAGAAGCACGTTGGTCAAATAGGCGTATCGGCCAACACCTGTTGGAGAAATATGGTTGTCATCCAGTATTGGACAAAAAAATCGCGGAAAGAATAAGGTACCATCGCGGAGGGTCTGAGCATCCCAGGAACACAAATATGCACGATGATCCCGCAATCAAAAAAGCGACTACCACCTCTCCAAAAACGTCGCTAGAATCGGTTCGATGCTGATTACCACTTTCCAGGCATTTGAGATTAATCCCGATTTAGTCTCAATACTAATGACCAGAGCTTACAAGTGTGGAGGCGACCAGATTACCGGTCCGATACGGCATTTGTTGTGAAAAGGCATACTGTGATTACGAAAGATGTGACAGCGTGAGGATAGATTTGTTTGGACATATGATTGCCTCTAGTCATCCTTCAGCGAACTGTGACGGCACACTGTTACGTGGAAGAGATTATAACGCCAGTTGTACCGTCTATGCTATCAAGTTACCTAGGTGATTTTGTCAGCAAGACAACTCTCGCTCAAATACTGCACGATTCTCTCAACAATCTGTTTAAGAATAAGACTTGCTTCCTTGCCCTGTCGAGTCGCGATCCTTCGATCGCTGGTTTGAGAGGATTCGAGTAAGAAACAGACATTATCTAAAGTTAACAACTTTTATTTAGCTTTTAACACTTATGATGATTTATGAGAAGTAACAAGAATGTATTCTGCTAACTAAACCAGAGGAGCAATAAAACTTATTAATCTTATCAGATAAATATAAACACTTATCTTATCAATTCCCTTGAACACTCTTGCTACCAACTTGCTTAACCGTCAGCCGTAAAGTGTACAACTTCCTTTTCTCTGAATCCTTCCATCTGGAATTAATATTACGAAGTGCGATCAACCGTCGATCACATTATGCTTTCCACTTAGGATCAATTTTCAAACATCATGCCGCCTACTTCACGGCTAGCACTTAAATAGATGCTTGCATTTATATAAAATCAAGTCATCTTTATGAGAAGCGGTTTTCTATTAAAATCACAGTTAAAAAGAGGATTGGTACAACCCCTAATAGAACCCGTTGTAAGGTCACCAGACCTCTCGTCAATACAGCACGTATGGGGGTGCTTGGAAGGTAATTGCAGCCATACCGTAATAATGGTGAATAAACTGCCCAGTTGTGATGATTATGGCATGATCATCCCTAGACCATAGGTGACCTCTTTGATTCGATGCCACTCAGTGTTTCGGTTTTTTTAGCTGCCAGAGGTGTATTTACTACCTACTGATTCGTAACCTTTTTCACGCCTTATCTTCTTAATAAAACACAGTCCGTTCTTCTGAATTTGTAATCGCTTGCTTATTTCCTAACACATTACATACATGTTAAGTTTCGCGATAATAGTTTCTTTTCTTTTGGGTGCATATATTTTCTTGCGACAGAGTGTATTTCAACAATTATCTGGCTTAGACAATTACTACAGCCTTAAAATGATTTCCATTAACGCAAAGTATATTGAGAATGAATGAACATTTTATATTTGGTTCTAAGAAGTGAAAGTCTAAATTATTGGTAAAAACTTCGGCATAGGAATACAATCTACAAAGTGATTTTTAGCAACGTTGATTTATTTGCATACTTTTGGAACATTCCTGAATTCTCAAAAGAGATAAAATTAAACCCCCAACAGAATAGACAAACACAGACTCGCTTTTTTTTATGTGTGACATGCTTAGTGATTAATAAAAAGAGTATTGAAATGACTTTTATACGGAGGAACAACCAAGTCAATTGTAATAATTAAAGGGAATGTCCAAGACGAAGGAAACCTGGGTGACGAGGCGTTACCAGATCTCGCTTCGTTATTGGTCGGGCTGCTTTTTTCCTATATGTCGAAAGCGAGTCCGGATAATTTTGAGAGTGAATCAACCTTCGGGGAAAGAAATCGGACTTTCGCCTGAAATGGATTCCCGTCTCGAAAGGAAAGCAGCGTACCTCTTCTGTTCTTTGCAGGCATCATCGTTTGTAATAAAATCTGTATTCTTCTGTGTTTGTGTTATATGTTTCTGTTCATCTATCTTACGTATTTCGTATGTATCCCAGTAATAAACACAGGACAACAACAACTGTTTATATACACTGCTCAAAACAATTAAACGATATTGTAAGTTTTATATAAAATAAAGATATAAGCGAAATTTTTTGCCGAAAATGGAAGAAGAGAATCACAAATGCAAATTTTTCTGTTTTCAAACTGTGGAATATGCTGATTTTGAGTTCGACGTCAAAAACGTCGCTTCAGTGGCAGCAAATGAAATTTGACTTTCAACTGAAATGAAAACAAGGGTGTTCGGCCTTCAGTGACTGCTTTGTTTCGATGAGTACGATGTCTCAGCGAAGTCATTTAACCCAGTGTTTCTCAAACTGTGGGGCGCGCCCCCATGGGGAGGGGCGTGATAACCTTACGAGGGAGGCGCGAGCATATCGAAAATGAAAGATTTAAAAATTAATTAATTTACTGGAATGAATTAAAACAAAATACTTTCAGACATAATAAAAAAATGCACTTTTACTCTGATATAAGTTATAGATGATATTAAATCATCAAAAAAATTTCTTTAATACTTAATTAGCTATCTTTGATCCTATAACCAAATAAAAATATTTTATTTAATTTCCTGTAGTCCCATGATGAGAGAGTTTATATTACGTTTTCTTTTTTAAAACTAACATTCTACTCTTTCAGAGAAAAAACAGATCCCAGACCCAGAATCGAAAAAATTTAGGAACATAAAAGATTCATCATTGTCATTATTTTTGAAATACTGCACATTATAGCTGTAATTTGTTTGACCTTCTAAGTTATTGGTACAGTTAGTTATGACCCCTCTCTTATGTGTTTATTTCTCATTTAAGGAAGTTGTAAGTAATTTATTTCTCTGTTGCACTTTTTTCAATGCAAAACAGTTTTGATATTTGGAAAACCACGGAGAGCACACACACTTTGATGGATTACTTGGCCAAGACTTAGACCAAGATGAGTATTTTCAAACATATATAAAGCATAACAATTGTTTTTAGCAGTAGCATACATATTATCATAATGAATACACTTTTTATCCGAAAGTGGTCGCGCGGGGCACACAGATCACGAAATTGTTAATTCCGGCAAAACTGTTTATTTGTTACCAAACAAAAATTGAAAAGTCCTTGAAAGTAGATAAGTAAACTTTCTCTTAATTAAACTATTCACTGGAATAACGATTTGTATCGTGTACAATAAAATAATTATAAAAAAAGGATTGGGGTGACTCAACAACCCCGCTTGACCTTATAGAGTGCACTCCTGCTCCCAGGTTAAAACATGTTGAAATTTTTTTCCCTTAAATATTAAAAATAATGCAATTATTCGTTATTGGAATTTTATATTATTGTTCATTATTTAACACCAATTATAAATGGTAATTCTGTGAGGCTTAAAATTAAAATTCACTTAAAACTAATTATAATTTGAGCAATCATTTTTTAAAAAAACATTTTACACACACATTTTTGTAAACATTGTCGCGCACTTATTCTCCTTACAATGCAGCTATTATATCAAGAATGTTTTATTTTCTTATAAATGAACTCCTTCAAAGAGCGGGTACTTCAGCCGGTATACTTTTAATGTATCAGTGCTGTACAGAGTATTTTATAACTAATTAATTAATACCAAATTAAGTACAAGTTTAATAAGTATTAACAACTTCCATGGGCTTGTCTTGCAAAGCAAAGTTTTTATAAGGAATGCTTATGATTAGAAATTGACCCTCTGAGTTCTTTTTCTATATATTTAGCAGATATCCATATTTTCTCTTCTAAGCAGTCACCGCATTTTGCAATATGTTCAATTTAAAAATTAGAGAAAGGAAAAATAACATAATAATTATCCTATTACTTACTTAATTTATTTTTTTGCTTAAAGGGGTAGTATTCAAAATTTAATACTTATGTTATTAATTTATATGGTTTATAATTAAGATCTCGTATTGTAGCTTTAGCGTCAAAGTGCATTATTATTGCATTTAGTGCATTATTAATGTATAAGGTGGGCGCGATAAAAATTGTGATTGAAAAGGGGGGCGCGATAAAAATTGTGATTGAAAAGGGGGGCGCGATAAAAATTGTGATTGAAAAGAGATGCGCGATAAAAATTGTGATTGAAAAGGGAGGCGCCAGTATTGAAAAATTGAGAAGCACTGATTTAACCGATTCAGAAGCTTGGAGAGTTGTTGGTAGGTTAGAAGGGGGCCAAACTCAAGCCGAAGTAACGCAAGCCATTGGAGTGTCACAAAGTGAGATTTCCAGGATCTATATATAGAGAGAGAGAGAGCCGTTTTTTGGAGGCTGGAAGTGCAGGCTGAAGACCAGGACAATGTCGTAGACGGGCAACAACGCTCAATGAAGATCGTTATTTAGTGTTAACGGCTCGGAGACACTGAAATATGAACACTACTCTTCTCTAACAACACCTTCGCTCGGCTACAGGCACCACGGTATCAACTCAGACTGTCCGAAACCGGCTCCATGGTGTAGGTCTGTATGCTCGCCGATGGATGGTATGTGTTAGACCAACATCAAGGCATCGTCACGACCGCATGGAGTGGGCAACAGAGCATGTGAACTGGAGGAGAAATGAATGGAGCAATCTTCTTTTTTCTGACGAGTCCCGTTTTTCTGTTCATCCGGATAATAGGCGTATTTTCATTTGGAGGGACCTGGCAGTAGGAATAATCCTGCGTTCGTGTACTAAAGTGTCAGATTTAGCGGTGGGGTAGTGTTGGTGTATGGTGGCATCTCCATTGATGGGCGCACAGACCTCTACATGATTCGTGATGGACCTCTGACTGCTCGCCGATATAGGGATGAGATCCTCAGACCTATTGTAGTCCCTTACGCTGCAGCAATCGGAGATGACTTCATTTTAATGGACGATAACTGCAGGCCACATCGTGCTAACCTGATGGAGGATTTCCTTTTCGAGGAAGGAATCGTACGAAAGGAATGGCCAGCGTGTTCTCCAGACATGAATCAATAGAGCACGTTTGGGACACTCTAGGAAAGCGAGTTGCTGGCCGCCAACCACCCCCACAAATTCTCCAAGAACTGGAAAGAGCTCTTCTGGAAGAGTGGGACAGAATACCCCAACTCGTGATTAATAGCCTCATTGACTCCATGCTTCAAAGATGCTCAACGTTGCTGGCCATCCGTGGAAACCATACCCCTACTGAAAATTATTTCCTTTGAAGAAAGCACCTTTTCTTAATTTTTTTTTTTTTTTCTCATTTGCACAAATTGTGTTTTTTTTTCCTTTTGTACACAAATGCGCAATAAAATGCATTTTTTCTGCCAAACATGTGTAATTTATTCTCATATAACCTACTACGTCTGTCGACCATGTATCAATCAGCTAAAAAGTTTACAAGCTACAAGATCCACCTAAAACCGCAATATCCTTTAATTATTTTGAGCAGTGTATATTACTATTTTTTTAAAAATTACAACAGTATTTACTAATGTACACGACATATAGTTTTACGAATCTAATGCAGACATAGTGTTCACTCCATTTCTCTCGATTCATCTTTTGCATGGTCAAAAGAAAAATCAGCTTCATCATGTAGCAACACCCTCTTTTGTCCAAAAAAGTCATCGTTTCAAGCTAATTCCTGACAACATCGTGCCTTATAACTTCTACAACACGCCACAGCTCTTTGACGAAGCTTCAATTACAAATTTAGAATTTAATTAAAATAAAAATGAGAAGAACTTCAAAGCTCAGTTAGGTAGCCGCAGAAGCCTAGTAGTCAAGGAAACGGATTTGTGGCCGGCGTATCATGAGTTCGAGCCTAGTACTGCTGAAGACCCTCTGTGTAAGGGAGTGATTCACGTTAAATCTGTCGAGGCTCAAATATCCTCCCGTTTGGTGTGGTAGTTAGGAGAGGGGATGCCAGCTGAAATCCGTTACCAAAAGCCCTCGAGTAACTGAACACAGTACGGCGTTAATATTCACTCACTCACTCAGTTCAATTTAACGTGAAGATATTCGAACTTTCCAGCATGACGAAGATATTGTGAATACAAGACTCGAACCAATGGCTCATCACTCACAGAGTTTTAACCCATGTCTATTCATCCGTATTTCGGTCACATATTGATGAAAAAAGTCTTAGAAGCAGTTAAACTTCACAAATTGAAAAAGAATAGACTTTTGCACATATTAGAGAGAAGGAGGGAAAAGAGTTCAAGATGTTTCTTAATTTCTTATACATTTTTAATTGTCTTCGTTTGAATGTATAACGAGAGTCTGTTATCTATAACTACTGTTATTCGTTTTGTACAATTTTTAAAATTGCTTGTGTTTCTGACCTCTTCAGTTAGAGAAAATTAAATTTTGTTATCTAACTTCGTTTTATTAATTAAAATTTAATCAATCAGCATTAAAACGCGTATATTGTTATTCATAAGTTAAATTGTAATATGTTCATAGATAAGAAAAGTAAACATATAATTTACAATAACTTTTATTTTATTAGGAACCTATTATTTATTTAATTTATTAAATAACTGATTTAAAATAATACCTTTTCACAATCCGAAGTGATAGCATTTTTATTTTAGAAACTGATCATTTATGGTATTTTAATATTTTATTTGTATATTATGTACCCAAAAAAGTGTGTGTGTGTGTGTACTTATGTACGCACGTAAGAAGTTATACTTCTTTGGCGCAACAAGATTAAAATATTTCTAAAAATCTTGAGCATGGCAAGCTGAGCCAAGGACGAAAAGCAATCACGAGCAGAGGTGAACGATACTAACCTTCAGTCAATCGGACCACAGCCAAAACCGAGATAATCATGATTTAAATAAATTTAAACAGCTCGGAACGGGGACAATAGGACTAGTAACATGGGAGTTTTCGTCAGACTGTATCTGGAGATGAGGCGAACCGAATGTGACACCTGAGACCTCATATTGAATGTCTCGGCGGAAAGAATCGTTCCCGAGAAAATTAAGACATCCGCCTGAAGAGCCCCCGAGTTATGGTCACTTAAAAATAACTAAAACAATTAAATAAAATAGAATCAGGGCACCTCAGAAGGGCACCTCAACAGATTCAGCTCAGTAGTAGAGCATTCGACTGCTACTCGAGAGGTCCCCGGTTCAAACCCGGGTACCCCCTTCATCATGGAAGTGAAGAAAATAATTTTTTTGAGAATTATGAAGGTGGGAATGATCTGTCCGGTTCTGTATATTTCTATACAAAGCAATTTCGTATCCATTCCTACGGAACGCAAAGCAAAAGTTAGCTGACGCGGGGTTATAGATCAGTGGTAGAGCATTCGACTGCAGATTGACAGGTCCCCGGTTCAAGCCCGGGTGCCCTCTTCCTCAAGGAAGTGAGGAGAAATATTTTTTGAGAATTTCGAAAGTGGTAATGAGATCTGCTCCGTTCTGTATATTTCTAGACAAAGCATTTTCGTATCCGTTCCTACGAAACGCAAAGCAAAGGTTCGCTGCCACGGGGTGTATAGCTCAGTGGTAGAGCATTCGAATGCAGATCGAGAGGTCCCCGGTTCAAACCCAGGTGACCTCTTCTGGGAAGTGAAGAGAAATACTTTCCTGAGAATTTTGAAGGGTGTGACGACTTACGCGTCTTTTCTTTAACAAGTCCTTTGGGTTCTTTGGGCCAGAATTAATGGCAACTCTTTTTTCCAACCAAATCCAAGAAACGAGAAGTGAGGAGATGCAAATAATATAGAATAAATATAGGATCTTAGAGTAAGCGGAAGGGCAATGAGGGCAATGTAATGGTAGTGTAAAGGAATGTTCGACAATTAACGTGCGTTGTGGTATTGAATAATTATTGATTCGCTGTTCAAATATTCAAGTTCTACGTGTTGTGGATCAACATATTGGTGAGCGGTTAGAAGTTGAAAGTAAAGCTACTTACCACTATAGATAAAGACAAGTTTATTACAGAATAATATAAGGTAGGATGGATTATTAATTATTATTGTTATATTTGAAGATTAGGCGGTCAATTATTGAGATAGGTCTGAACTATATTGTGTGTTGCGTATTGCGTCATAGTAGATTCTCTCATCCATTAATAAGATTATATTTTTCAAAGTTTAAGTTGAATATCTTAATAAAGTCATATTAAGATAATGTTTGATTCTAGTTCTTACGTTAATCCTACACCTCTAGCTCACGCTGATAGTTCGAGGGATGTACTTCCAAGGGGAGGTACATCACAAGGGGGTCCCGTTCTGTATGTTTCTAGACAACGCATTTTCGCATCCGTGACGGTGTGCGCACGCATCGGAAAAATTTACCCTCATCCTTTTTCACTAACGCCCCAAAAGAAGTATAACTTCAAAAAAAGAATAAAAAACACAACATAACACACACTTTATTTTATTATAATTAATAATATCCAATTATATATCTTTTTACTTACATAATGATACGAAATTAAAAGTCACAATGAGAATGTGGTTTGAATTAATATTTAATGTTTACATGACTTGTTTCTTCCACAGAAATACGTTTGAAGACGCGCCGTGTCTAGCCCGCGGTCACTCGTGCCTGTTTTTGCTACCGTCGTCACTCGCGGGGTGTAGAGAACGCACCAAATTTTTAACACGTGTACATAATTATGAAAAAAAATTAAGTCAATTATGATACATATTTATAAAGTACAAGATGTTTTTTGTATTATACAAATAAAATTATTAAACTTATTATATACAAATGAGATTAACCTTCATTTAAATCGTAGTTTTGCGCATTATTTTTGGAATACTGGGAGGGTTTTCTTGGTATTAGGGTGTACAGAACACCCCGCGCTAGTGATTGTGGGCTAGAGGGGCTAATGATCGTTAAATTTGTGGATGCTGTAAGTCCTGATGTTAGCGGGGCGTGTAAGCTTGGAGAAGGGATGCAGCTTATATACTCGTCCTCATCACTTAATCAAAATTCAAAACCATTGGGTTCGTCATCAATTTCTTTTGTGAAATTGAGAGTTTAATATTAAATGAAATTAAATTAAATATCCAGCAGAAATTACCTTTAAAAAGAATGCTAGTATTTTTCTATTATTTAAGTAAATTTTATTAATAAATATTTGCTATTCATAAGAATGTTATATAAAAAGCAGCCTATATAGGCTGTCTTTTATATATGACATGAATGGTGAAAATGAATTTAAAAAAAGGACGACATCAAGCAATTTGTTAGCAATATGATGCTAAAGAAAACATTGCGAAGAAAAATATTAGATTATTTTCCAAAATTTTTTGTTTTCCAAAAAACTTTAAAATTTTGTATTAAATTTCATTAAGTTCTTGTGAATGTTTTGTTTCATTTATTTTTATTAAATACATGCATATGTACACATCTATGTAAATAAAATGAAATATAATAAACTTAATTTTGTTGAATATGTGTTTTTTTGCAATATCCTTCGACACGAAGTTCTTTTAACACGGAACACTATTTAAGTACCCTCAGTTTCGTGTTAAACGATTTTTACTATATTTAACATGCATCGGCCCCATCTGTGCGGTGGGTCTTTAGCGGTACTGGGCTTGAACTCACATAACACGCCGGGCATAAGTCCATTACCTTGAAATAATTGTGGAGATCTCGGGATGAGAGTGTTTTATTTTTCTCCTGTCTACATACAGATAGGACATTAATTTATACCTGTTTTAAAAGTACAAAATCATGAAGTCAATCAATAAAATTTAGGCTAATTAATCAGTAGAGAAGTATCACAACACTACTGAAGCAGTTCTGAAATTTTGATAAAGCTTGAAAGGTTGCGCCCATTTTACGAAATGTCTACAAATGTTTATCCTAATTGCGTGTTCAGTTCGAAAAAAATCGGTGATTTGAGAATCAAGTAACGTTCGAAATGCAATTTTTTAGTTATATAATCATTTAAAACGTACAAACGAAAAAATAATATCCCTGAGGCATTTCATCGATAGAGAGAATAAGGTTTCTTATTCTCACCTCGTTCAGCACAGGCCATTTTTATGCCTTTTTTTGGGTGTTATAATCATGATTTATCGATTGTTTATTAACGTGGTGTATTTTGCTGAAGTTTTTCCGTTTTTTTTGCTGAGTGTATAAGTGGTCACGTTCATTCACAATAAAAAAATTACAAAACTGCACGAACGAGTTTATTAATAAATTTTCGCGGCTAATTCTAAGTTTGTTCTTCTTCCCCTTCTCTTCTTTTTTTAATTAGATTTGTTTCTAGATTTGTCTTTAAAAACGTGATTTTTATTACGTCTTTTACTTATATGCGAAAACTTTTGAAGCAAATAATTATTTTAAAGAAGAAATGATTCTATATTGTCTGGAATTTGAGTATTTCGAAACAATTTTAATACGCTAACACTAATTGGTTTCACAATTAAAATATACTTTGTCAAAAATATTAGATATTTTAAGTTTTATCTTTTAGAAAAATACCCGCAATGATAAAAAAAAAAAAAGAATCAATGATTATGTTGTGGTGTGAAATCCATTGAAAAAGAAGCATGTCTCTCACAACTTTCATTTTGTGGCCGCGGTAGCTTAAGGATTATCATCGCGAACCCTTTTCCGGCGTGTCATGAGTTCGAGCCCTCATGCCGTTGAAGACCTGCCGTGCAGATGGGCTGATGTGCGCCAAATCTCCGTCAAGGATCAACTCCCGTTAGGGTGATGCGGTAGTTTAGAGATGGAATAACAGTTCAGGAGTCATTCTCATCCCTTGGTCAAGGTTCAAAATTACGAAGTCCATCGCCAATAACCCTCGTATTACTTCATAGAGAGACATTAATGGGCACTTACTCCCTCATGAAATTACCGATAAATTTCAATGTATTTACACTTTTGGGTCCACGAAAAACAAGCTTGGGATCATGCTACCACAACAATAAAAAGAAGCAAATGAAATGCCAGACAATCCAGTTTCAACTACAGTTGATTATGGTTCAGTATTTGCCTAATACTGAGTCTATAGAATTTTCACACTGTATGTCACAAATTAGTAGTATGGTTATTTTATATTAAGTTGTAATCATTCGCAAATAAAAATGTATCCATTGTGTTAATTCTTTGCCTGATATCTCAAACTTTTATGTCAATAAATAACAGATGATAGTTACAACAACAAGAATGATAGTTTTTATCTAAAAAAACAAATTTTGCAATATTCATTCACAAGTGTTCACAAAGAAGTGTCAGAAATACAAATCACAAAATATGTCACTATGAAAGTGTGATTTGCTTTTAATACATAATAGAAGTCCCCGGTGAGCTTTTTCACTCACATCCAATCTTTTTTTTTTGTCTCAGTTATCCTCTGTTCAAAATAAGGTTAATTTCTCGCGATCCCCAGTATTTGAAATCAGTGTACCTTTATAGGCATAAAAGAAGCATCTGTTTGGTTTACTACTTTAAGGGCAAGATTTGACCAATTGTGCCAAAAACCAGCCAATTATCCAGAATATTTACTACCTCTAATACGAACAGAAATAAAAATCTGTTAATACAATAAAAATAGAATGTGTAATTACTGACAGAATTAAAAAAAGAAAAATTGAGGTAGACCAATACACGGAAACTAATCATATTATAAATAGAAGGTCAACCATATTAATTAATGTCAGCGAATCCCATGAAAGAAAAGAAGGATTATTTGAACGTCTCTGAATTTGAAAATTTTGAGGAAGGTAACATCTAATAAAATAAAGCAGTTGAGGTATAAGGAGACTTCGTGGAAGTCTTCTCACGTGAATATCTCCTTTTGAGGAGAAGATAAATCAAGAAGTTTGTAACCGCTTAATAGTTGATGAGAAAATCCTTGGACAGTACACATAACGCTTGTTTAAGTATTTTTTAGAGTAATTAGTATTATTCTCTTCTCACATGTATTGCTTTTCCTTTTTATAAGTTTCACTTGTATGTAATGGAATCTTTGAAGTCAATTTTTACCCACTTTACAAGGTCAGATTAATTCGAAATTTTGCACACTTGTCAAGGACCGATGACAATACAATAATTTCATAATTTTGTTTCATTGCCGTGATCAGGATCCTCAAAAATAAGGGTTTCGAGATTTGGCGACTAATTCATTATATCTTCTCCAGATTTGGCGACTATTTGCATAAACAATTTTCAGATTTGGCGACTAATTCCATATGTCATTTCAAGATTTGACGACTAAAGATTAAAGTGCAACCCTAAAACCGCAAATAGGCTTGTGGTTAACATAAATAAAACAAAAAAGGGTTCTTTATGTGAAAAAGGGTAGGGTGGGTGCGTAGTTTTTCTGAAAATGGAAATAAAAAAAAGACTCGAGCATGTAAATAATAATAATTTATGTTCTAACGGCTAAATATTTTTTTTATTTTGATTAAGCAATACGTTTAGAAGTGATGATACGAATTAACATTATAGCAATACGTTTAAAAGGTGGTAACATGATTGTCCTTTAATATTTCTTCTTAACACACTTTTATCTATAGAGACGGAATCTTTGAAATATAATGATATGGGACTAATCCGAGGCCTCGTAAATGGAGAGAATAAATATCCTTCCGACTTATTAATTAATATCCATTGAAGAGTAAAGACTAATTCCAGTAGCCACATAATTCCGGCTCCAGATATCAAACTCAAGGATAAATTCAACAAAGAATAAATGATGGTTTTAAAAACTAAAAATCAGGCTTTTATTGTAGATCGAACTAAAAAATGAAGAATAAATTATAGTTTAAAAGAAACTAAAAAACATGTTTTCATCGTGAATCGAACTAAAAAGTTAAAAAAAAATTCTTAATAAAGGACAAAATGATCACGGAGAAAGTATTAATGTCATTGTGGTATAAGTGTGGGGTGCTTTGTACTACATTTTTACGCTAACTCAGCATTTAAGAGTAGAACTAGTAAGAAATTGTAACTATTAATATAGAATACCCCCACGCTTTTATCCCAACGACATTAATTTTCTCGTTAATCATTTTATTCTTATATTAAGAATTTTTTTTTTACTTTTTAGTTCGATTCACTATAAAAGCGTGTTTTTCAATTTTTTAAAACTATAATTTATTTTTAAGAATGAACGTTTCTCCTTTTTCAATCACTAGAAGTGAATTGCTACTCTAAAATTATGTGGCAAATATTGTTCGTCTCTTACTCGCTTATACCGTCGCCTGTTTTGTTGTTGTTCCAAGAATTAGTGGACGCCCGCGTAAATGGTGGAAATTACGGACTGCTTTTACACTCAGCCAGGAATTAGGGATAGATCAGTGTTTCGTAAATTAAGGATCACGTGACTTGCACCTAGGGTTGACAGAAATTTTAGAAATATTTTTCGAAAATAATGTAACGGTTCATTAAAAAGATTATTTAAAAGTAATAAATGAAGATCTTCAGTGTCTTCATAAAACAAGAAATATTTCCCTTTGAATGTTAGCGCAGAAAGATTTATATGGATTGTAAAACCATTGAAAAAATTGCGGTTGAAAATATCACTCGCCACTAAAATCACTTGCTGAGTTATGAACAGATTCGGGGTTACAAATTGATTTTAATACGAAGTCTTTTTAAAAGATTTTTGGATAGGAGTTGCAAAAGAATTTCCAACAATTTATGAAACTGAATGCAGTATCTTTTACTTTTTTCTAAATCTTATTTTTGTGAGACGACATTTTCGTCTTTAAACAATCATAAAATCAAAGTATCGATAAAACCTAAAAAATCATGAGGAAGTACTTCATCCGGGGGTACCGACAAACATTTCAAGATTTAAAAAAATAATTAAAAATAATCAAGTACATCCTTCCAATTGATATATAAATCATGCAAATATCATTAATATTAAAAAGTGATGGTCTCAGAAGTGAATTAAAAATGACTAAATCATTATACAGGTTGTAGTTAATGTATAATTTACGATGTAATTCCATCATCTAATGTTTTTTTAATATTGTTACTTAATTAAAATTCCATATCCTTCAACTCAAAGTAAAAACTCTTATTGCGTTTGTTTATTACTACAAAATAATAATATACTACAAATGTAACACATATAGAAATACCCAAGCGTGAGTAAACATTGCGCAATGCTTATGGGGTCGCACAAAAATTTTGTTAAAAAAAAAAGGGGGATCTTCATCTCTAAAATCTTAAGAACTGGGATAGATCAATATTTTATGTACCGAAACTAAAAAATTACTACAACATTATTTAAATTTCTTTTCAAAATTATTAGCTGTGTTATATACTTCCAAAAATAAATCGGGTACTTATTTCGTAGCTCCCATAACTCATCTTATTGCCCACAAATAGCCGGAATTTGGTATACATTGTGCATAAACATTTATATCTGTATACTTTTTTTCTACTTAAGTTTTTATAATGATATATAATAAACCGTTTTATTTAAAATATACCTATAAATACGTATGCTATACTCTCAAAATATCATATAGAAATTATAACTTTTCAAAAGAATTCTGAAAAGTAACATCTTTATTGATTGGCTGGTTTAACTGACGCAAGAGCCATATTTGGACAGGTTGATTCAAATACTTGTTACTTCCTAAGAAAACGGGGTTTCTGTTACTGAGACAAAGTTCTCGGAATGCTAAAAAAAAACTAGGAGGATGGAATGAGAAAAAAATGGATCAAATACAGAGAAAGGCTATCCCGTTATTACGCAGCTTGCGTAAATACGCCAAATACAATAAGCCCTACGGGAAAAAGTGTAGATTAGTCTCGCACACTTCGCATTACTTATCCAAAAGAAGTAAACCCTTGAATAGAGAGCAGCAACTTCATTCATAAAAAAAAGCGTGATCTTCTGATTATGATTTGGAGGAGTTGAGTGTTTATTAACGTCGCACTTAAAGCAACGCAAGGGATATTGGCGACGGACCTCATGATTCTGAACCTCGATCAAGGGATCTGGATGACACCTAAGCCGGCACTCCTAGCTTCCACATCACACCGAGGTGAGGACTTAAGGCAGGGGTGGGCAGACTTTTCCAGGATACGGGCTACTTCTAATTTTTTCAAGGTGTTGCCGTCTACCCAGTGTTAATGACACACACAAGGGCGGGGAGGGTTCCACGGGTACGGACCCTCCCTCATAGCGCTTGATTCCCCCGATTCATTATAATTCATGTATATAGTACATAAAATGTAATTAAGTATTTTTTATCAGTAATTTTTTTATTGATTAATGTTAATTATTTTTTAGTATTTTACTTTTTTTTTTTTTTTTTTTTTTTTTTTTTTTTTTTGTTCCCGACAATTGACAAAATCGAAACAAATATGTTTGGCTGCTCATTGGGGTATGATACGATAATAGTAGACCCCTGACACCCCCCTTTGAAAAATTCTTGTGTCAGTCAATGCCCAATGCCGTAGGTGTGATGAGGTAAGAAAAAGATTATTATTATAACTTAATAAAATAAATATACGCGGAATATGTACTTACATACAGAACTGAAATAAAATACACTTTTAAAGCCGCGTTTTGAAGCAAAACGCAAGATATAAAGTTAATAATAATAGTCGCAAATATAATTATATCAAATGATGCATTTATTGTGAAACACACAATTTAAAATATATTAGAAAATAAAACATTTTCACCTATATATATATATATATATATAAAGTTAGTTTTCGTTGTTATAGTCAGTAGAAAACTTATAATCTGTGCGTAAATACTATCAACCAATCTTGAATTTTCCGTATATAACTACTAACTGCTAAAATCTTCAGGTGGTCACCTTAAAATATCTTGGTGTTCTACCGGTCGATCGCGATCGACGTTATGCCCACCTCGGATTTAAAGCCTCGACAAATTTAACGTGCATTAGCCATTCTGTACAAAGAGTCTTGAGTAGCATACCGACCTCGCATGAGGACTTGAAACTTCGACTCGACAACGCTGGTTATGCATTCGTGACCATGACCATTAGGCTACCACGAGCACATGATTTGATGATTAAGAATGAGGGTTATATCAACGCCGCACTATAAATCTGCACGAGGGTGGGTTACTGGTGACAGGCTATGGTCAAGTGCCGAGCTGGCACCTCCCTCTCCTAACTTCCCCACAGCACCACAGGTGGACATTAGAGCCTCGACAAATTTAACATACAGCGACCTCTACACGGAGGGTCTTTAGAGGCAGTAGGCTCAAACTCATAACACGCCACCCACGAGTCTGGGACCTTGATCGCATGATTTGATGGAGATTGCTACTCATTATCAAAATTGAATACATAAAAAAATGAAGGTGGACCATTAAAACTAATTTCTTATTTTGTTAACTTGATTAGCTGAAATTGGAATCAATATGGTACATAATTATTATATATATATGAAATATTTATATAATATTTCTGGAGAGTGGTAAAAAAATAATTATTAGACGTGGCGAGGGGATGTTATTACTGTAGCGAAACAAAGGTAGGGCGTGGCCGGTGATGTGATTTTCTGTGTTACGTGGAGCGTGGTGGAGTACGGTATTATTGAAGAGGCATTCATGTAAATCGTTATTCCTTTTTATTCACGTCCTGAAACACATAAAGATCCAGTAGGGACGCATTACACATAACAAGAAGCAAGCATCATGGCACAAACACGACAAAGACAAACATAGAACGCGTTGCAGACGGCTAACTACATTATGCAGGCAGGTAGACAAAAGAGACAAGAGAGAGACGGGATTTCCAGAGACATCGGTTTTAATACCCGACGGTGAAGACCACGTGACATTTTTGTAATAAGAGCTCTGATTAGTTACAATAGGCGGGAAAGATTTTATGATGTAATAATATTAGTGATAATGTAATAATATTAGGATTTATGATGTAATAATATTAGTCGATTACGATTAAGATTAGGGTGTCAGTTTCGAACAAATAATTAAAAGATTATTTGAATATTATTAAAAGAGTTAATTAAAAGGATGCTAGGGGGAATTATTACATATATATATAGTTCAGAATTTAAATATATTTCTTAAAAACTATTTTAACCTGATTTTTACTGAAAAACTAAGTTTTTTAAACTATATTTAAAAATGCTCCTTGCGCATTAGTTTGTAAGATATGTACATATTTTTTGTTTTAAATATATAGATGAACTACAACAAAATATATCTGTGCATAAATTTTAAATTCAGTATAAAATTTGATGAAAAAATGATAAATTTTCTTTACTACAGGAAATATTTCACCAATTATCACACATTCAAGGTATTCAAGACAACACAAAATATGATCCACTCAATTTTTTAGAAAACGAACGGACAAATTTGTAAACTATATCATCTTTCATAAATTGCGAAAATTTCAAAGACATATGACGTAATTTGAAACTCAAAGAGCATTTTACGTAACAATGAAAAGGGAAAATTTATTAGGTGTACAGCTTTGATTCCGCCGTTTTTTCCCGAAATTCGAGGCTAAATTGTAAAAACTGATTATACATATATGATTCAATAATTGCGTTCGATAACGATCGCCTGTGATTGTTTCAGTCGGTTTTAACAACTCATAATACACTACACCGAGCTGGTCCCACCAAATGCCATGCTGGTCTTTGACGTCAAAATCACCGTTCTTAAAGCGTTGAAACCACTCTCGGCACGTTCTTTCCCTAATAGCGGCCTCACCATAAGTATTCGAGAGCATCTAATGAGCCTCAGCCACAGATTTCTTCATATTAAGGCAGAAAATTAAAACCTCCCACAAATAACGAGAATTTGGCTCGTAAGCTGACATGTTTAATCGAGAATAACTTTATGATGCAGGCACAAATCGATTAATATTTCGATGGCGCTATATTTACAAATACCTAAGCTTATTGTATGACATCTACGATCTATTTATTTCTAAAGGGTGTTTTTTTAGAGGTATAGAACTTTAAATTGCAATAAAACAACGATGTATTATTCGATTGACATGAATTTTGTGGCATTACATTTTAAATATGATTTCTGATATAGGACTGCCACGGCTGGCTCGGATGTAGTCCAATCTGGACGTCCAATTTTCGATGACTTTTTCCAACATTTGTGGCCTTATATCGGCAATAACACGGTGAATGTTGTCTTCCAAATGGTCAAGCGTTTGTGGCTTATCCGCATAGACCAATGACTTTACATAGCCCCACAAAAAATAGTCTAGCGGTGTTAAATCACAAGATCTTGGAGGCCTATTCACAGGTCCAAAACGTGAAATTAGGCGGACGCCAAACATGTCTTTCAATAAATCGATTGTGGCACGAGCTGTGTGACATATTGCGCCGTCTTGTTGGAACCACAGCTCCTGGACATCATGATTGTTCAATTCAGGAATGAAAAAATTAGTAATCATGGCTCTATACCGATCACCATTGACTGTAACGTTGTGGTCTTCATCGTTTTGAAGAAGGATTCCACCAGCCCATAAAGCGCACCAAACAGTCAGTTTTTTGGATGTAACGGTGGTTCGACATAAACTTGTGGATTAGCTTCACTCCAAATGCGGCAGTTTTGTTTGTTGACGTAGCCATTCAACAAGAAGTGCGCTTCATCGCTAAACAAAATTTGCTTTTGAAAATCGGGAACAACGGCAATCTCGTTTTGGGCCCATTCAACGAATCTACGCCTTGCTTGATCATATTTAAAATGTAATGCCACAAGTTTATCTTTCGAATAAAAAAAATTCATGTCAATCGAAAAATACATCCTTGTTTTAATGCAATTTAAAGTTCTATACCAGTGTTTCTCAAACTGTGGGGCGCCCCCCCTGGGGGGTGCGATAAACGTACAAAGGGGGCGCGAGCATAACGAAAATAAAAGATAAAAAAAAATTTATTTACTGGAATGAAGTAAAACAAAATACTTTCTGACATAATAAAACAATGCACTTTTACACTGATATAATTTATATATTTGCGATATTACGCCATAAAAAATTAAAGCTACTACTTCTATTACGGTTTCTTTTCAAACCAAAATGAGAAAAAACAAAACTCAGACCCATAATCGAAAAAAAATTTTAGGAAGATAAAAAATTCATCACTGTAATATTATTGTCATCAGCTGTAGGCAGCAGAATGTAGTTGCTGCGGTTTGACCTTCGAACTTACTTGTACGGTTAGTTAGTCCTGCCTCTTATGTATTTGTTTTTTCATTTTGGGAAGTTGCAAAGATTTATTTCTGCTGCGATTTTTTCCTTGTAAAAGATTTTTATGATTTTTGGAAAAGCACAGAGAGCTCTTTGAAGGATTACTTGGCCAAGATTTATTTCTATGAGTTATTCCCAAACATATAAAAAAGCATAATGAAAAACGTTTTACATAATTTTTTTGAACATCCCTATTGTAATAAATACACTCTTATTCCGGAGCTGTCACGCCGAGCACAGAGTGCACGAAATCGGTAATTCTGGCAAAACTGTTTAATTGTTACCAATGGCTCTGAAACTCTATCCTCCTGTTTGACAGTCTTAACGTGTGAACTAAAATATATTTGTCGCATATCTCCCTCTTTTTGGGAGTGACAAACGTTTTTTTTGCAATCTTTAGGTACTTGTTTTGACTGAGTTCCCGGTGTGATAACTTTTTCCGAAATATTTTCTGTGTTCTTGAAAGTAGGGGTGAGTATATTTTCTCTTAATTAAATTATTCACGGGAATTACGATTTTTATTGTGTACTATTGTTACACTTATTGGTAAACTAATTTAAATTTTGCAAAGCTAAAGTGAAATTTATGTGTCGAGGAGGCATGAAGACGAAAAACAGTTTCTTAAAATTGGCCTTTAATAATCAATCATAAAATCACTTTGCTCGTTACTGGAGCGATAAAAAAAACAATAAGTTCAAAAAGCAACATTACCAGAGACATCCGATTCGAACCGTCTTCTAATATTGTAAAATGAATTTCTAATCTAAAATGGTGATGCAACCTGCAGTTGCATTGCCAACCAGCCGTTCTCTCCCTCTAAGAGTTAAACCACTCACACACTTCTTATATTTCTGTTTCTCCTTCCTTTTCGAAAAAATAACATGAGCCGAGTTTAAATACTCACTCGATTTGCATGGCAGTTGCTGCCAACCACAAATCACGAAACTCAAAAAAGATCGGGTTCGAATCGGTGTGCTTACTTTCATTGAGATCATGGAACGGGATTGGAAAAACCAACACAAGGAGATCATAAAAATTTGGATCCGACTTTTTAAATGTCTAACAACTATAAAAATAATTATAAAAAAAAAAAAAAAAAAAAGGGGTGGCTCAATAACCCCACTCGACCATTAGTATCAAGTGCGTGCCTGCTCCAGGTTTAAAACATGTTAAGACTTTAAATATTGAAAATAATACAATTATTTCTCATCGGAATTTTATATTATTGTTCATTATTCAACATCAACTCTAAATGCTAATTCTCTGAGGCTTAAAATTACAGTTCGCTTAAAACTAATTATAATTTGAGCAATGATTTAAAAAAAATCATTTTACATTTTTGTAAACATTGTTGCGCACTTGACTTTACTCTCCTTAAAATTCAGCGATTATATCAATATTGTTTTATTTTCTTATAAATGAACTCGTGCAAATAGCCTGTATTTCAGCCGGTATACTTTTAATGTATCAGTGCTGCACAGAGTATTTTATAACTAATAAATTAATGCTAAATTAAGAACAAGTTTAATAAGTATTAGCGACTTCCATGGGCTTGTCTTACAGAGCAAATTTTTCAAAGGAATGCTTATATATATATATATATGATTAGAAATTGACCCTCTGAGTTCTTTTTCTACATTTAGCTGATATCTATATTTTGTCTTCTAAGCAGCCACTGCATTTTGCAATATGTTCCAATTTAAAAATTAGAGAAAGGAAAAATAACATAATAATTATCCTATTACTTAATATTTTTTTGCTTAAAAGCAACATATACAAATTTTAATACTTATGTCATGAATTTGTACGGTATATAATTAAGATTATTGCTTTAGCGTAAAAAAAATGCATTATTATTACATTCAGAACACAATATTAATGTATAAGGGGGGCGCGATAAAATTTGTGATTGATAAGGGGGGAGCCACTATTGAAAGTTTGAGAAGCACTGTTCTATACCTCTAAAAAAACACCCTTTACAACCACTTACCGCTATAGCCATCTATTGCAAAACGGCGGAAGCAAAGTTGTACACCTAATACAAACTAAGAAAAGTGCTTTTTAAACACTTATTTGACTAAAATAAAAAAATAATTCAGTAATTATTAATCAAAATGACCAAATTTTTGACAGAATATAAGGAAATATAAGGGATATTATAATATAAAAAAAATCGAAATATATAAAGCAACGTTGACCAAAATTTGACATTGTGAAGGACCACCATCCTCTTAGCCAATAAGAAGTAAAAGTACTAAAATAGTAGAGATTGATTAAATTAAAAGTAAAAATATTAGTATTGATTTTTTCGCAAGGTATAGTAATTAGCTATTTAGATTTTCTTTTTTTTTTCATGCAAGAATTGCAATTTCGTAGCTTATTTCGAATTGATTATTAAAATTAGTTCGATTATATCATTTAAAATTGTATCTATTATTACGCTGATAAATATATTAATACATTTACTAAATTAATTATACAATTAAATTAATTACTATCCGTATTTCAAAAATGAAAAACGGATCTCGGTGAACATGTCACGAAGATTGAAAGTCAATTCCGTTTGGGAAGGTTCGGTCCTTCGAGCTTCTCTTCATAACGCCTTCAATTTTTTAACTAAAAATATTCCGTTATATAATCTTGTACGCTTGTATTAAAAATAAAAATAAATAAATAAATAAATATTAACGAGAAAAAAAAGTCACTTGAAACTACGTTTATTCTTTCTTAAGGTCACGAACAACTTATTACAATTCTCAAGGATATTTCTAGTTGATTTGATGTTTCATTGAATTGCACCTGGGGCTGTCAGTTACGCTTACATTGTCAAACCTGAAAAAATATATATATCTATCGTGTTTTATAAAAAAAAAGATTAGAAAATGTGGAATTTTTCGCAAATATACGACAGCATTATGAAGAGCTAAATTAATAAAGGATTTAAATAGTACTTTAATTAAATATAAATGGTTGCGATTTCTTAAGATGACTGACAACGTTCGAACCACTCTTTTGAAAGAGCGTGTAAGTAAAAAAAATTTTTGATTTTTAGTCTCAGTTGAATTAAAATATATACGTATAAAATTGTTTAAAGAATGTTATTAAAAAAATTACTTGAGTGCAATTTATTGGCAAAAGACGGAGAAAAAATAACATATTTTCAAAACATTCTCCTTTCGTGAACAATGTTTTTATAATCATAATACCTTTCTTGTATGCTGCTAAGATTCCTATACAGATATATACGGTTTAGAAGAGAAAGTTATTCCTATTTTAACACATTCAAAGAAATTTTAACAAAAAACACACACACACACCACTATATACTCGTACATATATATATATACACTCTGTCGCAAAAAAATATATGCACCCAGAAGAAATCAAGCTACAATCACGAAACTCGGCAAGAATGTAGTCTGGTAAGAGATATGCAAATGATTAAAATTTCGAAGCCAATGAGACAAGGCTAAGTGTGCTATGCGCATATTAGTTGCGCAACTGGGAGAGTTTAAAAGCATGAGTACGAGCGCCGTACGGCTATCCAAACGAATCTGATGACTTTGATAGACGATATTGAGACTTAGGATGCCTCTAAGACGTAACCGGCGGCAGTACGAGCAGCTGACGGACTTTGATAGGGGCCGTATAATAGGCCTCAGAGAAGCAGGTTGGTCGAATAGACGTATCGGCCGCCACCTCGGTCAGAGCGATATGGTAGTTGCTCGGTGTTGGCAACAGTGGATCACAGAAGGTAGAGTGTACCGTCGCGGAGGGTCAGGACGTCCCAGGAACACAAATGATCGCGAGGATCGTGCAATCAGAAGAGTGGCCACTTCGGCACCAACAACGTCGCTAGCATCGATTCAACGCCACTTACCTCCTTCCTGACATCCAGTGCCATCAAGAGAAACCATAAGGAGACGACTGACCGAAGTTGGCTTGAGGAGCCGACGTCCGCTAAGACGCTTACCACTGACCCCACATCATAGGCAGTGTCGACTGGATTTTTGCCGACCTCGGGCAACTTGGAGTGTGACAGACTGGAGACGTGTCATCTTCAGTGATGAATCCCGATTCAGTCTCAGTGCTGATGACCACCGCACACGTGTCTGGAGGCGCACCGGCCAGCGGTCCGATCCGGCATTTATTGTCGAGCGGCATACAGCAATTTCACAAGGTGTGACAGTGTGGGGAGCAATTTCTTGGGACACACGATCATCTTTAGTGGTCCTTCAAGGCACTTTGACAGCTCGCAGATACGTGGACGATATTTTAACGCCGATTGTGCTACCCATGCTATCAAGTCGCCCAGGTGCCATTTATCAACAGGATAATGCTCGTCCACATACTGCGCGACTCTCCCAACAATGTCTTCAAGGATATGACGTCCTACCATGGCCTGCCAGGTCACCAGATCTTTCGCCAATAGAGCATGTCTGGACGCGTTGGGAAGGCAACTGCAGCCGTCCCGAGATACAGGAGAATTAACTGCGCAGATGCAAAGACTATGGCAGGATCTTCCACAGGGGGTCATAAGTGATCTAATTGAATCGATGCCACGCCGAATTTCGGCTTGTATAGCTGCCAGAGGTGGCTTTACTACTTACTGATTTTTAACCTTTTGCAAGCTGTAACCGCTTAATAAAATGATATTTTGTTCTGAATTTTTAATCATTTGTTTATTTTCATATACACTACATGCATACCAAATTTCGTGAATGTAGCTCAATTTCTTCTGGGTGCATATATTTTTTTGCGACAGAGTGTATATATATATATATATATATATATATATATATATGTTACTTATAACTATAAAAATAATATGAATTTTTCAAAAAACCTAGTTAAGCACCTGTTTAGAATTCCTAGCAACGTATAGGCAAAATATTATGGAAGCATTTTTCTTGAAACGAGAATGTCTTTAAAAACAAGAATGGCTTTATGTCAGTCAATTTTTGCCAAAAAAATTGCACTTAAATAATTTTTTCTTGTCATAATATTATTAGAACAGTTTTATATGAACATTCTAATTCAACTGACACTAAATATCAAGCAATTATTTATTTATACGCTTTTTCAAAATCATGGTTCCGAACATAAACAGTCACCATAATATAATTATTCCTACTAAAATGTTCCTTTATACAGGGTGTCTACAAATTAGTTGAGCAAAAAGAATCATTTATTGCATGCAATTTATAGGGGGAAAAATTAAAGTAAAGTATACATTGTTGTAAAATAGAAAAATAGTCCAAATTTATCACAAATGTTCGATGTAGCTTCCTTTCCTTAGTCTGCAAATGTCCCATCGGTAAATTAGTTCTTGCCACATATTTGTAAGCGTATTTCCATCGATCAAATTATTGCAGTGCAGATTCTTGATTTCAGTTCAGACTACACAGAAATACAGCTATGCGAGATCTGGTAATCATGACGGCCATTTGAATAACGCTTTCATGAGCAATCCAAATTAGGACCTCAGCGTCGAGGTACGAAGTAACATCGTCGTGGCTGTGAAAAAGCGTACCATCTACTTATATAAATATGTAATAATTCCCTCTAGTATACTTTTTGTTAACTCTTTGTATTAATACTTAAACAAACTTTAATTCTTTGGTTTAAAAATAACACTGTAATCTTAATCGAAATCGGCTAGTCTGAAATCCCTGTCCCGCCCATTCTATCCAAACAGAGCTACTATTACATAATAATCACACGCTTGCCACTGCCGGTATAAAAGCAAAATTCTTGTGTAATCGGTCTTTTTGTCTTTGTGTTGTGTCCTCCAAGATGTCGCTGCTGCTTGTCTCTTGTTCGCTTTGCTTTATAATCGTCGCAAGTTTGTCTCGTCAACGTGAAAATGTACCGCAATTTGGTCTAAAGCTTTTGATGTGTGCGTCACAATAAAAAAGATGAGCGTTCACTGAAGATGTTGTTTTAATGAAAACCTACCAACACTCAACAAATACCACCACTCGGCAAATACGTTACACACACACACACACACACACACATATATATATATACACTCATGTCCATAAATTAAGGATAATTCAGAATCA
Organism: Trichonephila clavipes; assembly: GCA_019973935.1. Taxonomy (NCBI): domain Eukaryota; kingdom Metazoa; phylum Arthropoda; class Arachnida; order Araneae; family Nephilidae; genus Trichonephila; species Trichonephila clavipes. The sequence continues at coordinate 212,165 of BMAU01011056.1, read as the reverse complement.
CACAGAAATTGATCTCTAAAATAAAAACTTCACCTGTAGAATTATCACACACATCTTGAAGAAGAATATGCAAATTACAGGAAACTACCAGATGGCGCGGATAGTACGTCACAATGACGAGAGTGTAAGAGAGGGGTATATAAGGAATGGTGGCAAAGTAGTAAAATTGTTCACAAGCGCTTTACAAGCCTTTCAGTTCAATAACCGCATAGTTATGGCACCAAGGAAGCATTTGGATGATTTTTTACGTGGTAGAATTATTGGACGACTGGAATGTGGACGTACCCAGCTGGAAGTATCCGAGGAACGTGGAATCGCCCAGAATGTCATCTCCAGGCTTTGGCAACGATTCCAAGATGATGGTAATGTGAGTAGATGTTACAGCACAGGTCGCTCCCGAGTTACAACGCCGAATGAGGACCGGTATTTGGCAGTTGCTGCCAAAAACAAAACAGACGGAGCACAGCATCAGAACTGTCTCGTCAGCTCTCTTCAGCTACCGGTACGACAGTTTCAAGGCAGACCGTGTACAGACGCTTAGGGCACATTGATCTATATGCTCGTAGACCTGTCAGATGTGTTCCACTTACCGCAACTCACTGTCGCCTGCGATTAACCTGGAGTAGAGAGCATGCATTGTGGACACCACAACAGTGGTCTTGTGTGATGTGTTCCGATGAGTCCAGGTTTAGTTTGCAGTCTGATTCTCGCCGGACTTTAATATGCAGAGCGCCAGGTACCCGTTACCACCAAGAGAACACCATTGAACGACACCGGTACGGTGGTGCAAGATGGCTCGCGCGTTTGCGGAGAAATTATTCTTGGTCCAAAAGTGACCTGCATGTTCAGAGTGTAACGATGACAGGCCACATCTATCGGGATGTCATTCTGGAACACCATGTACGTTTGTTTCGGGGAGCCATGGATGCTGAATTTCTGTTTATGGATGACAACGCCCGTCCTCACCGTGCAAACATTGTAGAGGAATGCCTTCAATCGCAGGATATCACCCGTATGGATTGGCCAGCATACTCACCAAACATGAATCCAATAGCGCATGTGTGGGATATGCTTGGACGACGAATTGCAGTCCGTCAACCCCCCTCCCACCTGTCTACTGGAATTTCGGATGGCATTGCTTGATGAGTGGTGTAATATTCCCCAAGATCACGTCTATAATTTGATACGCAGCATGCCTAGGCGTTGTAAGGCCTGTATTGCATCGTCCGGGAGACATACTCCGTATTAACCATCATACTAACCATGTTATACTGTTTTTTTTAAAATAGGTTCTTTTTCAACATAGGTTCTGCTCAGGGAGTAAAAATCGTAATTTTTATTAATTATGTCAAACATATAGCATCTTTTTTGCTCTTTACCTTTTGTTTAATAAATAGACTTTACAAATAAGTTAAATTTGTTTTGCTTCTGTCTCTTTCTTTGCCTGAACTTCATTAGCCTTAATTTATGGACATGAGTGTATATGAATGTTTGTGTACATGAAATCGCATCACTCCAACACCGTTCAATCGATCCCTATGAAAATTGGCATGTATATCGATTTTTTTGTGGAGAAGGTTTTGCGCTATCGTCTTTTTTCCAGCTCCGCACCAGGTGGCGCTGCAGCATATCAACTTCTACACCATTCAATAAATCACTAAGTTGCCAACATGGTAGCCAAAAAGTATACCAACTTGGCTTTATCTCCAATGTTTTGTTTTGTTTCCCTTGAATTGCCATTATAATGTAAGGAACGGTTTCTCTTGAGAATATTACAATTTTAACATAAAATAAATACATCAAAAAGTAATATTAACGTATTACACATCCAGACATAAATTATTTACACTCTTTTAAGCATTCATTATACAAAATGTGTAACAATATTTTACTTCTGCAGAGCAGATATCAGCATAGGAAGGTGTTTTCAAAAATTGACCCACATGATAGTTGCAGGGCGTTATAAATAAATAAAAAAGAAATTTTTATGAGCTTTTAGATCTACAGACTTTTAAAATTTAACAAATATGGTTTTTTTTTTGTTCATCTGAGATATGCTAAAAGCTTTTTTTGTTTGTTTGTTTGTTTGTTTAATTTGCATTTCACGTAAAATTAACTCATTAAAAACTTCTTTATCCAATCTACATTGTTTAATTTTTCAATTCAACCATGCGAAGAACGGGAATACCAGCTAGTCCTGCTGAAAAATGTTACCTCCTGGAATTTTTTCTTTGTTGATTGGCATAGGCAAAATCTGTAGCATGTCTAGATAAATACCAGGAAATAATAGTATCTCTCTCTTTTCGGAACTTTTTTCTTGAATTCTCGAAAAAAGAATATCTCCGGTTTTTTATGAATAATTCTTAAAGCCTTAGACTTCAAAATAATTTTCATGGAACCAAACACAACATTTCATTTTCCGCGCCTTTGTGTGTCTCCATTATCGTAATGCCGAACGAAGAATGATTGCTACTCGCTAAAAGGTAGCATCAATTATGACTCCTAACTCCATCTTTCAAAAACTTAGGATATATTACTATATATTTGTCTAACTTTTAAACATGTTAATCTCATTTAATATTCCAGAAATTCTTAACTTACGAAATTGTCCAACTAATTTTTAAACACCCTGTATAATGGATGGAAATGATGAAAAGTAATGCAAATGACTTAGGTGAGTCCTCCAAATGAATACCACGGGAAAAAAACCAGCAGATCACTTCAACTGAAGTGAACGAGTAATATAAAAAAAAATTAAGTCAGCAAAGAAAACTTTTATTTGAATTATTTTTTATTAAATAGTTGCAATTAATATAAATATGTATATACATATGTAAGTCACAAAATAGAAAGCGATTTTCCTTGCAGTTTTCCATTTTCGTTTCTGTATATGGTGTTGGACTAGTTTTTTTTGTTGTTACTATTTATTCATTAACTAAATTTAATTATTCTAATGAAATAGCAAAGAAAGAAATTACATTCTCTGAAATTAGGCCATCCCAGGTGGGATTCCAACCCACGACCTTTGAATGAGAAGTCCAACGCACACTATCCATTTCGCTACAAGGGCACTACGAACGATTTTCCTTTCTATATATGCTTTTGGACTATTATTTTTGTTTGTTACTATTTATTCATTTTTTTAATTTAATTAATGAAATAATATTTGAAAAAACTGTATTGATATCAAGTGTCATCCGCTACAAGTTTTAAAAAATGTATTTGAACTTCAATGGATGAATGGAAAGTATTTTATTAACGATTGAAAATTTGAGATATATATATATATATATACCGGGTGGGCAAAAAGTCCGTAAAAACTTTACAAATTCATAAAATCCGGAGAAATGAATGAAAAAAAAACTGTTTGCAGGATCAGCATTAGTATGTCACGGGATTAAGCTAGAAAAAAAAATAATTCGAAAATCATCCGGTAGGTGGCGCTGTTACAAGCGTCTGTGGTGGAAATATGCAAATTAGACAGCTATAAAAACCTTTGTTCTCAATGAATCCACATTCATTTCACTCTTACAAACAATGAATGTGAACAAGGATGCTCAGTGCGCCGGATAAAGTTTTGTTGGTGAAGTAATTTTACATGAACGAGGAATAAGCGACCATTGCCTTGCGTAAATTCCGAGTTCAGAAAAATGTGAAGAGTGGAAAAGGCCCTTTAACACCTGCAGGTCTCTTAAAGCTTGTTAAACGTTTTGAGGAAACTCGAAAGTTGGAGGATCGAGCACGAGCCGGACGACCATGCTTGAAAGAAGCACGTGCACCCTGCATTTCTGTCGAAATGGAAGCGATTGCGTCCGAAGCAGCTTCAGGGACCAGCAGTGCTCGTTGAAGCTGCCAGACGATTGGGCTTACCATCATCATCTGTCCGCAATATTCTTCGTCGAATCCTCCAGCTGTACCCATACAAATTGCAATCGAGCCATGAACTTTTGCCAGCAGATACCGTACAGAGAGAAGCATTTGCGAAGTGGGCCTTCTCTAAAATGGAACAGGATCCCACCTGGGTTTTTAACATCTTGTGTACAGATGAAGCTCATTTCTCGCTTCATGATGACGTTAACAACCATAACGGTCGCATTTGGGTGACCTCTAATCCACGTGGGTACACACAGAAGCCATTGCATTCCCCAAAAGTGACAGCATTGTGTAGTTTCACGGGTTCATTTATCATAGGACCCTTCTTCTTTGAAACGCAGTGCCCAGTAAATGGATGGATAACAGAAACGATAAATGCTCAGCGTTATCTAACGCTTCTGCGGGGAGACTGCCGTGCCATGTTTAATTCAACGAGGTCAGATTTCGAATGTCACGTTCATGCAGGATGGAGCAACCAGTGACACTACTAACCCGGTTAAGGCATTCCTGACACAGACGTTCGGGGAAGACATAATCGTTAGCAGGCGCTGCAGGTACCCATGGCCTCCTCGGCTTCTAGATTTAACACCGGCAGACTTCTGGTTGTGGGGATATTTGAAATCTCGCGTGTATCTATCCGGTCCATCAAGTCTGTCGGAACTGAAAGATGCGATCCGCAGAGAAGTATCCTCCATACATCCGGACATGTTGCACTCTGCCGTTGCTGGATTTGTCACTCGTCTGGAATGTCTTCTCCCCTGTGGTGGTGGTCATGTGGAACATATTCTGGTGTAATAAAGTTGTGAAAGTTTTCTGTTCATTATTTATACATTGTTTCTTTGATTTGAGTACATCAGCGCCACCTACCAGATTATTTTCGAATATTTTTTCTAGCTTAAAACAAATCCCGTGACATACTAATGCTGATCCTGCAAACAGTTTTTTTTTTTTCGTTTATTTCTCCGGATTTTATGAATTTTTAAAAAAGTTTTTACAGACTTTTTGCCCACCCGGTATATATATATATATATATATATATATATATATATATATATATATATATATATATATATATATATATATACATACGAGGGTTAGGGCAAAAGTCATGGCAACTATTTTTTTTTCTTGAAGATACCAGTCCGGTTGCAAAATGTGACATATGCAGACGAAAGTTCAAGGTGTTAACTACATGTGTGGGCAATGAATGGCACTGAAATATCATAACACACTAATTTATTACGGTAGTATATAAGGCAATATGGCCTTCACGGTTCATGAGCTGTTCGATGACGGTACGTGCCAAGCCTGTCCGTACATTGACCGGTCGTTCCGAACGTTGCTTATCACTGGTTGACACGCGTCCTTGCTGAAACTTTCCTATCCACCGTGTTACTGTACGGTATGACAGGGCATTATTCCCAAGGGCTTCCCCTAATTCACTGTGACGTTCTATTGCATTTCTCTCTCGAAGACGGCTATTTTAATGTATGCGCGCTGCTCAACACGGGTTACTTCCATCTCACACGATACTCACCAACTGACTGATTTCACAGCCCTCGCTGAGCTACTACCAACTATCACAGACACATCTGATGTTCATCATACACACTATGCCTGCAGAACTTCCACACGACACATATACGTTTGTACTCCGTTCACATATGAACAAGAAAAAAAATAGTTGCCATGACTTATACCCCAACCCTCATATATATAGGGAGAGAGGGAACTAATAATAGAGGAATAGAACAAAAAATACTGTTCTTAATAATGAATTGTATTTCATTGTTTCTTAATAAACTCAAAAATTGGATTAAACATACGAAATTTATTTTGAGCTAAACAGGATAATAAAACTTAACTTGACTCAGTGGCGCGACAGTCCATGAGGGTCAAGGCCTACTGTGCCCAATTCAGTATACACGACCTTGGTCCTGAGATGCATAAGCAGATGCTCCGGTCAGTGGTCAGTCTGACGCGAAAACCCCCAATGTTAAATTTCCAAGCAAGTTTGGTACTCATTTATCGACCCACTGAAGAGATAAAAGGCTGAGTTGACCTTGCCTAGCCCGGGGTTTTGAACCTCGGACCTGTGGCGTGGAAGCGCGATGCACTAATCACTCAGCCAATGGGCTTCAAATTGTATAATAAATATTATTTAACTTTAATAGCACTTTTAACATACAAAATAAGATCGAAATTTACGGCTGCGAGTTATATTACAGGTATTAAAAAACCATAGCTTTAAAAATAAAGAAAAGATGAGCAGATAAAAATTAATTTTTACATATGCATGGATTTCCCTTTTATAAATGGTTTATCATCATCTAAATCCAAAATTTCCACTGTCGTTTTAGGTTTGTTTTGAATGGTTTATTGATACTCACATCTAAAGGCAAAACCAATGGCATTCATCAGCCTGAAATAATTGCCAAATCTTTGTTAAACTCAGTCAGCAATTTCTTCGTATTATCCATCAAATGGGATCTGAACATTGAATATGCTCAAAAGAACACAAAAGGTCTTAGGTTCGTTCTGATTTCTCTAAGATAAATTATGCACTTCGTACCTCTCTTGAAAGTGAGGATGCAAACGAAGTAGAAATGCGCGGGAAAATCCTGCACCATTTCGACGATTTTGTCTCCCTCTCCCACTTTTCTTCGTCTAAGCATTTTAGTTCTGGAAGTATATCATTGTTTAAAAGCATGGAATAGAGAGAGAGAGAGAGAGAAACCTCGAATAAAAGACTTTGAAAAATACGAGCTGTACACACATACGCTCCAAGTTTCTTCGTAAAAAAGGGTAAGAACGTTATACAGTGAATATGCCTATAAATTAAAAAATGCAGTTTGAAAATATAGGTGTGCATTACATATCGGAATAATACGGAAATTAATATTGATGGTTGTTTTTAGTCTATGTTATAATATACTGTACGTAATTAAAGAAAATACGACTCCTCATGAAATTAGGGATGTTTTCTACCAACTTTTAATTCGAGTATTCAAAGCGTTCGACTTTATATTCTTTCAGCCAGATTTTGGTTACACTAAAAGAGTAAATAGAATCCAAATCGTGTTTAAAAAAGTTTCCCTTGCCTACGCAATCGAATAAATGGAAACGAACAGTTTTATATAACTAGATTATAACCCTCGAAAGCCATCTTTGAGGATGGAAAAGTTATTTTAAATAGAGACAAACTTATTTTAAATAAATAGAAACAATGTAATCTACATAATTGACAATATCTTCTTCTGAAATATATTGCTATGATAGATAATGGGTTATGGTCATGAGCTCGTCGCGGGCCATAACTATAACCATGACGCCATTGAAGATCCACCATGTGCAGGGGGCAGATGCATTTTAAATACGAAATCTAACAATAAAGTTCGGTGAATGAAATCGGAACGGCCGAACTGGTATCACTGGCGAAACGAAATGCTGCACATGTATAGTGGTAGGTGTTGATCATCTGCCCCTCCATTGTTTAGTTGAGATTCGTTTGTGTTCCGTGTAAGACTTGTTTTACAAAGTGCTTATTTAGTACGTTGGTTCTTAACTGAGAACGAACAAAAAGATCAATTTAAAGTTTTGTTTTAAGTTTGGCAAAACACAAAAAAAAAAAACTTATGCAATGCTGGTACGTGTTTATGAAGATCAAGCACTGTTCAGGAAGTGTGTGTACGATTAGTTCACCAGTTTCTGAGAAGGCTGGGAAAATTTTTTTGACAACCCCCGTAGCCGAAGACTGGCAATCTCCGTCATTGACGAAAACATTGAGAAAGTGAGGTGATTAATCACTAAAGATCGTCAATTAACTGTGCGCATGATAGCTGATGAACAGGAGAATAACTATGAATCCGTGCGACAAATTGTTACTCAGAATTTAGGGATGAGAAAAACGTATTATCGATATTGACGACATTCCTAACATCCAACAAAACGCTACAAGGCTTTTGAACTCAATCCCAAAAAAAGACTTCTTGCAATGTTTCCAGGACTTGTATAGAAGATCTCAAGGGTGCATAGTAATGGGATGTGACTATTTCAAAGGACAGTAAGATAACTTAAGTTAATGTTTCATCTGCGTTAATTTTCCAGGACTTTTCCCCGAACTTTATTGTCAAAGGTTGTACTTCGAGGCTCAATGTCCTCCCGTCGGCATGATAGTTTGGAGAGTTAAGTGTCAGCTCAAGCGTCATCCTCTTCACTTGTGCGAGGTTCAAAATTATGATATCCGTCGTCAATAGCCCTCGTCTAGTGTTATAATGCGATGTTTTAAAATAACTCTCCCTCACTCTGCCGAAGCATGTGGGTTTTTTTCTCCTAGATCTTATACCAGGGATTGCGAACCAGTGGCACGTGACACAATGTTTCGGGCACGCAAGCGATCAAAATAGTTTTTGCATTTTATTTCAAAATAATAAAGTTCACTATGAAATATTACAAACAAATGGGAGTGATCTGTCACGGGGAGCACACACGTTTGTTATTGTCTTGCCTTAGCTACGTTGTGAGCCACAGTGGCTAATGATGCAAAATTTGTCTGCGCATAGCATAGTCAATTTCGTTGACACAATTGTATTTTAAAGTTTATTTGTGTTATATTCACGATTTTTAACTGTTATTCAACAAGGCTAGTTCAGAACAATAAGTGCAAGATAGTAAGCGTAACAGAGAATTTCTAACTTGGTGAATCTAGAAGTATGGCATTATTAATAAAGACGACAAAAGCGGTGAGTGTTTTATGTTCTGGAACAGAGTATGAAGAACATCGTCACTAAAACGGCATTTTGAAACAAATCCTCTTGTCAAAAAAAGTGAACCACAACAAATTTATTTCATTGCTTAAAAACCATTTGACCCATGACTGCAATTCAGCATGCATTCTACTAAAAGTAACATCTTACAATCCTAGAATAAGTTATTCGTCATCCACACACACAATCTGCAGCAAAAGAAGTCACACTAATGTTACTTTAATTTAAACTACTCATATAACTAAAACATTTTCAACTGTACAGTGCCAAGGGTATTGTTGCGTAGTGAATAAAGAGTTTTGAGTGGTTAATATTTAGTTTTATTATTTTTCTAATATTCACAAGTCAAAATTATTTGACGGCACATCTATACCTCATCAAACACTTCTTAAGAAAAAGTGGCACGTTTATCCATAACGGTTCGCCACCCCTGTCTTATACCAATAATACCTGTTCCAAAAGCAGTATAGAGAGACCTGAAAAAATTTTACATAAAAAATTTAAACGAGAAAAAGGAATTTTAATTGAACGAAATTTAATGATACCAGCCAATCATCCTTCAAATGAAAATTAAAAGTAATTTCGAATTGCGTCAAGAGTTTTTTTTTTCCCAAGTAAGTTATAGATAAGATCACTTTTATTATCAATCAAGACGAGGCATTAATTTATTATTATTCCTTTTTTTTTTAATTTTTGGTTTTATGAAGGACTTGTCGAACACGTTCCTGATGAACTTTTTTTTAGATAACGTGCATGCTAGCTAACACGTTTTATTTAAGTTAGAGATTTTTCTTATTAAACGTTTTTTTTTTGTATTCTTTTTGAATAAATACTGTTGATGGATGGCCAGATTTTATTTTAAAATATTTTCCTGGATTCTTCGAAGAAATTATACCCTGCTGTCATAATATGATTTGTTTCGGTGCAATTTGTACATAGCGCCTTTTCTGTCATTTACAAAACGTTCACGTTTTTTAAAAGTCTATCTGCATCACTCACGGTGGCATCTTAAATTTACATAAAAATACATTTAATAAGGACAAAAAAGAGTCACACACACAATTAATTTGAAAAAAAAGGGAGGGGGAGGAACATTTTTGTTTCACGTGGCTTTTACCATTTTATTAAACTTAATTCTTAAAAATATAATTCTATGCTAAGCCCGTTAAAAAAATTTTAGCCACCTATGTTATATATTATTTAAATAAATTGCATAACATTTTTTGATGCATTTTAAACATATTACATAATTAAGATAAATTTTAAAAAGTTATCAATTGAACATTTATTTAGTGACTAAAATAATACTTGGATTGCATTTTTAATGTCATTTAAGTAGTTATCGAACTTTTCGAAAGATTTTTAAGAAATACTTTTAAAAAAATTAATATAATATGCATTATTTACTTAAATACACCTAGAAATTTAAAATTATATATCAGTTTTGAAAAGTACCTATTTTTTCTGCTTTTAGTAAAATTGTCCCTAAAAATAAATAATAAGCGATATTACGCAATATATCATAACTTAACTTCAATTCAGTATATCATTAATCTGAAAATATTTCAGGGAGATAGAAACCTCATAATAAAATTATGAGATTTCTAGAAATTGACCTTTTCATCAAATTATAATTGCAGTAAAAAAAAACAGAAATAAGTAATGGATTTTTTGCCCTAAATTGAATTCCTTTAAGTATTTTAACAAAATTTCATGTCATTTCTTTTATAACTTTTAGATTCATGTGAAATAGCTGAAGAGGAAATAAATAAAAATTTAACTTTGTGGAAAATCAAAAAAAAAAAAAATTAAAAACTTCCAAAATATCTATGGGGCTGCGGTAGCTCAGTGGTTAAGGTATCCAACCATGGCAGGTATGTCATGAGTTCGATATATTGAATTTATCTAACATTAAAACTTCCAAAATATCTATACCTAAGGTTTAATAACACATAGAACAAATTTAGGTAGAACTGATTTAGAAACCTACGAAATCATATTTTAAAAATAAATGTTAAATTTCAAAAATCGAAAATGCTGATTGAAATCACTGTCTTCAAGGTAGGATAACTTAATATTGAATGAATAAATTTATGAAATAATAATTAATTTAAAAGATTTATCAGTTTCCTTTAGTTCCTGAATCAGAGACGCTTTCATCTTCACGTGATGAGATGTGAGGATCCCGAATGTACGAGGATGTTTCAAAAATTAAGATTACAGTCCTACTGGGCGCACATGCACAGAAAAAAAATCCTCTTATGCATTTAAACTCTCTCTATAAACTGCTTAAACAATAATTGCATTCAAATCCCGCCGGTAGATGGAGCCCGTAGTATCGTAACGTATTATTTCTTTCCTGAGTGAATCCTAATATGTATTATAAACGCGAAAATTTGTGAGGATGTTTGGTCGTGTTTCATGCAAAAACAACTGAATGGATTTTAATGAAACTTTACAATAATATAGCTTATAAATTAGAATAACACATCGGCTATAATTTATAAAGATATTGAATGAAGTGTTCTAAATATAACAACAATTGTCAAGAAAGTAGGAAAAAATTCTGCCATTTGCAAAAAAGCCCGTGACAGCATTCATCTATCTTTTTTTATCCCTTTTGTTTTGTCAACACCATGCCTCAGTGCGCTCTCGCTTTTAATTTATTCCGTTCATCAGTGTAATCACTATTTTTTTATTTCATAATAAAACTAGATTTCGAAGGGAGAGGTGGAGGCAAGATTTTAACATAAAATAAATACAAAAAAAATTAATATTAATGTATTACACTTTCTGATATAAATTATTTACACTATTTTAAGCGTTCATTACATAAAATTTGTAACAATGACAGTGGAAGGAAAAACTATGAAATTAAAATAAAATATCAAAATGTTTTTATGAGTCAGTTTTTTTTTCTTTTTGAATGTTTTTTTTCAGTATATGTAAATATATATTTACGCTTTCCCCCATACTGTTTTTATAACTTATATATATATATATATATATATATATATATATATATATAGTGAGTAAAGAAATTTTGTTAAATTATTTTTTGAAAGATACTTTTCTTATGTAATTGTTTTAGCATTTTTCTACTTTTCTTACGTAATTATTTTGTGTTCTTTCTGCATTAAGAGTTTGGCGGAGTTTGTTACCTAATAGTAGTGAGTGGTTTTATCATGCTCTCTGAGTTATCCATACTCTGAAGTTTTGTTTATTTTATTTGGTTTTCCTACCGAGTTGCAAAGGGGGAAGGTTGGCGCCTTCAAACTAGTTTAACCCCATTTATTCGGTCCTAAGTCCGAAATTGCTTTCTGACTCGCTAGGTTCTGCTTTTTTTTTTTTTCATTTTTTTCTCTATAATTTTGTTCCTCATGTTCAGCTTTTTATATTTTTTATTACGATATTTCTTGTTATGTTCTTTTTCTATTATTTCTTGTTTTTGATACATAATACATATTTCTTTTATATATATATATATATATATATATATATATATATATATATATATATATATATATATATATATGATTATTCAAGCATTAAAAAAAGCAATCGTATCAATAGCTATCTCTAAATTTTTCTTTTATTTATTACTTATAGAAAATGGATTTTAATTAATATATATATATATGCATGTTTTTTTAAAAAAAAATTATATTTCTATTATTTCATTACTAAATTAACTATTTGTTAATTAAAAAGTACATCGTCTATTATTTTGGGTAAAAATACATTTCAGAGACATTTTTAAGCTAACTATATGTAACGATTGATTGATTCATGAAAATCTGAAATTTATTATATTATTTTAGCTTCTTAGAAACTAACTATTATTAAAAAAATGATGAAAGTTTTGTTGTTTTACTCTTAGCATTAGAATCGTTTTCTTTTTATTGATTCACATTAATCATTTTTTAACTAATGCAATACATTTTTATAAGTCATACATCGAAATTTGAAGCTATATCTCATCTGTGAGAAGGAGGGGAAGATAGAACAATAATTTTACACTAAAAAAAACATGTTTGGGCTAGAGAGAGGGGAAAGAAACCTGTCTTAATTCAAAAATAAGTGGAATGGAACAAATTTCGAAAAAGGGAAATTTTTTGCCATAATTTTAGAAATTACTGACATTGTGCGCGTACAAACACACATACAGAAATGCTGGTGTCATTAGGAAAAGAGAAAACCCGAACAACACCGGGGCTAAGCGGTGGAGGGGGGGTGGAAGTCATTTTGAAAAAGAGTAGTAGAAGTACAGATTTTGTGAAGGAAAGGGAAAATTTATAAAAGTAGAGAAAGCCCGTGCAACGCCGGGTCATGCAGCTAGTGAATAATAATAGCGTCAGCTACTCGAAGTGCCGGACCTCATAATTTCTTTTCTGAACGGAGTGCCTAGACATGATGCTATACTTTGACCTAGCGTCCCTCAAACTATGGGGCGCGAGCCCCCAGGGCAGGGATAGCGAACCAATGACACGCGTGCCATTCATGGCATGCGATACAAAATTTTTGGCACGCCAGTGATCAAAATGGGGTTTTCATTTCATTTCAAATTTTCAATTTCACTGTGAAGTGTTACGAACCAACGCGATTGGTCGCTTGTGGTGCGGCAGGGAACACAGTCATTTGTTATTATCTTGTCTTAGTTACATTGTAGACTACTATTGTTTATGATGTAAAGTTTGTCTATGCAAAGCATAGTCAATTTCATTGACACATCTGTTTTTTAAAGTTTATCTGCATTTAGTGGACCGAGATATGACATTATTATTAAAGGTGAAAAAGTGGTGTGTGTTTTATGTTCTGGAATAGTGGTATGCAGAACATTGTCTGCAAAGCGGTATTTTGAAACAAATCACAAACCCTCTTGTCAAAAAAAAGTGAGCCAGTGCGAAAATAATTAATTGCCTAGAAACCGTTTGACAGATGACTCAACTTCAGCATGTATTCTACAAAAAGTAAACTCTTACAATCCTAATAAAAGTCATTTGTTATCCAATCTGCAACAACTGAAGTCACACTTTAAATTGAATTACACGTGTAGCTAAAATATTTTTAACTATGGTGCAAAAGGTATTTTTTCGTAGTAAATAGAGTTTTGTGTTGTTAGTATTTAGTTTTATTATTTTCCCAATAATCACTAATGAAAACTATTTAATGGCAAGTCTATAAATCATTAAACATTTCTTTAGTAAAAATGGAACGTTGATCCAAAAATGTTCGCCACCCCTACCCTAGGGGTATGTGATATCCCTATGTAGGGGGCGAGAGCACATTGAAAGGTCAAATATAAAAGATTTAAAATAAGCATTAAAATTTACTGAAAGGTAGCAAATAAATACATTCTGACAAAATAAAAATTAAATACACATTTGCATTTGTATAATATGCTTATAAATGCATCAGTGCTGCACAATGTATTTGTTAATGAATTTATCAATACTAAATTAGAAATAAGTCTAATAATTACTAGTGCCTCTCAATAGCTTGTCATACATAAAACTTAATACTTACTTTAATAACTTGTATGGTTTATAATTAAAGTAGTATTGTAGCTTTAGCGTCAAAGTACATTTTTATAATTGTCAATACCTCGTGATTGTATAGGAGGTAAGGCAGCGATGAAAATTATAATGTAAAATTGGGTCGTAAATATCGAAAGTTTGAGAACCACTGCTGTGACGTCTTACGCGTCTTTTCTTTAACAAGTCCTTTGGGTTCTTTGGGCCAGAATTAATGGCAACTCTTTTCCAACCAAATCCAAGAAACGAGAAGTGAAGAGATGCAAATAATATAGGATAAATATAGGATCTTAGAGTAAGCGTAATGGCAGTGTAAGGGCATGTAAAGGAATGTTAGACAATTGAGGTGCGTTGTGGTATTGGATGATTATTGAAGTTCGTCGTTCAAAGATTCAAGTTCTACGTGTCGTGGATAAACATATTGGTAATCGATTAGAAGTTAAACGTCAAGCTACATACCATTGTAGATAAAGACAAGTTTATTACAGGATAATATAAGGTAGGATTGTTTACTTATTAGTATATTTGAAGATTAGGCGGTTCGATTATTGAGATTGGTCTGAATTATATTGTGTGTTGCGTATTGCGTCATCGTAGATTCTCTCATTAATTATTAATATTATATTTGTTCAAAGTTTAAGTTGAATATCTTAATAAAGTCATATTAAGATATTGTTTGATTCTAGTTCTTTCGTTAACCATACACCTCTAGCTCACGCTGATGCTTCGAGGGATGTACTTCCAAGGGGAGGTACATCACACTGCTTTAACCCCAAAGGCAATCATTTGTTTTAGTCTAAAATGCTTTTAAAAAAATTACATTTTTTTTGTTATAATTAAACATCATACTAATTCCCACCTTCGCCACAAAAAAAAATGTCGGAGGAAAAACATTTCAGTAACATAGACAAACTACATCTCACCTTTTCAAATTACTACCATTAAATAATCCATCATAAGAATTAAAAATAAGTACAAATCAAAGAAAGAACGAAAATATCAGTTTCCATGCACGGTACGGGCAAACCTGTTCTGGTCAACTTTCGTTAGTCCGTACATTGTACGGGCAAACCGCTTAAGGCAGGAGTACTCAACCTTTTTATTTCGCGAGCCACGTACGTATGATAGTTATTTCATACCGGCCGCAAAATGAAAATTATTTCTAAAAAGACGTTTTAAAACCAAGGCTACAGTATACATTTAAAATGTGGAAAATTAATAAAAACATGCGCAGTCCGGGAACTTAATTGTCACACCTTGTAGAAAAACTAAAGGTCACCAAAGAAAAAGGGTCAAAACGTTGTCTGAAAATAATAAAAAGTGATAACAGAAACTTTTGTATGCGCCACATTTTGTATGTGTTTTGCAGAAAAAAACTGCAATACTGAGATCCTACAATTAAGTCACAATCATTTGACTCAAGTATGATGTTTTTCCACTCACTGTCGTAGCTAGTCCTGAGTGGGGCCCCATATCAACATTTATTGCACACCCTTTTTGGGGGCTCCTAATAAATTAACAATTTTTTCCTCTAGTATGTTGGGGCTCCTACTGTCCCAATCATTGACGACTTGGGGACCCCGTATCATTGATGCGTCTGATACGGTGGTAGCTAGGCCCCTGTTTCCAAAACAAGTTACATTTCAACACACGAACTAAGTTTTCTGATTTATTGTAGAAAGTTCCTTACAAAAGCTATATGTACTATGTTGCTTTCAAATACCACCATTTCATGGGGTACTCTATAAAAAGGGAACTTCTACGTTGTTGTTGTTTCTAATGCCACCTGTCTGACGTAGTCAGATCGAGTCCCACGAAATTCATCATGACAAGGGACTAGATGTATGTCTGTCGTTGACCTTAAGCACCATACTGGTGACAGTACGATTTAGCTCGGTGAAATTCCCGAAGGTAAGGAATGAATGTTGCCAGAGCCTGTGAGACAGGTTGGACTTCTTTATGATAGATGGCGACACCGCCGATCTCCCCCTCCACAATTTAGGCATGGAACTGGAGGGAAAGGAAATATTCTCCAGCCCCCTGCACTCGTGATTTCAGCTGCGACCACTCACAAGACTACCGAACCCACTGATTTAACGAGCACGTACTCCGTGTGTACTCGGAGGAGGGGGGTATTTGGCGGCATATCGGGCATCGAACCCAGGCCTTCCGGTTTGGAGTCTGATGCTCTAATCACTAGGCCTCTATGTAAGTCTCGTAATAAAAAAGTTATGATCTTCTCTAAAATTTTCAAGAGGAGGGGTAAAAACTCGCAAAATATAAGTAACAAGCAAATTATAGAGCTTATTATTTTTCATAAACAGAGGCTGGGGTTTTTCAAAATTGGCTTACAGTGTGTAAAAAAGAAATTGACCAATGCATGCATAATTTATTGAGTTTCTAAATGCGATGAACCATGACCGAGCCACTCATAAAAGGCCACTGGGCCATATGTGGGCCACAGGTTGAGTATCACTGACTTTGACAATCCCCTGGTCTCGGATAGGTACTGGTCCGTGGATCATACAGTACAAGGGGGGAAGGACTACACACGGAACATTAATTATTTCCATTATATTTACTCATGTGTATTTCTCTCGGGTTTGTGTGACTTTCTACGGAAATCACTTTATATTCTATGCTAAATCACTTAATATTCATTTTTTGGTGTAACTTTATTTTATTCTGAAGGCATGTTTAAATATGATTAAATTAAAATTATTAAATCAAGACAATCTAAAATGTAAAAAAAATAAATGCCCCCTCCCTTAGTTGTGGTAAAACTATCAAGCGTCGGCCGGTACGCGACAATAAAAAGCTTGGATAACAATGCTTTAAGACAGGGGTCGGCAACCTATGGCACGCGGTACAATTCTCAATGGCCCTCTGCACTGCTCTACAAATTTGTCAATTTTTGAGTCGATGGAAGTTGATAAACTTGTAATGGACCTTACTTAACAAACGTTTTCAGAATTATGGACATTTAAGGAATGACGAAAATATCTGAAAGTTAACTCTAAAGATAAATTTACAACAGTTTAGTAAATTGTTGAATGTCATTGCTGGAGAGATTTCATTGTTTGAAAAGAGAAAATTTCGTGAACTGTTCTTTACGCGTTTGGTTCTACATATCTAATAAGGAGAGGCACGACTAAGGAAATTCATTTGGGGTCGAGACTTGGTGCAATTAGGTTGTTCAACCATCAATGTAATTCCGCAGAATGGCCACTCAATTCGGAGAAAAAAGCCTTCTAAATTCATGCTTAGCTTTTATACAATTAAATTTCAATTTCCTCCAACGATTTCATAGCTTGTTTGATA
This sequence comes from Trichonephila clavipes, assembly GCA_019973935.1. NCBI lineage: Eukaryota > Metazoa > Arthropoda > Arachnida > Araneae > Nephilidae > Trichonephila > Trichonephila clavipes. Next base: position 194,671 of record BMAU01011056.1, on the reverse strand, counting down.
TATCGTCTGCATACTATGCGCTAGTTCTGGGTTCGATTCATCGGTCAATTTTTTTTTTCCTTTCATTTAAGAGGTCATATACCTGTTAAAATTTCCTGAAAATCGATTTTTTATTATTATTTTATTTTATAGAGTAAACCTTTCTGAGTGTTCTAAAAGAAACCGCATGCAGATATTCCCAATAGAACGGACGTTATTAAGAAAATAAAAAGAGTAGAAAAGGCGATTTACATATTGTTTACATTTTGGCTCCAGGGTGACAGCTGTCATGTCGCTGGTACAGCTGCGTTTCTCTGTTTCTAATATTTTCATTCTAATTATTATCAAATGCTTTAATCTAAGCCTCAAATATTATTATTGTTGTTCTGAATATTAACTACAACTTCTACTAACTTTATAAACTTCTACTTCTATTTTGTTTTGATAAAGTGAATCTTGAATTTATACTCGCTCGTTTTTGATTTTCATACCGTATCTTATTCTAAGATAAGTTTTAGGAAAAATATTATTTTTTTTTATAAACTTTGAAGGATGAATTCGACTGAATCTGCCAAAAGACCATCTGGTAAACGTCCTAAGAAAAGGAAATTTACTGGTAATATGCATACGAGATGCCAAGCTGTACACAGTGTGGATGAATCACTAAACAACAGTGCATCTGGAAAAAGATTCGGCTGCAAGATGTTGATTCATCTTTTATTGAACATGATGACTGTTTTGATGGCTATAGAGTGTTTGATAAAACTACCATGTTTACAAACATTCAAAACTATGCTTCTTGCAAAAAATGTGGTGGTGATATTAAACTTTTTAGAAAAATGTGTTAGAGGTTTGTCTAGTGTTTTTTTCGATTGAATGCAAGAACTGTAAAGACTTGTGTTCGTTTAGAAATTAAAAATTCTGTAAAAAAAAAATATTCCAGAAATAAACAGACGTTTTGTATACGCAATGAGGACAATTGGACAGGGTCATGCAGCAATGACAACTTTCTGTGGTGTCATGGACTTTCCTCCTCCAGTTGCTGAAAAATCCTATAATAACATTATAAACAAACTACAATTGTGTAGTAAAGAAGTCGCAGAAGCTTCAATGCAAAGTGCAGCTTTGGAAGAGGTAACTTTGACAAATTCTTCCGATATAATAATTAGTGGAGATGGGGAACATGGAAAACCCGTGGCTATTCTTGTCGTGTTGGTGTGTGTGCTGTTATAGGAGACAAAACAGGAAAGTGTATTGATGCGGAAGTGATGTCTTCTTTCTGTAAAGGATGTGATTCTTGGAAACGAAGAAAGGGGTCACCTGCTTACAAAAAGTGGAAAATTCTTCACGTTAAAGAATGTTTGAAAAACCACAATGGTTCAGCTGGCATGATGGAGATTGTGGGAATGGTTCGTATATTTCAGCGTTAATTAAGTCATCGTTCTGTGAGATATACATCTCACATCGGGGATGGCGATTCCAAAACATTCTCATCTATTACTGCATCCAATCCGTATGGAGAAGATATCACAGTTTCAAAATTGAATGTGTTGGACATGTTCAAAAAAGAATGGGAACTCGTTTACGAAAAATTAAAACAAATGAGCTCCAAACTCAGTGATGGGAAGTCGATGGGGGGAAAGGGAAGGTTGACCGACAGAATGATCGACTTAATTACAACGTACTATGGAAATGCAATCCGACAAAATAAAAAAATGCCTGTCAGATATGCGAAAAGCTGTTTGGGCTGTATATTTCCATATACGTTCAAGCGACGAAGAACCATTGCACAGTTTTTGTCCCGTAGGTCCTAATTTTGGTGTAAATATCAAAATCAAGTAGTAGAGGGCAGCGTGGAAACTTTTGGACACAGTAACAAATTGCCAGTGGCAGTAATGGATGCCATAAACCTGTGTTTAATGATCTATCACAACCTAAACTTCTACAAAATGTCTAGGGGGTAAAACCCAAAAATAATAATGAATCCATTAACTCATTAATATGGAAATTATGCCCAAAAAACTTTAGGTTGTGGTAGAAAGATTGTTGATATACCTACAAATGAGGCAATTGTCATTTTTAATGATGGCAATCAAGGCAGACTAAAAATTATGCAATCGCTTGGTCTGACTGTTGGTCAATTTGCACATAAATTTGTTACACTTGTAGATATAAAAAGAATTCAGACTGCAGAAGTACATTTTTTAATCTCCGCACAAAAAAGAAGTACGACAGGCTAAAAGAATGCAATTTAAAACTACTTGTAAGAAATTAACTGAAAAAGAGGGAACATCATATGCATGTGGCGAATTTTAGCATTTTAGAATCATAGTAATACACTGCATTCATATCACAAATTGATTAATATTTATAATAAGTAGTTGTTAATTAAGGTATTGATTGTTTTTAAGTAATATTTATAAATTTTTAACTTTATTTTGGAGAAATGAATCACTTTGTTGCATTTTGATTATTTTGTAGCTTTTGATATCGTTTCGATGCTTGTACTGCAATGGTATAATATATGTTTTTAGTTATAATAATTTTAATAAATTGAAGTTTATTGACTAAAAAACTTCACATTAGTTTGAATTTAAATTTAGTTGTTGTTTGAGTAACCAGAATAATATATATATAAAACTGTGGTAAATTTTACGTCTGATGTCAATTTTCTCAGAACGTCATTTTTACTCATTACGCGCATGATATTTTTCAAAACCGAGCCATGGAAAATGATAAAATTTTTACTGTAGATTCTGATCATATCTGTACTTAATATAACGAACCAGTTTGAATTTTTAATGAAAAATTTAAAATTACAAATATAAAATAGCAAAATTTTTTAAAAATTTTATAGTTAAATTTTAAACTGTTATAGTTTACTAAAAAATTTAAATCAGTATTTCATGCTTCGTCATTTTAAAGATAACACAATTTCCAACACTGAGCAAAAATTTCATCAAAAAATATTGGTAACTTTTTTTATAAAGCTGCGCGTAATGCATATCACTTGCGGAAAGTAAACAAAAATTTCTTTTTGTAATTATCTAATTAAAAATTTATCCTAATTAGCACTGTGTTTGTTGGTTATGTTTTAAGTAAAGCAATATCTATTTGTTTATTCCTCCAAAATTTACATTCCAGGAAACAATAATTAAAAAGTTATAGAGCTTTAAAGAGCTCACTATTTTTAACCATTTTCAACTTTTTAAAAGGTATGTGACCCCTTAATTATTTTAAAATTAAATAAACCTTTTTTAAAAGGTTTATTAAATATTGAATAATATTTTATGTAATTATTTTGTATTTTATAAAGTAAAAAAATACTGTAACTATATAAATATTTATATTAAATTTTTTAAATATATTTTTGTATTAATAAATAATATTTATAATAAAATATATAAAATAAATATTAAATGATATTATACATAAAACTCAGTTACAAATAGTTTTATAATGTGAAATAAAATATACTATAAATAAAGTATTATATGTAGTATATAAAATAATGTATAAAGTATATTATTATTGAATTAATTATTTTATATCTAATATAATAAAAAGGCCTTTTTATACATTATTAATTTAATTATTTTATAATTTTATAAAACATTTAATAAGTCCTTTTGAAATAAATTTAAATAATTTTAAAAAGTTTATTTAAATAATTTTTAAAAAATTAAGAATTATTTCAAAAATAAATAATAAATTTAATAATAAAGTAATAGTAATTTAAATAATAAATTAATAATTTTAATAATAAATTAATCATTTCAACAATAAATTCATAATTTTAATAATAAATTAATAATTTTAATAATTCTTACTAATTAATTTTAATTATTAATTATCTTAATCAATAATTATTTAAAATAATTTTAATTAATAATTTTAATTAATAATTATTTTAAATATTTTATTAATAATAGTTTTAAATAATTTTAATAATAAATCATTTAAACAATAAGTTTATTTAATTGTTTTTACTTTATAAAATACAAAACAATTACATAAAATATCATTCAATATTTAATAAACCTTTCATAAATAAGTTTATTTAATTTTAAAAATAATTAAATGAAATATAAAAAGAATTGACAGATGAATCGATCTTAGACCTCGCGCATAGTATGCTGACGATATATCAACCAAGCTACGAAATCGTTGGAGGAAATTGAAATTTAATTGTATAAAAGCTAAGCAAGCATTTCGAAGGCTTTTTTCTCCGAATTGACTGGCCATTCGGCGGAATTACATTGAGGGTTGAACACCCTAAAGGAGTACTACTATTACACCAAGTCTCGACCCCAAATGATTTTCCTTTGTCGTGCTCTCTCCTTGTAAGTAAAAATTCTTTCCTGATATGAAAAATATTTCGAGTCTGCAAAAAAATTGTTTACCAAATGAATGCTTAAAATCGTGTCAAATTGAAAGTCACTAATTATACCCCTGATTTTACGATGTGAAAGTACAGAGGTGTAAGCACTGGGTTAACATTAAAAGCTTTATTTATCTTTTTATTTAACTATAATGAAGGAAAAAACTAAATATTAAATTATTATATTAGCTATAATGAAGGGAATGGCTTCAAAAATGTTCAACTGTGCGGCACGCTGAATCATATAAGTAGATTAGTTTGCCAACCACAGCTAAAAGGTTACCAACCCCTGCTTTAAGATATAGCCAATCTATAAAGAAATATAATGACGCGGGAATTTAGGAGAGGTGAAGTATAAAATACAATTCCAACAAAAATTTCAAAGTGAAAAGGCATGAGATATTTCAATCGTACATGGAAGTGTGTGTGGATATTGTAATAACAATTAATATTTTAAGAGCAACTTACATTAATTCCTGTCCTGGATTGCAAATAGTAAATGTAACGAGGAGCACTTCTGGCTTTTTATTCGCAAAAATGATACATTTCAAACATTAATTTCAAAATAGTATTTTGTTTACAACATATCACACACAATATCCATCTGTTTAGAAAAACCTGCTAAACCAAAGCAGCCACACGGCTAATAATATTGCAATTCCAGAATGTACTGGTACACTTCAATGTACATAAAAGTTAAATTATCCGATTTATTAAAACAGCGTACCAAATATTCAAATTATTTGATATTATAAAATGTATCAAATGAATTCTTATAGGTCACATAATTTAATGAAAATACGAAGCATGGAAATATGCTAAAATAAATCTAAGAAACCCATTTATTTATTCGTCAGATTAATTAAGACAAGAACACAGCTAAGACTGTACTCAATGGAATGATTTTTTTTCACTGAACGAGGTATTAACACGAATAACTTGTCCATGTGTAATAATTTAAAAACCAAAAAAAAATAAATAAATAAATAAAATACGCAAGACATTTTTCTTATACAGTATAAGAAAAATTTCTTATGCATTTATAATTTAAGCGAACAAAAATTTCCTACATAGTTGTTTCTAAAAAAACATGACATGTATTTTTGGGATCGAAATATATATATATATATATATATATATATATATATATATATATATATATATATATATATATAATAATCCCCTCCAGTATTCTTTTTATTAACTCTGTGAACTAATATTTAAAATAACTTTCTGTTTGTTTTAAAATTAACATTGTAATCTTAATCATAATCGGCTAGTCCGAAATCCCTGTCCCTCCCATTCTATCCAATCAAAACTACTATTACGTAATCATCACGCGCTTGCACTGCTGGTATAAAAGCAAAAATCTTGTGTAATCGCTCTCTTTGCTGCAACGCGTTCTATGTTTGTCTTTGTCTGTGTTTGTGTCATGATGTTTGCTTCGTGTTATGTGTAATGCCGTCCCTACTGGATCTTTATATGTTTCCGGATGTGAATAAAAAGGAATAACGATTTACATGAGTACATCTTCGATAATACCGTACTCGACCACGCTCCACGTAACACAGAAAATCACATCACCGGCTACGCCCTACCTTTGGTTCGACATTATTTAAATCAACCACTCGCCATGACAAATTATGCACTGCTTAAGTTTTATAATGACATATATATAACAGAACAAAAAGGAAGAACGGAAAAGAATCTTACATTTGGAATGCAAACCGGAGTAATTTCTGTCAAAAGTAGAAGAAAAATTATTCAAAATGATGACAGTTACATTAACTCTTCATATATCTTAAAAACAGGCACGGATAACGAGGGGAGTAATAATTCTTTTTTTTTTCAATTTGAATAAATTCAGTTCCTCTTAGATGAAACAAGTTACTCAAATCGTAGAAGAATTTTTATGGAATATAATTACTTTTTCTCTTTGATACTTATCTTATATTTTTCTTGTAACTGAAAAACCCTTGCAATGAATAGTTTCCTCTTTGTAAGCAAAAAAATTTAGAGGAATAGATTTTCTCTCTAACAGTCTTAATATTTAATCATTTGGTAAAAAAAAGTCCAACGTATTATAGAACGTATTTGAAACTTTACAAAAAGTTAGACTAATTGCTTCTTAAAGGTGAAAACAGAAATTTTGAAAATAACATTTTTTTTAAGTTAATACATATTTTTTTAAAAATATTTTTGAATAAAGACTTTTAAAAAAAGATATCTTCATAAAGGAAACATCATAAGCGTAAAATATGCTCCATGTGTAGATTTCAATATGGCAAAAGCAATGGATTAAATGGCCGGATGCTCTGTTCGATTTTTGTATTGTGTCTCAATGGAGAAAGTTTTATTTACGTCGCAATATAAAGCTTCATGAGAGTTACTGGTGACGAACCTTGTAATTATGAACTTCGGTCACGTGCAGGCATTGATTTGCTATTTTTTTTCTAAAAAGCAATACCTTTGTGGCAATATTAAATTTCGAAATTATTTTTAAATAATTTTTCTCTTAATCTCCTACCATAGAACACTTATTTTTTTCATAGATAGGTTCAGATTCATAGTAATTTTTTTTTCTCCATAAATGCATCCCTTTCCTTCGTAGCTGCTTTTTCACATTACTGGTCTCGCAAAAAGCTATTTTCAACAACTTCATGGTTGTATATTGAAAAATGTATTTGTGCTTAAGTTTTTCAAGCTAGTATATGAGTCAGTATCTCAGCTTCATAACTTCCATTATCAAACCATATGAGGATTGGGTTTCCAAAATCATTTTAATAACAATCCTTATTACTTATACCGTATTACTCAACATTAGTATATTAAATATTCCACCCCCGATTCTATTCAAACTATTCGAATTCTATTATATTGTTAATCCATTGGCTGACGTTATCAACTTCATGGGGAATGATATTTTGGATAAGTTTGAATCCTGATTCCATCAACCCCCCCATGGGGAAAATGGAGACTAATGCTCTTATGTTGAAGCTAGGACATCAAATACTCACTTAATTGTGAGAAAGTTAGGATATCTTTGGGATACAATCTGTGATAAGGTTTTCGTCATCTAATCATAAATTTGAATCAAAAGGATCGTTGCCAGTAGCAATATTGTAGATCATCAGAGAAAACCAATGTAAACCAAACCAAACTTTTACCTTCGAATTTTGCGATCTTTCTTCACAATCATGAATCTTACTTTCGCGTTATTTCCCTTTCCTTATAAATATTTCAAGTATTTTCTTTTAAATTTGTTCTACATTCTAAACCAGTGCTTCTCAAACTTTCAATACTGGCGACCCCCTTTTCGATCACAATTTTTATCGCGACCCCCTTATACACTAAGAATGTACTGAATGCAATAATAATGCACGTTGACGCTAAAACTACAAAAGGCGATCTTAATTATAAACCATACAAATTAGTAACATAAGTATTAAATTTTGAATACCACTTTTAAGCAAAAATAAATAAATAAATAAAATAATAGGATACTTATGTTATTTTACCTTTCTCTAATTTTTAAATTGAACATATTGCAAAATGCGGTGGCTGCTTAGAAGACAAAATATAGATATCTGCGCTAAATAAAGAAAAAGAACTCAGAGGGTCAATTTCTAATCATAAGCATTCCTTACAAAAACTTTGCTTTGCAAGACAAGCCCATGGAAGTCGTTAATACTTATTAAACTTGTTCTTAATTTAGTATTAATTAATTAGTTATAAAATACTCTGTGCAGCACTGATACATTAAAAGTATACCGGCTGAAGTGCCCACTCTTTGCACGAGTTCATTTATAAGAACATAAAACATTATTGATATAATAGCTGAATTGTAAGGATAGCAAAGCCAAGTGCTCGACAATGTTTACAAAAATGTAAAATGATTTTTTTTAAAATGGTTGCTCAAATTATGATTAGTTTTAAGCGAATTGCAATTTTAAGCCTCACAGAATTAGCATTTATAATTGATGTTAAACAGTAGCGCACACAGGAGTTTTTCAGGGGGGGGGGGTTCCTTTTGATTTTGTCGATTTTCGGGAACAAAACACAGTAAAAAACTAATTCTTTAATAAATAATTAGCATTAATTAATAAAATTAATCATTAACAACAAATACTTAATTAAATCTTGCGTACTATATACTAAGAATTACAATCAATCGGAAAAAATCAAGGGCTATGGGGAGGGGGGTCCGGACCCCTAGGACCTCCCTTGTGTGCGCCACAGATGCTAAATAATGAAAAGTAGTATAAAATTCCGATGAAGAATAATTGTATTATTTTTAATATTTAAAACGAAAAGACTTCAACAAGTTTTAAACCGGGAGCAGGCGCGCACTCGATATGGTCGAGTGGGGTTATTGAGTCACCCCAATCCTTTTTTTTTATAATTATTTTACTGTACACGATACAAATCGTGACTCCAGTGAATAATTTAATTAAGAGAAAGTTTACTTACCTACTTTCAATGACTTTTCAATTTTTCTTTGGTAACAAATAAACATTTTTGCCAGAATAAACGATTTCGTAATATGTGTGTCCCGCGCGACCACTTCCGGGTAAAAAGTATATTCATTATGATAATATGTATGTTACTGCTAAAAAAATTGCGTAAAACGTTTTTCGTTATGCTTTTTATGTTTGAGAATACTGATAAAAATATGTCTTGGCAAAGTAATCCTTCAAAGTGTGCTCTCCGTGGTTTTCCAAATATCATAAAACTCTTTTGCATGGAAAAAAGCGCAACAGAGAAATACATTACTTACACCTTCCCTAAATGAGAAACAAACACATAAGAGAGGGGCCATAACTAACTGTACCAATAACTTAGAAGGTCAAACAGATTACAGCTATAATGTGCAGTATTTCAAAAATAATAATGAAGTGATGAATTTTTTATGTTCCTAACTTTTTTCTATTCTGGCTCTGGGGTCTGTTTTTTCTCTGAAAGAGTAGTATCTTAGGTTCAAAAAAAGAAAGCGTAATTAAAAAATAACTCATCATGGGATTACAGCAAATCAAATAAAAGTTTTTTATTTGGTTATAGGATCAAACATAGCTAATTAGGTTTTGAAGAAGTTTTTATTTTTGATGACTTATTATCGCGCGCGCGCGCCTATAAATTATATCAGAGTAAAAGTGCATTTTTTATTATGTCTGAAAGTATTTTGTTTTAATTCATTCCAGTAAATTAATTATTTTTTAAATCTTTTATTTTCGATATGTTCGCGCGCCTCTTGTGAGGTTATCGCTCCCCCCCAGGGGGCGCGCCCCAGAGATTGAGAAACACTGTTCTAAACGTCCTATTGGGAGGGAAAAAATCGTATTGTAATTGATTTTAAACGTGCTAATAATTCCTCTAAAAAAGTTGTGAAGACCTTTTTGCTGTGGGATTCTTCCTCTCCTCTTTTTCCGAAGACTCCAACACAAGCATCATTAGAAAAATGACTGAAACATAAAACTTTCTGTATACTTAACTAATATTATACTAAGGTTGAATAATTAACTACTCTGTTTATTCCATTCATTTTTATATCCTTTTTATTAGAATATAAAGTTCTTGCATGGTTATATAATGTTTTAAGCCTTTTATAATATTTATTTGAATGTTTATATGTCAATTATTATATATTCAGTATAGATTACTTTGTAACCGAACTTATTTAATAATAGAACAATGTTTCATACAAATCAAATGTGAAAGATCTCAAAACTTTTTGTTGTTTTAAACTACTTTTTGTTGCGGTTTGTTATCATTCCTCAATAAGCCTTTTTATTCGTCTCCCCCCCCCTATATATATGCTCCTTATTTTGTTTTGTCACCACAGATTTAGAAAACATTACCTACAAAAATAATTCTCGCAGTTAGATGCCCCAAAAGAAGGAATAAAATCGTGTACGGATCATTAAATAAATTTTTTCACTGCCCCATTATGAGTCATTACTTAATCATTATCCAGACGCCTATAGGCATTTTTGTGACAAAAAAGCCAACTTTGGAGCACCCTGTCATTTAAAGAAAGGAGCAGTCGTCAATTCACCAAGAAAACCTTGGCATTAGCCACAGAACACTTTCTCTTGCCCTTTTCAAGGGTATATAGATAGTGAAAGTGGTAAATAAACACCAAAGAACCCATGGGCGGTTGCCTTCATTTGACCATGAAAATTCTACCCACATGGGCTATAAATGCGTATGCAGATATAGAAGATGGTACATGCATTCCTAAATCCTCATACAAAGATGGTTCCTATCGTAAGTTATGCTTTCTGTTTTTATCTGGAAACAAAATTATAATCTTGGTTAACGTAATTAGTTGATAGATCGGTTGATAGTTTTGTACCTTTTCACAGATTTTGCACACGAACTCGAATACAATGCTATTTCTATGATATTTCTGACAATTTTAAAGAAAGTAAATTTATTTGTAAATTACAAGTGCACTGATTAGTTATTAACTTAGAAATTAAATTCATAAAGGGGGGGATATTGCGGTAATTAAAAGTAGTTACAACTTAATATTTTATTCATTGCATGATTGCATGTTTTCATGAAAAATGAGGCAATATTTTTTTTTAAATATTTTTAATAAGTTTTTTTAAACATCGTTTTGAGGATTTAAAAAACATATGGAAACTCCTCAATCAAGTTAATTGTTTTAGTAAATATTATGGTATATCTTCTGTTTGGTTTCTCTTCTTTTTATTTATTAACACGTATAACGTATTAAATTACATTAACTTTCTTTTTTCATACTACTTTTTCTTTAAGATTAAGAGAGAAAATTGACGGAAACATATGTTAATTAAAGGTATAAATATGTAATTATATTACAATAATTCAAATGAAATAAAAAAATATTTATTACGCAACGAATAGGACACTTTTATCTTCACTTAAAATGTTTTCAAGATGTTAGAAAAAAGCTCATTACACTATTACATATATGACTTTATACGTTACTTCACTTAATAAAGCTTTAAATTTGTGTGTGTGTGTGTGTGTGAATTATCTCGTTAATATATTATTCTTTTACTTTCATCAAAGTAAATACCCATCTACAATCTATAAAATTTATTTATAAATTAAGTACATGTATTCCTTTTCAATGTACTTTTCCCTATAATAAATAAAATCTTATGATATCGCAAATTTCACAATATAAAAATATGTATTAACAACATTAAAAAGTTTAAATAAATTCTATTTCTGTTCTTTGAAAATTAATGGTTTTATTTTTCATAGAAAATAAATAGCTATAAATGGATTGAATATTAAAAGAAATATCTCAGATTTCATAAACTGAAAGGTTAAACAGTAATAATTATGAAAAAAGCAAGTAAATATAATCAATTTGAAACTGAATAATTTTTGCTTTATTAAAATAACTGATTGGGGGGAGGGGGTGAGATTAGATACAAATTTATTGTATCCTTATTACAAGTACATATCAATACCTTCCCCTAATTCTAGTAGTTTTAAGACTATTGTTATTTTTTTAAAACATTTAAGTTTTAAAATTGGAGATACATAAAATATATCTATTATCATTTGTTCAATTTTTGTTGATTTTTCAATTTTTCTGACTGTTATGTGTTAATTTCTACCTCCAGTTATTTAGATTTAAATTAGCTTGTTATATTTTTCATTTCATCATTTTCTTAAAGTATAAAAGCAAAAAAAAAATTAACTAATAAATAGTAGAATTTAATACTTCCTTTATAAAAATGTTCCTGTCATCATTTATATTTTCAGACATATTTCAAACTTGAAATAATGTTTTAGTAATTATCATTTATAAATTATTTTTTCTGTGTTATTTAGTGCGCAGATTTATAATCATACAGAAATATACATTTTAGTTAAAATTTCTGGTTTCTTTCACTTAAATCATCGCATAATGACTTAAATTTAAATAATAAAAAGTATTTAGAGGAAAGACACATTAATAATAAGGAACATAAATATACTACCCTCCAAAATCGACTTACTAATTAGATAGTTATGCTGATTTTTCCGCATTAATTCGGTCTAACAAACTAGCACTTAATACTAATGAAGTTATAAAAATATCGGAGAGACAGACTAAAACTCATGGGCTGAAAAAATGACTCGTAAATTCAAGAACTAATTATGCATACTAATAAAAGTTATCTTTCTCTTGTTATGTATTGTTTTATGATTACAGAATGTATCCTTGTAAAAGATACATAATAAAACGTGAGGTTATTTTGAACACATAAAATTGTGAATTTTCAAGGTGAATATATTTCCAATAACTTTTCTTGGTGTCATTTAAAATCCTTGAAAATTTAAAATGTCCAGTTTTAAAAATTAAAGAAATGAAAAGGATTTTAGAGAGAAATATATTAGCTTTAACTTCACTGTTTGAAAGCATAATAATAATTCATCAACGAAAAAAGCTATTATTTGATAATTGAAGATTTTATAGTATATAATGTAGGGTGGGATTATCTTTCAAAAGATGTTAAACTATTGCCCTTGAATTATTATGATACTCAATTAATGACTTAGAAATTTATTTTCGCTGTCTATCGTCATTTGAAAATAATCCGCAACTCTCTTTGAAGTGTAATAAATTCGTGCAGGATTTTTTTTTCCATTTAAAGGCTAAATAAAAAAAATAATCGACGACACGGTTTTGAGAGATAATTAAAATTCGTAAAGATATTAAAACGGAAAGATGTTTAATTTATGGAAGGTGCTATGTGTGCTTTGAAGTTACTGGTTAGGTATATTTTTAAAGTGAAAATTACATTTTTTTTATTTATATGGATTTTTAAAAATATCCACAAAAATTAGGCATTACTGTCGATTGATTTTGATTTATATGTAATCAAAAATTAAGGATATTACTGTAAATAGGATCGAATCTTAAAACATTTTTAGAAGTTTATGAGTTCTTCCTCCCATGTTTACCTCGAAATCTCCAAACAATGTCTTTTAATTAAGCTTTTGTTATTTTCCTTAGCTAAACGATAATTAAATTGCTGGATATTGTTAATATTGTATATCTCTTCCACATTTCTTCTTTTGTTTTGTTCGAATCATACAAAACTTCTACGCGTTTCAATTCTTATATGAAATGATGTCAAATAGAACAAGAAATAAAATGAGTAGAGATTTTTAAGCATTTCAATTGAAAAGAGCTTATTACTCTTGAAATATTTTTAAATAAATAAAAATATTTGAATAGCTTATTAATTGTGATATATATATAACTAAACAATGTAATATAACATAATTAGTATGAAAATAAAATAGTTTTCATACTCTGATGGGGGGGAATCCCAGCATCAAGAAAGACTTGTGTTAGATCAGTGATACTCAACCGGCTGCCTGCGGTCTGCATGTGGCCCACCGAACCTTTCTAAGTGGCCCGATCAGTGCCCATTGCTCTGAAAAATTCACATTTAAGAACAATGTATTGAAAATTTGGTGTCAAGAAGTCAAATATATCAATTTTACTTTTTGTTGTCGGTACCGTACGAGTGTGAATTGATATTCTTTTTTTAATTGTAACAGTTACGGTTAATGATAAACAACAGTGGAGTAGTGACAGTTTTATATGAGTAGGACTAATTTGCAACTATCTTTCATATCTTGTAAGCGAAAAATATCTAAAAAAATGTATCGTTTCAAAACGATTGGGAGGTTGCCTATTTTGTAGTGAAAAACAAGCATGGATAAGTAATTGTTTGATTTGTTACGAAAGAGTTGTATTTAAAAAATACCAATAAACACAGGAATCATTCAATGACACTTTTCCTCGAAGATCTCTTTCAAGAGGTAATAATAGGCTTTCTTGAATAATCTTTGCAACAGCAACAAAGTGTTTTGTCAGTGGTAATGTCACAGTGGTAACAAAGACATCCTATGAAGTTTGTTATATTATTGGTAATCATACGAAACCCGTTTACTGATGCAGAAATTGTGAAAATGCTTCTAAATGCTTCTAATTCAGTGTTAGTGACCAAAATAAAAAATAATAATTAAAAAAAGTAAAAATATTTTGGCCAATTTTCTACATTTTAAACCCTTTCCCTTTATCCTCTTGATGCGGCCCGCGTGAATTGGTGTGGTGTGGTAGTTAGGAGAGGGGGGTGCCAGCTCAGGTGTCGTCCACGTCACTTGACCATGGTTCAAAATTACGTGGTCCGTCTCCAAAAGCCCTCGTGTAGCTGAACAGTGCGACGTTAATATTAACTAACTAACTAACTAGCGGCCCGCGTGAAATCGCTAACATATGTATGCGGCCCGCGTGAAAGCGCTAACATATGTATGCGGCCCATCGTGAGATAGCTGACATATGTATATATATATGCGGCCCATCGTGAGATAGCTGACATATGTATATGCGGCCCAGCAGAAAGAAAGGTTGAGTACCTCTGTGTTAGATAAAAGAAATTTGGTAGGCGTGTTTATACATCTGAAAGATGACATCGATTCAAATTCCACGCCTCCCGCTTAAGAGTTGCACTAGTATCGCTACTCAGAACTTGCAAATCAGGATTGCTTTAAATGCGTGCTGTAAAGTTCGTGAACGTTATTTGTCTGTGAAATTTGACATATTAAGGGATGTTAGCCAAGAGTTACTTTAGGAAGACGAAGAAGCCATTACCAACAGCTCACCGAGTTTAATCGAGGTGGTGTAATAGAGCTACGAGAAGGTGGATTTTCTTTCCGTGATAATGCAGAAAGTCGTGGCCGGAACGTATCCACTGTATATGATTGTTGGCAGCAAAGGTCAAGGTAGGGCACTTCCTCAAAAATACCGGGTTCCGGAAGGCCACTTGGCACAACTAAGAGAGAAGACCCCCGTATTCAGTGTACGGCTGCCAAGCATCGTACTGCGTCAGCGGCAGAAATTCGCGAGATGTGCAGTTGGTACCACAGTGACACAAAGAACTGTTAGAAATCGATTACTTTTAAGAACAGCTCCGAGCCAGGTGCCCTGTAGTGTGTATCCCCCTGACTCCAAGCCATTGTCGTTTATGATGTCAGTGGTGTCTAGCCAGGGCTCATTGGAGGATGGAGATATGTTAAGTTTTCTGATGAAAGTAGATTCTGCCTTGGTGCCAATGATGATCGTGTTTTGGTGAGAATGACGCCATGGAAACGCCTGCAACCAAACTCTTTGCGACCTAGACACACTTGACCTACACCTAGAGTCATGGTCTGGAGAGCAATTTTCTATATATATATATATATAACAGCAGGAGCACTCTCGTGGTTATCCCAAACACACTGACTGCAAATGTTTATTTCAGACCAGTAATTCAATCTATAGTACT
The DNA here is from genome assembly GCA_019973935.1 of Trichonephila clavipes. Classification (NCBI taxonomy): domain Eukaryota; kingdom Metazoa; phylum Arthropoda; class Arachnida; order Araneae; family Nephilidae; genus Trichonephila; species Trichonephila clavipes. The sequence goes on along the minus strand of BMAU01011056.1, from coordinate 178,987 downwards.
GCCATTTCTGAACATTCAAGAGGGGAGTTTTCCATTAGTATAACACTGACCCTCACATCGCTGTTGTAAAGCAATGTGATCTACAGAGTGTTGACATGTTACCTTGACTTATGAGATAACCATTTCTGTCTTCAATTGAGCACGTATGATATATCATTTGACGACAACTTCAGCATCATCCACAACAAGCACTGAGCGTCCCAGTATTGACACAACAAGTACAACAAGCGTAAAACGTCATACCATAAAGTGATATTCGGCACCTGTATGACACAATGCATGCACGCTTGCTGGTATGCATTCATAATTCTGGTGGTTACACCGGATATTAATGTAACAGCATTTTTCACATTTGAGATGCATTTTCGTGAGCTTAAATTAACCTGTGGTCTTGAAAATTTAATCAATTAAACGTGCTAACTAGACAATTGTTTTGTTAACATTTTATTACTCTACGACATATCTTTCTCTAAAATTTCAACTATGTTACGATAGTATTAAAAATACAAATAATGAGGAAACTGTACATATGGATTTTAATCATATATCACCTTTATTCGTTCTTTTCATTCGTTTATTTTTTCTAATAAAAAATAGTATAACTTTTTTGTTGATTATTATATGAAGGTGATAATATTACTCTTCGTTACATTGAAAATGCAACATAAAAAGAAGGCCAGAAATTGTTTTCTAATTCCAGAACAGGCACGTCTTACCTAGTAATACAAATGATGTGATATGCGCAGCTTTCCACAATATTTTGAATAGAATCAATGAAAAGGAATCTACAGTTTGGGCAATACCCATATCGTAATTTTAGACCAAGAAATCGTTGTGAGAATTTTTTTTCATGTCTCAGTGGGCACGCGTAATAGCAGAAAATACCAGGCAGCCACCAAAGGTAACAGTTCCAATAGACACACGATTTTACGATAAGCATAGATTTATAAATCATGTGTAGTGAATTGATTTGAAGGTGGACTATATGACGCTGACTTAGTCCTAGCTGACGCGTCCCTTATGTACCGTCTGAGACAAAAAATGGTTTCAAAAGTGAAATGTAGTAATTTTGAAGGGTTTGGAGGGCTTCAAGAGTAACATTAACATGCGTGAAACGTTGCACTCTTCAACAAGCGGTGGCGGCCCATGTGTCATATCTGCTACAATTTTGCAGCACGTACAGATCCTTGATTCTATGTCACACATAATGCATACCTATCAATTTAGCACCTATGGCACCCGTTAAGAAAACTAATGGTTGAAACAAGGAAGTAATGGATTAGAAAACTGCTTTTGATCCCACGTCACAGACAACTCAATTTCCAATAGTGCTATTCTACAGCAATATAGGCCACGGAATTGGGTTGGGTAATGTTTTCAAATGAGTCACACAACTGTTTGTCCAATGATAATTACCATGCACAAATGTGATGATAGGTAATTTGGTTGAATTTGTAGAACGCCTTTCCACGTGACAGTATGACACCCTGGTTTTAAGCGCCATCGCGAACGATAACAGGTCACCACAATTTCATATTCAAAGCACTATGACGATCCAACGATACGTGGATGATATGCCAAACGTTGATGGATGGCTAATGACATTCCTCTTCCTGTAAAAGTGCCTTCACAGCAACGCCTTACCGAACATTTTAAATATCCACCCACTAGATCTGCAAGATGTACGAATGCTTCCCTGGCACCATTTTATCCTAAATTCTCACTAATCGAACATGTCTGGAACATGATTAAATGCCGCTTGCGGGACAGGAAATTAGATGCTTTCTTACTTTGATAGACTCTGTGTCTAAGCATGTTTTTTTTGTGTATCGTCATTTGTGGTGGTCCTACTACCTACTGAGCTGACGTTGGTCTCGCTCTACGAGGTGTGACACAAAAACCGAGACTGGTCCAATAAACCATTTCACTTACAAAATCAGTTCACCATGACATTATTACCTTCCAAGTAATCTCCTTCAGCATTCACACACTTCTGCATTAGGTGCTGTCATTGCTGGTAACATTTCTAGAACAAGGTTTTTGGAAGGCTCTTCAGGAGATTCTCCGTTTTTACTTGATCCTCTTTTCTGAAGTAAAATGGGTTGCCTGTAAGCAAAATTTAACTGTAGGAAATAAAAAAAAGTTGCATGGAGCCAAATCATGTGAATAAGGAGGATGCTCTATCACAGTAATGCTTTTGCTGGTCCAAAACTGCTTGACAGGAAAGGTCGTGTGAGCGAGTTCATTGTCTTGGTGCAACAAACATATCTATCACTCCACAACTGTGGCCTTTTTTCCCTGATTCTTTCACGAGGTCTTTTTAGCACTTAAATGCAGAAGTGTTGATTAATCGTTTGACCTCTCAGAACTCCCTCAATCATTGCATTCCATTGACGTCGAAGAAGACAATTAACATTACCTTGAATTTTGATTCTTACAAACGGGGTTTTTGGAGTCTTGGGAATCCTGGAGACTTTCACTGCATTGAGTGGCAGTTACTTTCTGGGTCATAGGTAAAAATCCATATTTCTTCACATGTTACAACAGATTACAATAAATTTGGCTCGTCTGCAATGCGTTCTAATATGTTCACACACACACGTCTTCTCTGCACTCTCTTTGATCATCGGACAGAACATTTCGAAAAACCTTCGCACAAATCTCCCTCATGCTTAATTTGTCAGTTAAAATGCATCAAACAACTTCCCTATCGAAGTCAACTAACTCCGCCACTGCACGAATACTCATCCCGTATCACATCACGAACTTTGGCAACGTTTTAGTCTGTATTCACTGACCTTGGACACCCAGTACGTTCATCATCTCCCATCTCTCTGAAAACCCTTTATAAAGGGTGTTTTTTGAGAGGTATAGAACTTTAAATTGCAATAAAACAACGATGTATTATTCGATTGACATGAATTTTTTTTATTCGAAAGATACTCTTGTGGCATTACATTTCAAATATGATTTCTGGCATAGGACTGCCACGGCTGGCTCGGATGTAGTCCAATCTGGACGTCCAATTTTCGATGATTTTTTCCAACATTTGTGGCCGTATATCGGCAATAACACGGCGAATGTTGTCTTCCAAATTGTCAAGCGTTTGTGGCTTATCCGCATAGACCAATGACTTTACATAGCCCCACAGAAAATAGTCTAGCGGTGTTAAATCACAAGATCTTGGAGGCCAATTCACAGGTCCAAAACGTGAAATTAGGCGGTCACCAAACGTGTCTTTCAATAAATCGATTGTGGCACGAGCTGTGTGACATGTTGCGCCCTCTTGTTGGAACCACAGCTCCTGAACATCATGATTGTTCATGATGTTGTTCAATTAAGGAATGAAAAAGTTAGTAATCGTGGCTCTGTACCGATCACCATTGACTGTAACTTTGTGGCCTTCATCGTTTTTGAAGAAGTACGGACCAATGATTCCACCAGCCCATAAAGCGCCCCAAACAGTCAGTTTTTCTGGATGTAACGGTGTTTCGACATACACTTGTGGATTAGCTTCACTCCAAATGCGGCAGTTTTGTTTGTTGACGTAGCCATTCAACCAGAAGTGCGCTTCATCGCTAAACAAAATTCGCTTATGAAAATCGGGAACAACGGCAATCTCGTTTTGGGCCCATTCGACGAATCTACGCCTTGCTTGATGATCGTTTTGATGAATTGCCGAACCAAACTGAGAATAAATCACTTGACAGCTGTTAAATCGGTCGCCATCTTGGAAAGTAATGCCAACTTAAACTTCTATACCTGGGAAAAAAACACTCTTTACCATTCAAACATACGTGCATAAGACAAAGTTTCATCTCCATAAGCCACGTTAACATTTGAAATGTTTCCAAGGTTTATATCTTTAGTTGCACAAGAAACTTTGACGTTGATTCGCTGTTCGGCTTTGCATTAGACATTTTTCCGGCAGATTGCAGTTGCACGTGTTCACTCAATGACGCAGTACTCCCAACTGGGCATAACCAGTAAAGTCGAAACTGGCCGCGTGGATAAAAGAGGTGTGTGGGATGATGTCCCCATAACAGTTGTTGTCAACACTACTCTTTCTTCAAGCTACACACTTAGTCTCGTTTTTTGTGTATGTGTGTTACATCTCGTATGTTATGAGTATCATTTCAGGATAAACATCACTTATTGTTCACTGCTGTCTATCAGAGTGCCGAGTTTCCTCTCTTTTTTGCAATTCCATCTTGGTGTGTTATACACTTTCTCACGACGATTTTAAAATGAAAAAATTATTTTTTTGCCATTTTATTTTCATAGGAGTAAATGCATTATTTCTACTTCCGTATGTTACTGTTGAAATTAACCCTGATTCCTGACTCTGTTTATTATAAAATAAAGAGACTTTTGCTTTTTCATGGGATGTATTGTAATTAAATCATCGTGATGTGTTTAGACCATCATTCCATACTTCATCTTATATTTATTAGGTTGCATTCATCGTTCGAAATCCCATACAAAGACGTTAATTACGAAAGCAATTAAAAAACTCATTCCTCTCCGGAATAACTATTTTACATATTTATGCTGCAGAAACTCCCCTGTACAGAAAATTTAATTTAATTAATTCCATAGTAAAAAAATGTCTTATTTTAAATTAAAGCACCTATATCCTCATTGTATGGCATCTCTGGGATTCGATTTGATTTTTTATAAATTTCGAACTAAAACCAACACAAACCTCGTAGTTTTGAGCCTCATTCAAGTTGCGATACCTGAGCTTGAATTCGTCTCTGCAGGCCTCCCTGACAATTGTTATTAAAAATGACGGTGTTGTGTCTCATGTTACGTGTAACTACTTTACTTACAACTATATATGCATTTCAGTGAACATAAATACTATATAGTAGGGCGAATCAAAAAAAAAAATTTTCACCATTCAAAAACCTACCTATGCGGAAAAGATATCAAATAAAATAATAAATAAATTTTTATCTTAAGTGCTGACACAAGACGAATGAAGTTAAATATTTGAGCTGTTTTAAGGGGGGAAAGAATCAAAGCAAGTTTTGTTACAGAGGAGGCATTTTAGTACTTTATACACTTATTACGATGAGAGAACACACACTAAATTGTTACAAGGAAAAAAAAACTTCAGGTATATTTAACAGCTTCTTTAGTATTGAATTTTAAAACCCTAGGGCAGCGTCTCTCAAACTGTGGGGCGCCCCCTTGGGGGCGTGATAACCTTACGAGGGGAGCGCGAGCATACGAGGTCTGGCTATTAAATAACGAGACTGCGCGCCTAGGTGGCGTCCTAGAGGAGCGGGGAGAAAAACAAGTAGTGCGTTGGGTATCTGGAACTCTTCTCTATTCACGTACCAAAACACGTTTTCGTCACTATTATAGTATTTGTGCAGTAGCGTTTTGAAACGAACGTGTTTTTTTCTCGTGCCGAAAACCATGTGCGACGAAAAACAGGAGCAACGTATCAATCTCAAATTTCTCGTTAAGTTGAAAAGAACTCCGACTGAGCGATATAAATTGTTGCAAGAGGCCTATGGGGATAATTCTCTATCTCGTGCGCGTGTTTTTCAGTGGTGTAAGCGCTTCAGTGTGGGCCGAGAGAGCACTGAAGATGACCAGCGCCCAGGTCGCCTTGTCACTGTTTCCGGAGTTGAAACAGTGACCAAAATCAACCAAATTGTGCGTGCAGATCGTCGAATGAGCATCCGGATGATTGTGGAGGCTGTAAACGCCGATAAAGAAACGGTTAGAAAAATTCTACACGAGGAATTACACATGACAATAGTCTGTGCGAAGTTGGTGTCAAAAAACCTGACTCCTGACCAACAGGAGCAACGTATCAATCTCAAATTTCTCGTTAAGTTGAAAAGAACTCCGACTGAGTGATATTAATTGTAGCAAGAGGCCTATGGGGATAATTCTCTATCTCGTGCGCGTGTTTTTCAGTGGTGTAAGCGCTTCAGTGTGGGCCGAGAGAGCACTGAAGATGACCAGCGCCCAGGTCGCCTTGTCACTGTTTCGGAGTTGAAACAGTGACCAAAATCAACCAAATTGTGCGTGCAGATCGTCGAATGAGCATCCGGATGATTGTGGAGGCTGTAAACGCCGATAAAGAAACGGTTAGAAAAATTTTACACGAGGAATTACACATGACAATAGTCTGTGCGAAGTTGGTGTCAAAAAACCTGACTCCTGACCAAAAGCTCTTGCGTCAACAGGTCTGCTCAGATTTCCTTGAAAGATTAAAAGAAGATTCCTGATGGATGAAAAACATTATTACTTGCGACGAAACGTGGATTTTTCAATACGATGTTGAAAGAAAGCGGCAATCGATGCATTGGAAGACGCCTGAATCGCCCAGAATCAAAAAAAGCAAGGATGTCCAAATCAAAATTCAAGGCAATGTTGATCTTTTTTTTCGACATTAACGGTATCGTGATGACTGAATGGGTTCCTGAGGGTCAGACTGTAAACCAGACTTACTATTTGTCAGTTTTGGTAACACTGCGAGAACGAGTTTGTAAGAAATGGCCCTAGTTGTGGAAGAACAACTCGTGGATTTTGCACCAGGACGAGGCACCTGCTCATAACGCGCTATCTGTGGAACGGTATTTGGCCGATAAACGCACTCCAGTGCTCGAACACACGCCGTACTCGCCAGATTTGGCACCGTGCGACTTTTTTTTGTTTCCGAAGATAAAATCTGCTTTGAAATGGACCCGATTTGAGTCGATGGAAGCGGTAAAGCAAAAAACGGCAGAGCTCCTAAAGGCCCTCACCAAAGAAGACTTCCAGCACTGCTTTGATCAATGGAAAAAACGTATGGAAAGGTGTGTGGCGAGGGGAGGGGAGTATATTGAAGAGAAGCGTTCGAATGTAAAATAATTTTTATAATAAAACCCTTTTTTGTAACCAGTCTCGTTATTTAATAGCCAGACCTCGTATTGAAAAGTCGAAAACAAATTTTCAAAAAATAATAATTTACTAAAAGTAAACAAACAAAATATATGCTGACGTAATAAAAGTAAAACGCACATTTACACTGATGTAATACTCATAAATATATCAGTACTGCGCAATATATTTTATAATTAATTTGACAATACAGGAAAAGTTAAGAACAGGTTTAATAATTACCAGTGACCCCATGGGCTTGTCATATCTAAAATTATATACAAAAATTAACGTTTATCTTGATAATTTGTGCGGTTTGTAATTAATCCCTTAGATGCCGATTAAAAATTACGCGATTCGCTCCCCAATGCCACCATGTAACACGTAAGTGAGCGTATGTGGTGTCTTGGGGGGGGGGAGTAATAAATAAGAGCGAACCCTCTGAAATAAGTAAATGCGTCGCAAACACTGTCAAGGTCCTTTTATTGTGTTCCGAAGCCTTCGGAATAATTTTATGGGTAGCAGTGCACAGAAAAGCTTTAGAAATACGTATATATGCGTCCGGGGCAGTTAACGTGCTGGCTGAGAGAGACGTTTATATACGCCGGTGGCATTTAAGAGGTTAAAGTGGTATTGTGAGTTTAGCGTCAAAGTGTATTATTATTGAATTCAATGCATTGTTATTGTATGGAGGCGGGGGGTAAAGGGGGCGCGACGAAAATTATGATTGAATATTGGGTTGCAAACATTGAAAGTTTGAGAAGTACTGGCCTACTGTCCGATTACAGTGCACGATACTGTGGAGAACGGAAAAAAGCTTGGATCGGACAGATTTCATGGTGCGGGAGGCAGAAGTGTTGCATGAATGTGAGATTTTATGGCGCAAGAGCCAAATCTGGCTATACTGCGCCAAACATTTGTGAAAATCTGTGATCTAGACGGGAAAAGAAAGAAAGGATAAATTGAATGACAAGAAGGAGGGCCGAAAATAGAGAAGGATGATTAAGGTACCCCAGGTTCGTGAGATCCGTATTTACCAAAGATAGTAAACCCCTTGGGAATAGAAAAAGATCACTAGGGTACCTCGGGATTGTGACACCCGTACTCACCTAAAGAAGGTGAGCCCCTGAGGGGCAGAAGTGTTGCAATGTACATGTCACTATTCGCGCGCACGCAATAATCATCTCTTTTGGTTATTTTACTGCAAAAAAAATAATAATTTTATTTTTAAGTTTAAAATCATTTAACCTAAATTATTATTATTTTTTTATTTTTTCAGAAAATTAAAGTCCTTTGTGGCAATACTAAAATTTGAAATCCTTTTTTTTTTAAATTATTTTTTTCCCTAACCTTCATATCAGAGAACATCTTTTCGGTATAGCTAGGTTCCAATTAATAATAATTTTTTTCCGTATAATTGTGATCCACCTTAATATACAGCATCAATATAGGTAACATACCAAATGATAATGCAACTAGAAAATTCAAAGAGTATATTAGATATTCTAGTAGGATTTTATGCTTCAGTTTCATGAAATGTATCACATCCTCTTACCTAGCATTATACTTTTTTTTTACTATCCATAAATACGTGTATTAAGAAATTACGTGAGAATCTGCTTTGAAATCTGATGGAAAAATCCACGATAGCAATGTATTTTATTTCAAGGATTTATTTTTTTAAATTTAAGTTTATAATTAAATCATCAACTGATTCCACATCACAAGATTTCAGAAAACTGAAATTGTTATAAGCCATAACAGTCAAATGCAGAACAGTTCTTCAATATTCAGAAAAGAATTAAAAATATGTATTTCAGAATAATTTCTAGAAATCAAAATAATTTTCCTTACGCATCATTGCCTACTTTTAAAGAATTTCAATTATATTTTAATTTTATTCAACGATTCAATCTTTGGAAAATTTCATATGTATAAACAGGTTTATTCAACACGTTATCTTCTAAAAGTATGTCATTGCTTCAAATGCTAAATAATTTATCTAAATTTAACGTAACCATCCTTGCATTTTAGATATACTTAAAATAGTTTATCATTATGAGACATTTTAATTGTTTTTACACTATATCATCAGAATAAGAATAGTTCTTAATATCCTCTTTGTATGCAATATCCATTCCTTAAAAATTCCCTGAAATTAAAAGTTTTATCTAACTTAACTTTTACTCAATCACTTATGTATTAAAAATATCACGTAAATTAATTTTTAATTATGAAAATGAGACGTTTTATTTATTATTCAGTTCGATCATTAAAATATAAAGGTTTTTAAAATTTATATATGCAATACTTACTGCCTAAGAATATCCAGACACTAAGGATGACATTGGAAAAAAAACTTTCCTTTTAAAACAGAATCACACACACACATTTCAAAATAGAGTTCATAAAATGTCTTTTATTCCAACGTTGCAATATTAAATCAAATTCCATAGAGATTTTGTATTTATTTTATTAGAGTAATATTAAAATGTATTATCCAAGAAAATCTTAGTAGAAAGAAAAAAAAGTAGAAATTTTTTCATTTGGAGCTAAATGACCTCACAAAAATGGTTACTTTTTTTAGTACAGAGTATGCAATTTTTTTATTTTTAAAGAAAAATTACTATTTCAAATATTATGATCAGTTTACCATAGTTTGTATTTTTTCTAAAACCAAAAATTATTCTAAAAAACATTAGCTATTTCATATTTCATTAATTTAAATCATTTCATATTAAAATAAATTTCCCATTATTGAAACAATGAAGTAATTGTTTTCGCAATTTCAATAAAGTTAAAGTAAATTAAGAGATGTACTATGTGTATTTCTTCACAAAATAAAGGATAATTTATCAAAAGTAATTTGAGACTCAAAGTACTTTTAACTAATAATAATATTTATTATTATTTATTTATTTATTTATTTGTAGATGGCTAAGAGGGCATCTCTATTGAAACATTTCTCTTCAACGAAAAATTTTGGTGAATTATAATGAAATTCAAATAAAAAAAATATATTCAAATCCGGACACGCGTTAGATATCTACAAACTAGCTCTTAATAAAAACTTGGCTAGCCCGCCTAATGTTAAAAAAAATTTTGGTGTTTAACAGACGTTGTACATGTAAATTATATGCTTCCTTGAGGGAGAAAAAGGCGTATTTTCGAAATGAGATTAAAATTTTTGCTAGTTCGACGGATGCTGTTTATCAATATTAGCCTCCCAAGCCTCCTGAGCTTTATATCTCAGTAAAAGGCAAATAAGGCACACGTCGGAATGATTAGAATGTCAGTAATTATGAATTGATTGATTATTTATCAATATCGCATCCAGAAGCAACACAAATACTTCACAATTTTAAACGCTAGTCAGGTAACACACAAGAACAAAATCTGAGCTCTAGCAATTCATTCTCCAAACTTTCACATCATACCAACGTGATAACGTTGAACTTCAATAGATTCAACAAGTATAAGCCCCTCTACTCGGTGGTTCTTCAGGGGCATCAGGAATAGAAACAAACACAAAAGAAACAAAGCCGCCCACGAGCTGAGGATGGACTAGTAATTTTGAATCAATAACAAGAATCGCAGCAGAATTGGTTTGAAACTCTTTTAACACAATTTTTTGTAATTTGTACAACACAGCAGAATTCTTTGAAGAGTTTTTAATTATAAACATATACTTTAGTTAAAATACAAATGAAGTCATAAATGCACAGTTTTATTTAACGTAAATTAGCTCATATTTTTCTGTACAACGAAGTTATTGTGAACACAGGAATCAAAATAGCGACTCAAGTAGATCCTCACCAGCTACAAAGCTTTTAGCCATAACCATTCAACGGTATTTCAGTCACATAATGATAGAAAATCACGGAAAATATTAAGCTTCAAATTGGAAAGAGTAGCCCTACATATATTTTCAAAAGAAAAAAAATCGATGCTTTTCATAATTGTTTTATACATTTTCAATTGTCATCGCTTTAATATACGCCAAAAAAAATATTACATATAACTAATGTTCTTTGGTAGGAATTTTGTCATTGCTTATTTTTCACACTATATAATTAAAGAAAATAACATATATTTATAATACATAATTTATAAATATTATTGTATTAACAGTAAATTAAATATTTTTCATTATTTAACCATACAATATTTAAGCAGCATAACATATAACATATCACCAGTTTTATAATTATGAACATACACTGCTGGCCACCGTAATTGCAACACCCTGAAGGAAGCATGCAAATAACATGAAACTTACAACATGCATTAGCGGAGGTGAGATATGCAAATGATTAGAATTTCGGCGTAGAAACACATCACACGCGCCTGTGGCGCCACCTCAAAGCGCTATTTAAGGCTTGGAGATTTCGAAGATTTCAAGCTCGGCAAATGTGTTTTTCTTGTGGTTTTTTAAAAAAACGATCAATTATATCTCGTATAAAACATCGAACAGCTTTTAATCAAGTATCCGAGTTCGACAGAGGAAGGATAGTGGCCTACCAAGATTGTGGATTATCCTTCAAGGAAATCGGAAGTCGTGTTGGACGAAACCAAACCACTTTAATGCGGATATGTGACCGTTGGATGCAGGAGGGTACAATGGACCGACGTGGTTGATCGCATCCACCTCAGTGCACCACTTCACGTGAGGACAGGCAAATTGTTTGCATGGCAGTGATGGATCGCTCAGTCACATCATGATCCGTAGCTCAGCACATTGACGTAGCTGTTCACATCTGAAACGCATCATTCAGTGTCTGCACGTACCATTCGACGCCGTTTACAGCAGAGAGGTCTGTCCGCAAGACGACCATTGTTTGGTCTACCCTTGACGCAGAACTACAGACGTCTCCGCCACCAATGGTGCGATGAAAGAAGGATGTAGGCCACATAATGATATGAAGTTGCCGTTACTGACGAGTCACGCATCTGTCTGAAACACCACGATGGTCGTATTCGAGTCTGGAGACACCGTGGAGAAAGGAAGCTGAACAATGCGTTATGCACCACCACACTGGTACTACAGCGTGTATTATGGTATGGGGCGGTATTGGATATCACTCTCGCACTCCTCTAGTACGCATTGCCAGTACTTTAAACAGCCAGCGCTGCATCTCCGAGGTGTTGGAGCCAGTTGTCCTTCCTTACCTTCAGGGCTTGGCCACAGCCATATTTCAACAGGATAATGCGCAACCACACGTGGAACGCATTGTCCAAAGGTTCTTCGTCAACCATCAGATTGAATTGTTTCCCTGGTCGGATCACTGTCCGGATCTTTCTCCAATATAAAACATTTGGCTCATGGTTGCTAAACGATTGACCCAGATTACACCCCCAGCTGCAACACCAAATCAACTTTGGTAACGTGTGGAAGCTGCTTGGTCTGCTGTACCCCAAGAATACATCCAAAGTGTCTTTGAATCAATGCCTAGGCGTGTGGCAGCGGTGATCTCCAACAATGGCGACTACTCTGGCTACTGATTTTGGCAGGAACTACACTTCACAGAAGTCTATAAATTTAATCATTTGATACTTGGTCAACGTGTTATCTATAAAATAAATTTTGTTGTACTATCTCTTATTTTTCTTGGTGTTGCATTTACGGTGGCCAACAGTGTATATTAGTGTATTAATGAAATAGTTTGAAATTATAATACATACTTATAATCCTAAATTATTGAAATATTTAAATGTATATCATATTTAGAATTTAAATATGCAATTTTCTAATACTACACCCAAGAAGTACACACAAGAAAAAGAATCAAAAAATGACATTTTTTATATAGAAATTAATAATACCCTATTATTTTCTTGCTTATGCGTTTATACGGTATTAGAGATCACAATGAATGTGGTTTGAATGTCTCTCGCTAAGACATTTCATAGCTACTCGATAAAATTTCTTATTCTCCTCTCGTTCTAGTTTGGTCATTTTTGTGTTCTTTTTTCTGTTTAAAGTCATAGAGAAAGACAATATTGCACAATCGCTTGGGTATTATTATCAGTTTCAAAATATCACAGGTTTGGGGATAGGGTGTAGCTCAAGTGTCATCTTCGTCACTCTAGCAATTTGAGCGACATTCAAAAAGCAATTAATCAATCTTAATTTTCAATAAAATGAGCGTGATGGTGGCAATGCACACCACCCAGACATGATCGATGAGTGTATGATCAGAGAACACTAAACGCTGGAAAAGCACCCGGGTATCTTGAAAGATAGCTAATAGCTTCCACTCGCGATCATGTTTTATCGCTCTAGCAAATGGCGCTGAATACGCCATGAAAGAAAGGAAGTACTAATCTGCCATCTTGCATCATTCATATATTTTTGGTTAATCTTTGTATTATTAATGCAGATCAACATTGATTGGTTTTTGTAAATGATGTCATCCAAGACCATGATAGTGCATTATTGAATGGCTCAGCGTTTCGAAGTTACTACGGGATTTACCATGTCGATGCCAGACTCACTGCCTCAAATTTCATTGCCGAAACAAAAGCGTGATTCTTCAGAAAATACCACTCCATGCATATAAATCTATCCCGACGCTATTGTAAGAGGAAGTGTTACTGCTGTTGGATCAATCGCAGTCTTCTTAAGGGGCACCATGAGAGTAGGGTGGATAATGATTCAAATGAAAATGGGAACATCCTGTTGCACCATGTCTCGGCATATATATGTATGTATATATATATACTAGACGTTACCCACCCGCTTCACTGGGTATTTCACGATGTTGTATATATGTATACTGTTTACATATATATTAATTATTGATATCTAGCATTAAGAATTCGATTGTATTGAAAAATATATTTATAGCTGTTACACTCTCGCCCCTTGATATAAAAAGAACATAAATTATAATATCTAATTTCTATTTATATCTAAAATAGAAGGAGAAAGATTTTTCTCGCTCACTTAACCTAATAATCAAGTGAATTTCCACCAAAGCAACTTTCTGTGGATCTCTACTCCATAAAATAAACATGCGTGCTAAATTTCAAGTCTGAATCTAACAGAGCAAAAACGGAATTTTTACCATCAATACCTCGTTGAGAGCATTCTTAGCGGATTCCAATTCAACAAAAGAAGCATGCAAACCAAATTTTATTATTATAGTCTTAGCAGTTCAAAAAAGGGAATTTTGTCTATCAATACGCGATAATTACTCTCCCCGCTGCCCCCCCCCCTGGAGTTGATTTCCGTAAAATCCATTCTTAGTGGAACTCTATTCAACAAAAGAAAAGTGCTCAACAAATTTCAAGTAAATGAGTTAAATTCAAAAACAGGATTTTTTCTATAGCGTGCCTTAATCTCTCGCAAACCCACTCCTTTGGGGGTCCGTTTTCACAAAAATCTTTGTAAAAGGAACTTTATTCCATGAACGGAACATACCTTCTAATTTTCAAGCAGGTGGTTCTATTAGTTGAAAAGCGGAAATATTTATCTATTACGCCCCTCAGTGACCCTTTGGGATCAATTTTCCCCAGAACTATTTTGTAGCGGATCTCTACACCATGAAAGAAATTCGCTTACCAAATTTTAAGAGTGTACATCTAATAGTTTAAAAATGGAAATAATTATCTATAACGCCCCTTAAGCCCCCGCAACGCCACTTAGGAAACGCTTTTCACAAAACCCATCTTATAGCGGATCTCTACTTAATGAATGGAATCAGCTTACTAAATTTCGAGATTTTACGTCTAATAGTTTAAAAAAGGAGTTAATTGCCTATAACGCCACTTACTTCTCTACAACGCCACGTGGGAGTCGATTTTGACAAAACCCATTTTGCAGCGAATCTGTACTCTATGAAAGGAATCCGCTTACCAAATTTTAAGACTGTACGTCTAATAGTTTAAAAATGGAAATAATTATCTATAACGCCCCTTAAGCCCCCGCAACGCCACTTAGGAAACGATTTTCACAAAGCCCATCTTATGACAGATCTCTACTCAGTGAATAGAATCTGCTTACTCAATTTCAAGATTTTACGTCTAATAGTTTAAAAAAGGAGTTAATTGCGTATAACGCCACCTAATACTGTACAACGCCAATTGGATGTTTTATCTGCAACAATAAATAAGTACATTAACTGATTTCCTCTAACCAATAAATTGAAGTTACTATTACACAATGTAACAATCATATTTCTTTTAAATCGTAATTCCCAAGAGTATGATAACTGTGTGCTCCGGATCATTTATTTAACTCAGGGTGTGGCGACAACTTTGTAATTTGCATCTATTATTGACCACTCCTTTTGATCTTTTGTTGTTGAGTTTTAACTGCGGCAAATGAAAACATCATATCAGCTTGCATCTTTTATGAAATTTTGCTAATAATAAATTTCATATACTCAAGATAAATATTCTACTTCGTCAATAACAGCTTTAAAATCGTTATAAGATTTTCACTACTTTGAAATCTATTGACAGTAGAATTCTTTGCGCATTTCTCCATAATACTCTGGTATTCTAAGAGCCTTTACATTTGTGTTCTCTCGTTCATTTATTTTCGAATTTTGCTCATTGTACTCTTTTCTTTTTGGATTTTTCAAAACTAACCAACCGAATCACAAGGGAAATTGATACTATAAAATTACTTTAGCCCCATTTAATCCATCCTATGTCTAAAATACTTTTTTGATTTATGGGTAGCATTCGTATTTTTTATTTCTTAATAATTTATTTTTATATTTCTCCCATTCTCTCTCTCTCTCTCTCTCTCTCTCTCTCTTTTATACACACAGATGAATGCCTCATTTGTCAAATCGATTAACTGCATACATCAAGAAGTTGAGCAAAATGATAAAATATTATATATTGTTCTTTAATATTCTTTTTAAATTACAAATTCAAAAATATCATGTGAACTGTATTACTGCAGACTCATTTCTTGTCTAATGACATATATAAAGTATAAAATGGAATATACTGGGAGTAATTATTATAATTACCGCAACTTTTTCGCGATTAAGGAAGTTAATCGAATTGGCGAGTGAAAGAAAATTATTAATCCAAATTAAGTCTTAGAATTACTTTTTATGACGGAAAAAACTTCATTATATATATATATATATATATATATATATATATATATATATATATATAATATGTTTTATTAAAGATTTTAGAAAAATTGAATAAGAACTTCTCTGTTCCTGTTACATAATATTACGAGTTTTATTACTTTGTTTAAATTAATTTATCATGAATATAAATGATGTCTTATTTAGCTGTATTTGAGCTCCTGTCATATCGGTTTGTCCTTAAAGTTTTATAATATTCATGTTTACTAGGAGGAATGAATTTCAACAAGTCTATCATATCTTTTCTCTTATCACAGTTTTAGCAAAACTTTTCCTTTTCACAGTTGGGTGCAACAAAGGCTAGCTTAGATTTTTTTTAGATAAAGTGGTGTACCTGCTACACTTTTTCTTATATTAATGGCATTAAAATTGGTACCTTCGCTTAAGTCACCCTTGAAGTGTATGAAATAAGGTTTCTACTTTTCTAATTTTGTCCAGAGCATTTTGACTCAATTTACTGGTATTCCTGTAACTGTTACCTTTCTAATATTTATAGAATTTTTATTTTTTAAAGTACTTGTAGAGAGAAAAAGTCCTGATGTGTTACTTAAACCATATGATATAGTGCTTTCTTTTTACAGGTTTTTATTATACCAATCAACTAACGAAAAAATGTTTTGGACTTTTTTTGTTTGAGATTAAATAATAACAAACTGCTAATCATTAGACTAGTAACTGTGCCCACTTACCAGAAATTTCATTTCAAATGAAGTTGTGGGAGTCCCGCCTGGATTCCACCCTGGACACCTAGATTGAATTGAGGCAAAGAACGACCAGACGACATTTTTACAATAACAAATTATATTTATTCACTTGAATCAATTATCAACTATCTAATTACAAAAATTTATCAAGATGTCTACGTCAATGTGATTGACCCTTACTATTAAATAAAATCACGAAATATGATACGTATCAAATATTAAACTCACTATCGAATGGGACTTCCAGAATAAGAGGACCGAGAGATACACGTAATTTGAATTAATAGCATTCATTAACTTCCCACTAACTTTATTATATATTTACTATTATGATCCGATAATCTAAATTTAAATATCACCTGCCTTTTACTTCCTTACTTTCCAGGTGGATCAAACTTTCCAATTGTAGATCGTTGCCTAATAATCAGCGAGACGCTAATCTCACAATCAACTTAAATCTTCTTAGAACACCGTCAAACTTTCTCTTGGCATATAACCTCCTGCTACTGATCTACAACACTCTCCTTAAACACTTTGACTAATTTGCATATCCCGGTTTCTTCTTTTAGAGTTGGTTAGAAATATACGCGAATTTACAATCCCCAAAGACGCCCAAGAGTATTAGTGATAAATTGCCGTACAGATCCGTCACAAAGTGTCTTGAAGTGTTCATTGAAAAATGTAAAAATGATAGAATAGGATAAAGTACAAACTAATAAGAATTGTAACAAATCTCGTTACCTACTATGTAAGATTGATTTTTACAAGAACTTCTTCCATGTAAAAATTGTCTGAATTATATCTAAAAGAATTTTTTTTTCAGATCAAAGCACTGTTCTATTTACTATTGGCAATACCGGCGGCCTATCTCCAGGAGCATGCCGAACACAGAGAATTTCAATACAATTCTGTAGTCGATCCCAGCACTGGACGTTATAACTTCGCATATGATACTGGAAATGATAACGATATTGCTCATTCATTGCACATGCAGTACCAAGACGCTAACGGGATAGTCCGAGGCAGATATGGGTATACGGACCCAAGAGGAAAACTGAGGATGGTAGAATATGAAGCTGGTCCAAATGGATTCATCGCAAGAGGAGATGTCGGTCCAGACCAGTTTCCTCATGGTGAAGCACCAGTTGTTGGGTCTGATAACCAACAACCCGCTCTGTCCTCTTACAGTGATTTGGTTAAGAATGATTTCTATCTGGACCCAGCTCCGGTTCAAATGGCAGGGTGGAATCCTGTTGAAGATCCAATGAGCCAACCACAAACAGGTACAAGTTATTCTCAGACTTCTGGTATTGAGTCGGAAAACCCAGCAACAGAAAGTTATAGTGGCAATGATTCTCCTGGGTTAGAACAACCTCAGTATACAACCCTGAATGTTACAAGTGAAAATGCCTTAAATCTGTATGGGCCAGAGCTTGGATTTTATAGTGATCGCTATCCAAGAATTGCATACTCAGAAGTAAAATTCTTTGTTTTTTACTCCTTCTCTCTCTCTTTATAATGTAAAGTAATTTTTAAAATTGCTTAAAGTTCTGGAAAGCTAAAAACTATCTAACAAATGTAAAACGAACAAGTAGAACCTTGTTTTATTATTTTTCTCTTTAATTTACTGCTTCACTTATTGCTTACAATTTAAAATCCAAAGACCAAACTAAGCTTCAGTCCATTCTAAATTCTTGGCAGAGAAGATGCATTTCCATTGGCTGAAATTTGAATAAAAAAAGTAAATAATATAACCTCTCTCGTTTTTTTACATTTTTTTTTCATTTGACCTTAAAAAATTATGTCTTTCTTTGTTTACTCTTCCAATTTATAACCCTCTCACTTAAAGAAAATTTCTTCTTCACGTTAGACCAATTAAACTCATATTTTAAATTTTTATTTCTAAATTTTTAATCGAGAATAATTATTAAATAAATTATTTAATAAACAGCAAATATTACATAAAACTATGTGATTTGTGAAAAATATTTCATTTCACAACTCAAGTATTTTTATTTAAGGGCAATTTAATTTATGGAAATTTATATAATAAATGTACGAGTACATACCATTCTTTAGCAATTCAATATCTTTCAAAGGATTTCAGCCTGCCGCGTAGGGGAGAGATGCACGTTAAAACTGTCGAGAGCTCAAACGTCCTCCCGTTGGTGTGGTGTGGTAGTTAGGAGAGAGGGGTGCGAGCTCAGGTGTCATCCACGTCACTTAACCATGGTTCAAAATTACGAGGTCCGTCGCCTAAAGCCCTCGCGTAGCTGGATTGGACGACGTTAATATTCACTCACTCACTCAAAGGATTTCAGTTGAAAAAGTTTGCTTCCGATTTTCAGAAATTTTTTAAATCCAGAATTACACTAAAATAATATTTTCTTTTATATTTGAATGTGTTTTTAATACTTATATATTATTATTAGTTTATTTAAACAAAATATGTCGAAATAAACAATCTTTTTTATTAGTTTTATATTTAGTACATTAAAATTTGACTAATATTGACACTATTAGGATTAAGTTCTAATATGAAAATGGAAGCATATAAAAAGAAAGAGGGAGTATGAAATCCTGTTTTCAATCGATTTCTCTTTCTGTGAATATTAACAATTCCATGGCTTAATTCAACAGAATTTTTAAGCTTCTAAATATCATTAAAATTAAGTTTATTCTGTCAAATGGTTTTGACTGAATTCATAGTTCAATACATGTTTTAAATAGTTCTTGAAAAATTTTAATTGAGAATAACTATTGAAGAGAGATTTATTTAATAATTTTAATTCAATATCTCACAAAGGATTTTAGTTAAAAATAATTTTCCTTGATACATTCCACATTTTTTTAAATTCAAAATTACACTAAAATAATACACATTTTGAAATGTTTTTATCCTAAAATATTTACATATTACTACTAGAGCATTTTAACAATTGATGACAAAATAAATACAAACTTTCTTACTAATTTTAAATTTTGTACTTTAACTTTACCCATATATTGCGACCATTTAGAACTAATCTGAATACGAAATTGAAAGTAGATAAAGAAAGACGGATATTTAAAGAGCATAAAATCATCTTTTTAATCGATTTCTTACTGTGAATAATTATTAGAGAAGAATAACAATTTGTGTTGACTGTATTCTACATAATTTTTATACTTCCAAATTGCAATAAAATAAGCGTTTTCTGTCAATTGGTACCGAAATAAAATTTATATTACTGTTCAATCTTTATGCACACTTAATCAGGACTGTGTTCCATTAAAAAGATTTGCATTAATCAATAAACTTAATATGAAGGTCTCTCATTGAATTATAATTTCTCACTTGTAAAAGCCATATTTGATGAAATAATTTGAATTTTTTTAAATACGCGGATTATTATTTATTTGACTCAGAACAGATACAGATCCCACTGAACTTCTACGAATCATCCCTAGTTTGGTATTTCATGAAACCATGCTTACATGCAAAAAAGGTCATCGAATATGCGATCAAATGCCATAAAAAGATGCAAAGATGTCCATTGCAATTGCTTTGGTCTAATAGAAGTGAGCTAAATTTTATAGAAACTAATTCCCATGCTATATTTTGAATACAAAAATAAAATAACTCCTGTGAGAAAAGGGAAACAATTTCTAGCATAACTACAAGTGATATATATAGTATATCTGTTCAATTAGTGAATAATATTTTAAGAAAAAAAGTTATAGAGGCATAGAGAATCACTAAATCAACTCAAAACTTCAATACAAAAAATATTTATTAATTAATTGACAATGTTTTAACGCTATTTTTTATATTTCAAAATATTTAATAAATTCTTCTCCAAAAATTCTTTACACAATAATCAATAAAAGAATTCAATATTTCAATAATCAAAAAAATTTTACTAACAAAGATTTAACTAATCAGTTTTATTTTCCACCACTGTGGGTATTTAGAAGAATATTAATCAACTCTAAAAATTATTCCGAAAAAAAATTTCATTTAATTGTTAAAACAACAAAATTCAAATTTTAAAGGTTCGCTAAGGAATATACTAACGTAAAATCTATTTACTGAAATAGCTAAAGCTTTAAACTAGCATTTCAAAAATTTTAATAAATTAATACCAAAAAAGCCCTTTAGCATTTTATATAAATAGTAAGGTGTGACAACTGGTCCCTTTTTAAATAACGTCCGTCTGATGTATCGTGTTTATCTTTGTTTTAATTTTGCATTAAAATTTAATAAAAAAAAAGATTCAGAAAGAAAAACATTTTTAAAGAATTGAATATTCAAACGAATATTTAGTTATACCAAAATGAAAAAATACTAATGAATGCCAAAAACATGAAATGACTAAAACTGTTATATATTTATCCCAACTGACTTAATTTAACACTAACTAATAGTAATTTTATTGCAAAGTGTAGTGTGAATTTTGTTTTTAAGTGTAATATTAAATAAATATTTTATCTGACATCAAAATAGTTATTTAGGTAAAATATGAGTGTGGAAAACAGAGAAACCTGTAGGTAGTGTTTAGAAACTTAACTGAAAAATATCAAAAACTTTTTAAATGATTTTATTAAATTAATTGTAAATTGAAAACCCGTCTGCTTCTTGTTTATAAGAGAAATGAATCTAGAATTAGATTTGATAGTAAAAAATTACATACCCCCCCTGAAACCAATTTAACTGAGATTTATTTTAAATGAAACTTGACTGCTGGTGGTGCCATCTGCAGTTATATTTAGTACATTAAAACTAATACATTTAATATATGTCTCCCAAAAAGAGATTATTTTCCCTTCAATGTATTTATCCATGTTTTTGTGATCATATCTTTAACAGATTCAACATAATTATACTTTAAAGTACCATTTTTGGACCAACCAATTATAAGAATTTATAAACTTACACCTTTTCAACATATTCACATGAATCAATATAAATAAACCACTTATTTGAACAGAAAGTATGAAGATTTGCAATACAAAATATATATAATTATATTTTTACAAAATCGAATTACTTCTCACACTACAATATAATTATGTTATTATTTAAGCTTAATCTTCGTCGTCATTTCTTTTTTCTTTTATTTTTTTTATAATTAATTTAACATAAAAATAGAAAATAGTTTCCTGTTTAAGGTTCGGAACCATGATTTTAAAAAAGCGCATAAATGTATAATTTTCATGATATTTAGTGTCACTCAGATTGGAATACATGCATAAAAATTTTTAAGGACATTTTGACAAAATAAATTTATTTAAATATAATATTTTGGCAAAAAATTACTTAGAATAATCTTTTTTCCAAATGTTCTCCTTTTGTGAAAAAAGGTTCTATTATAGTAATATTTTGCCTGTATATAGGTCAGACATCTCTACAGAGGCTCAACTAGAATTTTGAAAAATTCACATTATTTTCAGAGTTACCACCCATTGAAATAATTATTCGCGTTTTTTTCTTAAAATTTCTCCCCTCTGTTGTTGTAAAATATGAATAAACCCACTTCTAAGTTATATATTTCAAAAATTCTAGTTGAGCCTCTGTAGAGAGGTCTCAGCTATATACAGGCAAAATACTATTATAATAGAAGCATTTTTCACAAAAGGAGAATATTTTGAAAATGGGTCATTCTATGTTAATTTTTTGTCAAAATATTGTACTTAAATAATTTTTTATTGTAATACTATTCTTAAAACAATTTTATATACATTTTCTAATCCAAGTGACACTAAATATCATAAATATTACCCATTTATACGCCTATGCAAAAGTTCCGAACGTAGTCGGATACCTTAATAACACTTTCATAAAAACTTGCAGAATTTTATAGATTTATATAAAAGTGTATAACATCGTTTGAACTTTATTTTCAAAAATAAAGTATTATGTCCCAAATAAAAAAAATGTAGTATTAAATGTTTGAAATTGTTTATTATTAAATTATTATTAAAAATTTAGTAGCATTTTGGTTACTTTTTTTAGCTATATAGAAATGTACGTAGAAATTCCTAACCTTCAAAAGCTAGTAGTAAACAATTAATTTAACCAAAATGTCTGATGTATAATTTCCTTATAGTTTAATACAGCGATACTCAACCTAGAGCCTGCTCATGGCTCATTGCCCTAAAAAATTAAATTGTTTAATAATAATGTATTAAAAATTTATCTGGAAATTCTCTCAATCAAGCAATCAAATCGACCAATTTTGCTGTCGTTGTCGTACGGGTTTGAATTGCAAGATTTTTTTTTGAAACTGTAACGGTTAGTAATAACAAATAAAAATGAAATAGAGAATGAACTGGAGTAGGGACCATTTTATAGGGGAAACTGGTTTTTAATTATAAACAAATAATAGTGACTTCAATTTGGAGAATTCAATCAAAACTCCTCTTTGCTGCCATTCTGCCTTTGATACATTAATGTTTGAAATAAAAATAAGAAAGGCTTTATCAAAAGAAAAAAATCAAATTATCAAATGGCTCGGCAGTTTCGTTTGTATGGTCATGAATGAAAGGGAACCAAAACTACCCCATAACTCATTAAAAAATGTATAAAACGAAGAAAATTTTCATGTATCTTTGATAGCGATAAATATAGTATTAAAAGCCAAAAATGAGTTTTAATATTCTGATCTATTTTCCACATTTTAAGTGTCCAATATTATTGCCCTGGTCTTATGATGTTTTCTTACATTAATCCTCGTGTTGCGCCCTGCACGAAATATTTGCCATATGTATGCTGCGGCCTTGCGGGAAAAAAGGTTGAGTAATCTCTGGTTTAATATGTATATAATTTATATGCACTTATAGTAAGATAGATTTAAGAAATATTAAATTATAAAGACAATGATACATTTGAAGTGAAAAGGGTTATAAATTTACAATTTTTTAATTGAAACTATTATTGTTTATACTATAATTAAATTCATGCTCCATATAATAAATTGAATACAGATACAGGTTCTCATAAGCAAAGAAATTTTTAATCATGCATGATTCCTTAAAGTTCTTGAGCTCAAAATATGTATAGTTTGGTCTGACACATTCTACACAGCTTATTAATCCCTCCCCTACCTCCCCCATATCCCACTTAAATTCGATATATTTATAAAATCATTCGATTATATAATATTTAAAACGAAGAAATTCATTTTGATCCATTTTTTTATTCTATTGGCTTTACATATTCCTAAACTAAATTCTACTAGAGAATATATTTACTTGCGTTTTCAGTCTTACGAAATCTCATAATTTCTTTTAGAATGGTGTGATAAGAACAGGTTATAAACATATTTTTTTATTCAGATATTTAAAATTCAAATCTTTAAAAACCGAATTTAAGAGAAAACTTACAAAGCATGTGATGGCGAAACAAATGTATAACTTAGCATTCTTTTAAATATTTACAGCAATCAATCAACACTAGATGGCGATATTATTTAATTGGAGAAATAACATCACATTTCTTTCTTAAAAGAGATGATCTTCAATCTTTTTATCTCTCCATTATATATATATACAAGAAATATTTTATATCCTTAGTTAAAAAAAGAAATTATTTATTGGGAAAAGATCCATAGAAATACATAAAGAGGAAATTTATTGAAAAAAAATATCGTAGCTCTATGAATTAGTAAATTTAAAAATTATATGAATAATATATTTTTATTTATGCTGTTTATTTTCAATTTAAATCAATTAAAAAGTATATTATTAAATGGATGCAAAATTTCTAAATAGTTTTAGTTAAATATTTAATTTAAGTTTTATAATAGTTTGTTATTGTTCCTATCTGAAGTTTGACAATCAAAATGTGACCAATTTGGAGTTTATTAGGGCTTTTTTTTTTTAACCAAGACATTTCGTTTTAAAAATAGTGTTCTGTATTATCGTTCTAATTACAATTAATACAGACAAACATTCTGAATTTTATGTATGAAATTCCTATTTGACGAAACAAAAAGTTTTAGAAATACCTTTGCATAGAATTAAATGTTTTTGTGACAATTTATATATCAAGTATAAAAGAAAAATTGTAGCTATTTTTTAACAATAATATTCGATGCTGACTTTTTTTGATGCAGTTCTATCCTTAATTTTTTTTTCTTCTTAAGGGAAAAGCATCTTTGTGAAATAATTATTTTATTGCTCTTTCAAATTTTTTCAATATTTTTCCGATAAATACCAAGACCTTTTTAATATATATATATACCCTTATTTTACTTCTAATATATATACCTAATTAAAAATATTCCAGACTATTTAATATGTATTTCAAAACTTGTTTTGTATCTGTATGTCGATTTATTTTTAAAATAAAATAATATATTTTTTATTAAATTAGATGTATACCAATGAAAAAAACTCGTACATACAGAGAAATTAGATATATCACTTCTCAATGTATCACCTTCTGTCACAGAAGAAAAAATAAACAAATGTATTAGGAGCTTATTCATTTATTTTATTTTACATAGACATTTTATGAATAATAATAATAATTTTTTTTCTTAAATTGTGTATTTTCATTTTATTACAGAATAATGACGTAAGTGGACAAAGTGCCGACGTTTCAAGCAACCTGAACAACGCAGAAGGAATTCTGTCTAATCCAATTCAGGAAAACAATAACTTGAACATATACAATATAGATGTCGACCCCGATCAAATCCGGGAAGCTGCCGAATCTCCAGACTTGAGATCAACTGATACTACCCGTGCGCCTATTGTCAGACGCTCAGGTGATACTCGAAGAGTTGCTAATTACCAAACAGGCCGAGTATACAGATATTATCCTCGACAAACTCATGATCATGACGCCGAAACGAGATCCCGACAAACTCACGATCATGATGCAGAAATGAGATCGCGGTGGACACACGACCATTACAATGAAAGAAGATATCTTCAACGACAAACTCATGATCACGATGCTGAAACGAAATACCGAT
The DNA here is from genome assembly GCA_019973935.1 of Trichonephila clavipes. Taxonomy (NCBI): domain Eukaryota; kingdom Metazoa; phylum Arthropoda; class Arachnida; order Araneae; family Nephilidae; genus Trichonephila; species Trichonephila clavipes. The sequence continues at coordinate 153,316 of BMAU01011056.1, read as the reverse complement.
CAAGACAAACACATGATCATGATGCTGAGAAGTATCGGGCTCCTGATCATAATGCACCACGATATGCAACTCACGATCATGCTGCTGAGCGTGCTGATTATTACAGGAGATATTACAATTATCCACGAAGAATTTTCTACAGGGATAGTCATAGTATGGAGCCTCATGAGCATTATGATAATCCAGTCTATCGAAATTACCGCGACCGTCAACATTCTGACGTTCATTTGTATGGAAGGTATCGAAATTATGATTATCCCGCCACAGCAAGACCACGTCAGTTGAAATATATACCTGCCGATAAATATCACGATAAAATGTATTACTGGACATACTGAATGCACTGCGTACTTTTCATGGTGATAGTTTTATTACATATAACATGTACGACATATAATGTCTAAATATGTTGATGTAAAATATGAAGGGAAGGATATCCTTTTCGTCATATTTAACATTAATGTATTTAAACATCTATGTTCAAATTTAATACATTTGAAGAAATTTTATTAATAAAATGAACGTACATTTGAGCATCATAAATTAATTATAAATTTGTGACAGAGAAAAACTATATCAACTGCATTGCATAATAAACAACAAATATGAAATGCCAAATAAATTGCATTTTATGTTCTGTTATGATTTATTTTTACTAAATCGTGCAGAAACATAATTGTTTGTACAAGAAAAATCTAAAATTGAAATGGATATATAACAACTCTTTTTTCTATATAGTTGGAAGTTATTTTTTTATCAAATGTTTAATAACAAATTTTTTGAACGTCTTGAATGTTGTAATTTGCTCAATTCTATGTTTTGTTTCATTTTCTGCTCATTAATATTTTGTCTAAAATCTTTATTTAATGTTGTTCATTGTACACTGCATGGTCAAATAAAAAGTCACTAAATCTAATATTGTGTCGAATCTCCTTTAACCCTTTAACAGGCACACAGCTAAAATACAATTTTCTGTGATAAAGTACTTGATAAATGTAATGTTTTCATTCTCTATAAACATTATTTAGTCACAAAAAAAAATATCAAATCATGGGTTTTTTCTGGGTGGTGGCTAGACGTTATTGCCACTGCGTATTTAGGACATTTAACTTAATTTTCAGGATAGAAATAATGAATCATATTACAATAAACTTTTTATGAAAAATTGACATTTATGTAATGATTCTTTCAATAACAATTAAATATAAAGTATAAGTGTAATTAAATAATAATAGAATAATTGTACAACATAGAATATATATATACATATACTTAATTAGAAGATATATAGAATACTTAGAATATACATTGAACTTTGTATATATGCACATTTTATATTTTATTTAATTTTAGTTTGAAAAGTTAGAAATAAAATAATATTTCTGAGAATTTAAATTAGTTATTTCCCAAATTCGATGAGCTATTTACTGTGGAACTTAATAATATGCAAAAGTTTTATCCGAGCAGTAAAGCTGTAATGAAAGATTTTTGAACCTGAGAATCTTGTACCACATAGTTTTAACAAAGTTTGTTTATATTTCCCACCCCAACATTCTCGTGTGATTCTAAATGCTCTCTCTCGAATACAGGAAAAGCGAAAATTTCTAGGTCATTTTTCTGTTCTAGGTGGGCAGTGGATAGAGCCTCTATCCACATATTAAAGGTTTCCAAACACCTAAGTAAAACCTTTTTTTTTAATTGTACAATTGCTTAATTCATTCAGATGAGAGAAAAGTATACTTAGGACATGTTGAAATTTTTTTCAAATATCAGTAATTTTATTTATAGTAATCAAAATACAGTTTGCAGATTTACACTGAGAAAAACTAGTTTTTAACTACCCATCGGAGGACATGAAATGCAAAAAAAAGGTATCATGCAGCCATCCATATTAATTTTTATGCGTTTTAGCTTCAATTAACGATATAGATCGACTAAATATCCAACAACCGCTTTGAGAAAAGATTTTTAATATGTGGCTAGACCTGTTAGCCACTGCCCGCTAAAGGATTAAAATAAATTATAAAACACTTTCGTCATGGCAAATATTTTATAAAATTATACAATATCCGGGTATATATGTTTTAGCTACAATACCATCAATTACCACGATTCATATTGTTATGCAGCTATATTCTTTTTGACATTTTAATATGTCTCTGTACCAAATTTTGTGGCAACATGCTAAGTAGTTCATCAGTTTTCACAGATTTTATTTTTTTGACTTTTTGGTCAAGAATGTAATTCAGAAACCTCAATTAGGTACACTTTTTGGTTTGAATCCAATTAATATCATTGTAAATCTACATATTGGACTGTTACTAACAGATCTCGAAAGGTTATGCCGACAGATAAGGTTTTGGTAGATGCCGTATCAATTTCCACTTTCCGTGTGTATCTTGTGAAATCTCAATACCCAAATAAATATAACGTGAGATTGTCTCGTTATTACTGTTCTTGATAGAATTTGGGGAATTGAGCATGAGACATAAATGACAGACACTAAACATTGACTAAATATAGAAGCATTGGTAACTCTTTTGACAATATTTCTTGATTTATTCTACAACTGATAATGATAAATCTCTTCCTATTGATTAATTGTCTATTAACGTTGTACCTTGAAGCTTCGATAGATATAAAGTGCATCGGCCCATCTACAAGATAGGTCTTTAAAAGCACTACGACCTAAATTCATGACTCAACAGAAAAAACACTGACTGTAAGTTCTCGATCATGAGCCCTTGACTATCGTGTGAGCACTCGATTTCCTCCAAATGAGGTTTTTAACAGTCTCTAACATATTCTAAAATATTTTTTTTAAAAAAAATGCTGAAATCCTTATATCAAATGCAAAAATATAAGTATGTTTTTAGCACAAACTCAATTTTACGAGGTTTTTTTAGAAATTTCATGATTATTCATTTGTGTTTAAAAAAGTTCAAACAATGTGAATACAATGACATTGAAAAAGAAATAGACTCGTATGTAATTGGAATAATTACAATCACATGAAAAGATTACAAAAATTTGCAAAAAAGAATCTTGGCCACTAAAAAGTGGTGTAATTAAAAGCAATACTTGAATCAAGTAACACATTGGGGATAAGAGCCTTTGTCGCTCCATATCCCTCAAAAATAATAACTGTAATCAAGTAACACATTAAAAAGAAACTTTCCATTATAATACGATATTTAAAAGTTCAGTTCATTATTGGTAAAAGTTAACGGGAATTTTTATATAAATAAAATTGTAATGAGTTGACTAATTTATTAATCGATTTGTGACGGATCTATCAACGATCCTTGAATTAATCCTCTTGGAAAATCTTTGGGCTATCAATTCGCTTTATTCACAACCAATCTTCGGAAGAAGGAAATCGAGGTATTCAAATTAACTTATTATATTGTAAGAGCACCCCCTTGAGTGCCCTTCTCCTAAATTATCAGCGTGAGCTAAAGGTGTAGGAATAAATAATGAACTAGAAGCTGCCATAATCTTAATATTACTTTATTAAGATCTTAACTTAAACCAATAACAGATTAGATAATAATATGATATGTGAGAGAATCTACGGTGGTTAAACACACAATATATAATACCGAAGTAACGTAACTCGGACCACTATCAATAACTAACTCGCCTAAGCTCAATTTCAATGTAAACACAGATCCGAATATTTAAATGGTAACTCCTACCTTAATGTCCGACAAAACGGCAATCTATCTGATACTAGCTGAAGTTGCGGTTCACTGGCGTGCAATCTTGACTAAAGGCTCTCCGTCACGGGTGATCTCTCTTGACTGTCACTTAACTTCTCGAAATACTCTTCTCACTTGAAACACGGACTATCATAACCCTCCCCAAATACCAACCCGCTTACTCTAAACTTCTGTTATTTAAAAGCTTCCTAATTTGCATCTTTCATTCACGTTTTACTTTTTGGGTTGGTTGGAAAAGAATTGTCATTTATTCTGGCCCCAAAGAACTCAAAAGGACATGTTAATGAAAAAACGTGTAAGCCCGTCACAATATGTAGTCGAAGTCTTATAACTATAATAGAGAATTGGAGAGGAGATAATCCCGAATCAGGGGAATCAGGGGAGGACAGGTATAATATTTGAATAATTGTGATTAGAGAATTATTAGGAGGAAGCTTTAAAGTGACGATTGTTCACTGAGATTAAATTGATATTAGATTAAATCGGATGATAGATTAGATCCTTTATAAAGTAAGGATCGAGTTTGATAGCCTCCTAATCCTTTGTGTATTACCGTAATTGTTCCACTTTCGCGGTTAGCATCGAGACGTTCTCTTACTATTATTAATTGGATTTGTGTCTTTTCATTGTGTGATAAATAAATAGATTAATTAGATCATGGCGAGTGTTTCTTCCATACATCCCGCATATCTAGATGCCCAAGAAAGAGGTGTTAGCCTCTCACAGATTAATTGATTGATTATATATTGATGTCACACTCTGAAGTAAAAAGTTGTCTATGATGAAGGCCTTTATTGCTTTGAACCATGGTCAAGTGACGTAGACTATGCCCAAGTTGACGCTCCCCGCTCTTAACTTCCACATCATGTTAACAACCTATAAACATCCATACCATGCCAATGAAAGGATTTTGTTTTGAGGCTCAATCGAATTTACAAGAAGTCTAATTTCTTCACTAATTTTTAACACCGAAATTCCATTAAGTTATCCGACTACGTTCGGAACCGTGATTTTTCAAAAGCGTATAAATAGAAAATATTTATGATATTCAGTGTCACTTAGATTAGAAAATGTATACAAAATTGTTTTAAGAATAGTATTACAATAAAAATTATTTGAGTACAATATTTTGACAAAAATGAACATAGAATGACCCATTTTCAAAACATTCTCCTTTTTGTGAAAAATACTTCTATTATAATAATATTTTGCCTGTATATAGCTCAGACCTCTGTACAGAGGCTCAAACAGAATTTTTGAAATATATAACTTAGAAGTGGGTTTATTCATATTTTACGACAACAGAGGGGAGAAATTTTAAGAAAAAAACTCGAATAATATTATTTCAATGAGTTGTAACTCTGAAAATAATGTGAATTTTTCAAAAATCATGGTTGTGCCTCTGTAGAGAGGTCTGAGCTATATACAGGCAAAATATTATTATAATAGAAGCATTTTTCACAAAAGGAGAACATTTTGTAAAACGGTTAGTCGAAGTTAATTTTTTGCCGAAATATTGTATTTAAGTACTTTTTTTGTCAAAATGTCCTTAAAACAATTTTATGTATGTATTCTTATCTAAGTGACACTAAATATCATGAAAATTATCTATTTATGCGCTTTTTTAAAATCACGGTTCCGAACGTAGTCGGAGACCTCTAAAAAATCTGTGTATGTGTCAAAAATCATTACTTGCAAATCTTTGTATTGGATTTAATCTTATTTTTCTCTCTGCATTCATATATGTATATAAATATAAGATAAAGACGGAGAATACTACTCGTAAAAAAGCTTTCAAAGTAAAGACGAATTGCTTCTGAATTTAATCGATTTTCCTTTAAAAAACTATTTATCTTGATTTTGGTATATTTCAACCATGCTTTCAATTTTTAAAAGGAATTTTTTTTAAATGAGAATCATGACAAATAACTTCAAGATGCTCGCAATTTTATAAGAATAAAAATAAATATCATTAAACAAAATCTGTATGAAATGGAGATTTTTTTTTAATTCAATAAAAAATCTCAAAAACTGTTACATAAAAGAAGAACGGCTACATCCTTTAAAATGTTACATGTAACTTAGTTTTCATGTGGAATTATGAGTTCTTTTTTATATTAGCGTGAGAGAGTTCGCGGTTGTGGGGTTTATAGGCGCAAGAGCCGATTTCCGCTATATTATGTCAAACATTTGTTTAAGTTATCCATCCGACTACGTTCGGAATCGTGAATTTAAAAAAGCGCATAAATGGATAATTTTCGTGATATTTAGTGTCACTCAGATTAGAATACATGCATAAAATTGTTTTAAGGACATTTTGACAAAAAAGTACTTAAATACAATATTTCGGCAAAAATTAACTTCGACTAACCTTTTACAAAATGTTCTCCTTTTTGAGAAAAATGCTTCTATTATAATAATATTTTGCCTGTATATAGCTCAGACCTCTCTACAGAGGCACAACCATGATTTTTGAAAACATTGCATTATTTTCAGAGTTACCACCCACTGAAATAATTATTCGCGTTTTTTTCTTAAAATTTCTCCCCTCTGTTGTCATAAAATATGAATATAAACCCACTTCTAAGTTATATATTTCAAAATTCTAGTTGAGCCTCTGAACAGAGGTCTGAGCTATATACAGGCAAAATATTATTATAATAGAAGCATTTTTCACAAAAGGAGAACATTTGGAGAAAAGATTATTCTAAGTTAATTTTTTGCCCAAAATATTGTATTTAAATAAAAAAGTTTTGTCAAAATGTCCTTAAAACAATTTTATGCATATAGTCTAATCTAAGTGACGCTAAATATCATGAAAATTATCCATTTATTGGCTTTTGAAAATCACGGTTCCGAACGTAGTCGGATACCTTAAACTCCATAAAATTTTTAAAATATAGTTAAAAATTTAAAATATAATGATATGAATAAGGTATATCTAAAAGCTAAAATTCATCGTATTAAAAATTAATTTATAATTGCTACACTATTAAAAATGCTAGAACGTGAAATTAAAAAACATCAAAAAAATCATGTGAAACATAAAGTTGAATCAGATCACAATATTTACAAACGTAAGGTATTTGCAAAGAAAACATCAATTAAATTATTTTTTTCGATTTCTGGTAGGACTCATAAAATGCATGAAACCAGTCTGAATATGGTCATTCATTAATTTTTCATCAACATCATATAAAATCATATCCTCGTCTTCTGAGGTATAATGAACAAAGATTTTCTTTGACTTGTGGGGTGTCATTTTTATTTCAATTTCGGGTTTCTATTATTTTGTTCACTTTCTCCTATTTTTTGAATTTCGTTTTTAACTTTTTGGAAATTTAGATGAAATAGAAGGTTGACTAGTGGATGTGGTAGCTGTAGTATCAAACAGAGGGGCAGATAGCTGAATTTCAGTTGACAGTGGGGCAAATTAGTCAGAAGTGGTAGGAATAGGGCCTGCTTCAGTTGTTGAAGTTGAAACAGTTCATTTAGACTGTTGACCATGAAAGTAGTAGTAGTAGAACTGGGAATTATCACCTCAGATTCACATGACATGGGAGGTATTACTAAAGATGCTAAATGAAGTAGATGGGCTTGAGATGATGAGAATGATGTGGAGCCTACAGACATTGAAGATGTACTCTGGGCATATGATTGGTAGAAGGCAAGGGTTTTAGATATTATAAAGGTGCATTGCTTGTTATGTTTGGATCTGTTTGAGTAGTAGAGAATATAGCTGGAGGTTTATATAATGGATTGATTATATGCTTGGGATAACTGTGGTACTATGAATTTATGGGCTTCTAAATAGGAAAATATTTTTATTATTTTTAATTTCCTTGATCTGTTTATCTGTTTTCCACTTGGGGCATAATTTTGAGACTGGTGGGTGGGATTGTAAACAATTAACACAATTAGACAAGATTACAATCCATGGAAGAATCATCTAGAGCACGTTCAATGGCCACGGCAGGAAGTTTGTGAATGTCCAAACCTCTGACACTTGAGGCAGTGCAGAGGATTCGGAACGTATGGGCGTATTTTACAGTTTAGATATCCAGCTTTAATGGTTGATGGTAATTTCGGACTATTGAAAGTTAATGTTAAATGCTTCATTAGAAAAAGTGCCTAGTCTTTTTAATTATCATTTTTCTGACCTGAGTCAGAAAGTCCCATCAAGATTTCTTCTTCGGAGGCACACAAAAAGTCCCGTGCAGATATCATACCAGGGCAGGAATTTAAGGATCTATGAGGATTTACTATTAAAGGACTGTCTAAGAATGTTTTGACTCATAAAATGATTTAGACTGTAAAGCAGAGGTAGTTTCTATAAGTAAGTCTCCGGGTCATAATGTTTTGACAGATTTCGATTCTCCGCCTATTCTTTGAACAGCTTTCTGAATTGCAAACGCTGATACATGAGACATTTCATTGTTGGGAAGATATAAAATTAACAAGCGAGAATGAGAAGAATTTTTTTCAATGTTTAAGTTTGTTAAAACAAGGTCTTTGATACAGCATATTTGTATCCATAAACGCGAAAAACACTTCATCCTGGCATGCCTCCACCTACCACGGAGTCCTACAAGGGAAGTAGTGTGTCGTTCAATTGGAAAAATCAGGCACCTCGTTTACCTGGTGTACACCCAGGATATAGCACTACAACATCAGGGTAGTGACCCGACCGGTAAGCCCAACACCCCTTATCTTCAGCACTAGCCCTACAACAAAGTCTTTCCGGAGAACTTCAAAGAGACTTATCACCAACCGATTGACAGGAGTGGGATCACTCATGCCTATCGTCTACAGCAAAGCGTGGGCCAAAAGGAATATCCCAGGGCACTATTTTCCTCCTTTCGGGACGCTGCACATGGCAAATATGCGGGTTGGCAAACCAACGATGTTAGTCAAGACAAATATCGAATCAAATACCAAAAAAAAACAGAAAAAATTGCCGCTTAACAAAAAAAAAGTCAAATTAGCGTAAAAAAACACTCACACAACAATGCCACGATTGAAAAAAGGAAACAAAAGTATGTTGTTAACAATAAATAAGAAATTAACAATCAAGGCAAAGACATCTGAAAGGTTAATTGTATAGAATTACAATGGCTTAACTGTGTTCTAGACGTGAAAAGAAGAAATTTGATGACAAGTAGGAGTGAGTGAGTGAATATTAACGTCGCACTGTTCATCTACACGAGGGCTTTTGGCGACGAACCTCGTAATTTTTAACCATGGTCAATTGAGATGACAAGTAGGAGGTCGAAAATAGAGAAGGATCACTAGGGTACTCCGGGGTCGTGACACCCATGTTTACCAAATACAGTAAACCTTTCGGGAAAGGAAGAGATCCCTAGGGCACCTCGGGATTATGTAATCGTGGACACCCGTATTCATCAAAAGGAGATGAATCCCCTAAGGGGATTTTTATATTAGAAAAATATGTGTGTACGTGCATTAAACTCAAAATATAGAATCTCTTATATGTTAAATGTTCACAAAATTCGATAATAGTATGCTTTTGTTAAAAATTAATTATCTCTGAAAAGGGTTTATTTCTTTTAGGAGCCTTAAAATTGTTCCTCAATATTTTCCATGTTCATTTGAACTACTCAATGCGATTTAGAACTTAATATATCTTTTTCATTAATCTGTTACTCGTACAATAATATGGTTAAAGAAATTTTAATAGCATCATTAACAGATAAGAAAAATTTATTTTTATGGTATAATTTTCAAAAGAAACTCGCTAAACATTTTTAGGGAAAATTTTTGATGAATTATCAGAAAAGAATAAATAAATTATAAATTTAGATATACAATAAGAAATATAATTTTAGAATTTTATGAATTTCGAGCAAAATTTGATTCATAAAAAGCATTTAATGTATCATGAAAAGTCAATTTTCTAAGACAAAAGCCATTGAAAAATTATAAATTCCTTAATAAAAAATACTATTCGATTGCAAAATCTTTCTTTTTAATACTAATGATCACTTTTGTTTGTTTTTTTTTCAAAAATTTGTTACTTAATTCTAATTAATTTTCTCAACGTAATTAGAATATTAAGTCTAGTTCATTAAATAACTTTCTCGTAACAACTAGATGACTGCCTTACGAACCGTTTTAACAATAAAATGCTAGATTATAATTTATAATTTTCCCTGTGTGGAACTAATTCTTCAATATGAATAATAATAAAGAACCTATAAAAATGTTAAAATATTAATGAAGGAAGAATATGCGGCAACTGTTAATGCATATTTTTTTTAATATTCAAATATTTTTAAGTGCTTCTTTCTTTAAATATGCTCCTTAACAGAAAAATGTTAAAGAAGGAATAATAATTGTAAATTTGGGACTACTCAAATGTTTATTTTAGGTATGATCCTGGTTACAAGTAGTTTTTACTACCAACTCACACCAAACTTAATAAATTAGATATCAATTCCACCAAACTGTAACGAACGGTCCAACTAGTGTAAGAGCTACACGAGTTTTGAAGAACAGTTTCTCTAAATTTTATACTGCGATTAGAAAATAGATGAATATAATGCTCCGAAAGTGAGAGAGTTAAACTTTCACAAACTCTGCCAATAGTTACTGAAGACAAAAATAGCATCACAAACTATTCAAAGTACTCTTCTCACATGATTAAAAAAATAACTTTTCTACCATTGAGGCGTTTGAAACTTAGCCCTCTATAATAGTAAATGTCAGTTTATTTTTGAGATGCAAAGCAAGCATGGTAAAAAAAAGTTCTTTTTTTACGGATTGTCTTTCTGTGAATAAAGTGTGAGACTGAGAGTATTTCTGTAAACTTTATTTCTTTACCATTTTGCTTGTAATGCTCTATTAGTCTAGAACAGCGATACACAACCTGCAGCCCGCGGGCCACATGCAGCCCACAGGGCCTTTTTTAAGTGACTCGGTCATGGCCCATTTCTCTGAAAAACTCATTCATTTATAAAAAATTTAGTGGGAAATTCTTTGTTAAGAAATCAAATATATAAATTTTGATTTTTGTTGTCAATGTCGTATGGGTGTGAATTGATTCTTTTTCTGTTTAGTAATAATAGACAACAGTGGAGAAGCGTCCATTTTATGAGTGGAACTAATTTTTAACTATCTTTCATATCTTGCAAGTGAAAAATATTCGAAGAAAATAGGTTGTTTCAAGACGATTGGGAGGTTGACCATTTAGTAGCAAAAAACAAGCTTGGATCAGTAATTGTTTGTGTAAACTCGTGAGTTCTTTTCCGACCGTGTTCGAATTGTGACAAGAAAATAATTGCAGACAGGATTTGGTCCCACTGTTTTATTCCACACTTTCGATGGGACATTTCTTAAAATAAAGAATATATTGCGATGTTACAGGATTACGATACATCGTTCAGCCGTGTCTACTTTTCACCAGCCCGGCTTTTCCGTCACTCTCTTCTTCCGTTCCGACCTTTTTCTCCTCCGTCGTTGCCAGATCCTCTTCTCTATCTCGTCTCTAGTTCGACCTGTTGCCAGGTGCAGGCAGTAGTTCCTTACACGCCCCACCTAAGAGTAAAATTTGCCCCTTGGGGCTGATTTTACCATTTCAGACACCAGGAACAGAAAATTCACAAACCGTGAAACAGAAAATTCACAAACAGAACACACAATAATTGCAACAGTCAAAAGTCTTGATGATTGTTTTAGTTCCTTTAAAACAAACACATGAAATAATATTAATAGTTCACCCAATTGAAATAAGTGACTATGTTCCCAGAAAGATCTAAACTGTAATGGGATTGCAAACAGATACATGGAAAACACATTATACAAAAAAACACTAAATCTATACAATACAGTCCTTATCTTAATCTAGACAATACATCTGCACTCCTATGTTGTATACCTGGCCTGTGAGTAATGGGGTGATTCCATCTCTGTAACGCCAGTGCCCAACGGGTTAGCTTGGGACTTTTTGGAGTGGTTTGATTTAGGTACTTAAGGGGATTATGATCAGAAATGATCTCCACCTTGGCACCATAAATCCATTTGTCGAATTTATTCAACCCGTATAACACTGCCCAGGCCTCTTTCTCGATGCTTACCCAGTTCTTTTGCGTAGCATTGAATTTTTGACTAGCAAAAGCTATTGGCCTGTAAATTCCTTCGGTATCTTGCTGTATCAGACAGCAACCAACCCCATAATCTGATGCATCACAATGCACCTGGAAAGGTAAATTGGCATCAGGGGTAGCAAGACTAGTTACTTCACAAGGTAATTCTTTTAGCTTAACAAAAGCTTCACAGGCTACCTTCGCACTGAGACTAGTCAATGGCACCGCCTCGCCCCACCTAGTGTGCTGATCAACCAGACATAAAATATATTTATGTCCCTTGGAGCTTGGCGGATCAATTGGACCTATCAGATCCATATTCACCACCTGAAATGGCAATTCAGGCCTTGCCACAGGTGTAATGGGTGGTCGGTCTTTAATCCTAACCGATCGAGTGAGCTGACATTCTTTACATGACTCACAAAATTTCTTCACATCGGCCCTCAGACCCACCCAAAAGAAAGAATACTTGATTCGTTCAATCGTCTTCTTGGGCCCCATGTGACTACTGAACACTGAAGTATGCGCTAGTTTCAACACCTCAGTTCTTCTGCACTTCGGAATTACCAGCTGCCCAATACTCTCCCCGAGTATTTTATCCCTACGAAATAGATATCCATCTACTTCATAGTAGTTTCCTTTGCCTTCCTTAGCATACTTCCAAACCAATGCTAACTCGGCACAACACTCCTGTTCGAACGAAAACTATCAGCCACCATGATTCCTTTATCCATCTCAGCGGTCACCTCCTCATCCTTAGTACCCAATGTTCCCACTTCATTCCGACATGAAGTAATATTCCTTTGAGAATCCTCAATGTGCTCCTGTGCTTTCTCTGGCAGAATACCCGACAAAACCTCGGTTTCATCTACATTTCCTGAGTCAACCCTCAGGTCCTGAGAGCTTTGAGCCAGTGAATTCTCTTCACTCTGGGCTCCTCCCAACATATCCAAAACCTCTGGTGGAAGCAACACGTCTTCTACCAAAACTTCTGCCAAAGCACATAACACTTGCTGGTGCACCACCTTAACCTGGCCACCAGTAGCAAGACCAATTGGAACATATACTAAAGGACATTTAACCGCTGGACCGAAAATACCTTTCAAATAAATCGTGGAAGCTCCTTCAACCGATATTCCAGGAACTAAGTCTTTCTTGATAACAGTAATCTCCGTACCAGAATCCACTAACGCATGGACTAATTTCCCATCTACACTGATAGATGTTTTCACTAATTTACTTAATTTATCTTCAATAGCCCGCCTAGGAATGACTTTACCTAGCAAATCAACTCTAGCAGTGACCGTTCCATCTTCTAATTCTGTCCCTTTCGTTGACACCTTATTCACATTAAGTCTTTTATTATCAACCCCTTTGTTTTTAGGACAATTCCGCTTAAAATGTTTATCTGATCCACAGGTGAAACAAGCGAATTTTTTTATTTCAGTTACTTTACCTTTATCAAAAATTTTTCCTAGAAGAAAATTTATCTGTCTTTTTCTCCCCAAATGGCTGTTTACCCCAACTACCACTAAAACTTCTCCTTTTACTACCATTCCATTTAGCTCTCTCAGGTTCATCGTAGGATTTCCCTTTGGAAGCATAAAATATATCACATTGTTTGCCCAAGTTCCTGGGTTTGCACCATTCTTCCCCTTGGAGCACCCCAATATGGGTCGCCGTCTCAGAATCCAACATTTCAAACATTTTATCTGCTACGATCAGTTGATTAACTGACTCAAAATCATTCGCTTCTCTTAACTTACAGTAATATAACCACATCGATGTTAAACGGGACGCGAACTGAGAGAAAGTTTCGTCAGAGTTACGTTTGGCCTTTCTAAAATTTTCTAAACATATTTTTGGTGAGGGTTCATACTCCTTGAGTACAACCTGTTTTAAAGATTCGTAATCTTTTAATTCTTCTTCGCCTTGGTTAACTAATAAGTTTGACACTTTGTCTCCTAACATGCATAACAAAACCTTCGGTTTTAACTCGTCGCTAACCATTTCACTAGCGAAAGCCTTTTCAAGACTAGAAAAGAAATATTCCCACCCGTCTGATTTATTGGGTACCTTTACAGTTAAGAGCCTAACCATTTTAACTATTTCATCTAAAGATTTTACACGTGAGGTTTGACCATTATTTTGATTAGCACTCTGATTAGCGATCCTAGATAATTCCATTTCCAAGCGTAATTTTTCAATTGATATTTGTTCTTGTTGTTCTAGTTTTTGCCGCTGTTCTGTCTCTAACCTTTCGGCTGTAATAACTTCCAATAACTCTTTTGCCTCTTCCTCCTTGTAATATTTACTAGAGATTATTAAATTCCTTAAAACAATTTTAGACATAGACGGATCAGGTGACTCATCTAAGTCCCGCGCTAATTGAATTAAGTCAATTTTCTTACTTCTAATGAGAAATGCCATTTTTAATCAAGTTAAACCTAATGCCAAATTACCTTCTGACAAATTTAACTACAAACACTTAAATGACCTAGTACTATATATTTAACAAGCAAGAAAAATTCTACTCGTTTTTTCTAAGAGTACTCAAATTCCAGAAACACAATACGAAATATGTTTACAATAAAACTTATATGAGACACAGTTATTTGTTACTAATCAAAACCTTTTTCAAAATTAAAAAAAAACACAATTAACAACATACTTTAGCTACATTACCATAGAATTATTTCTCAAATCATAAATCTACTCTTAGTTTCTTTTTTTTTTTAATTAAAAGAAGAATCTTATGCAGGAAACAAAAAACCAATATATATATACATCATAAATTACGAGTAAAGGAAATAACATCAGATTGCATTAAACTATCAACTAACTGACAAATTGCAACTTTTTTGCTTAAAATGAAAAACTATCATATAATATTCAAAAAAAAAAAAAAAAATGCCATATATTCTGAGTCATAAATAAACTACAAAATCTCTTATTTACAACATTTTAACAGGAAGTCCGTCTACTTGAAATACATATACACATTTTTTTTAATGGATATTTTTCACCCACTCAAACATACATTTTTCGCAACCATTATTTCAAGATAAATTAATCTAATTCTTTTTTTTTTAATTCTGCAAACTGAATTGTTATGCAAAACACTTTCTATACCCAGATTTTAATTTTTGAGACAACTTCGAAACAGTAAAGAATGATGATAAAAAAATTATAGTTTAACACTAGAACTCTAAATACCATATTTTACAACATTTAAAATGATACCCTATCATTTCCAGGTAAAATAAGTACACAATTTTCTTATTTCATCTACACAATAATCCAACAACATAGAATATTGCAATAAACCAATGAAATTTTCTTTTTCAGATATATCTGCTTTTTCTATTTTATTTTTAAAAAAAAAAAAAATTAAATATGAATGCATCCCATTACTCTTTTAAATATTCACACAATATTTTAACTTAGGGGAACAATAGCCACTTACCTCGACATGAAAGCTGTTTCTGTACTTGAACACTTTTCAGGTCACGACTCCATTCATCAGAAACTGAAGAAAAATACGGCATCTGTTTATTCCATAGCCCAACTCGGCAGGTGATAGCAAATTTCTGTATGAAGATCATGATTTTTCACTTGAGACTGCTGCAAGAGAATTCCCGGGATCCACGTGGTCATCAACTTGAAAATACACCGCAGGATTCCATTTTCTTCTTAAAAATTTTCTTTCAAACTGTGAATGTCCACTAGCCCTTGTTCACAACTTTGTAGTACGAACACCGATCAATTTGAAATATTTTAATCCTTTAACTTTTGCTCCATTGCATCGCACTTCTGACACCAGTGTAAACTCGTGAGTTCTTTTCCGACCGTGTTCGAATTGTGACAAGAAAATAATTGCAGACAGGATTTGGTCCCACTGTTTTATTCCACACTTTCGATGGGACATTTCTTAAAATAAAGAATATATTGCGATGTTACAGGATTACGATACATCGTTCAGCCGTGTCTACTTTTCACCAGCCCGGCTTTTCCGTCACTCTCTTCTTCCGTTCCGACCTTTTTCTCCTCCGTCGTTGCCAGATCCTCTTCTCTATCTCGTCTCTTGTTCGACCTGTTGCCAGGTGCAGGCAGTAGTTCCTTACAGTTTGATTTGTCACGAAAGTGTTATATTTAAAAAATAGCAATAAACAGGAATCGTGTGCTATGATATTTTTCCTCGAAGATCTCTATCAAGAGGTGATAAATAGGCTTTCTTGAATAATCTTTACAACAAAAATACGTGCTTTGTTATTGATAATGTCACAGTGTTAACAAAGGCATCCTATTAAATTTGTTATATTATTGGTAATCATATGAAACCGTTTACTGATGTATAAATTGTGAAGGAGTGATTATTAAATGCTTCCAATTTAGAAAAATTCAGTGACAAAAATAAAAAATATAAACAAATAATAAATTAAAAAAAGCGAAATAGGAGCTTTAATATTTTGATCAATTTTCCATATTTTAAATTTTCTATGTTGTATTGGTCATATAAAACCTTTCTATCCCCCCTCTCCTCCATTAATCCTGATGTTGCGGCTCGCGTGAACTAGCCATCATATGTATGCGGCCCTCTTGAAAAAGCTAACATATGTATGTGGCCCGGCAGAAAAAAAGGTTGAGTACCCCTGGTCTAGAATCTTCAGTAAGGAGTAACTTCAATTGCTTTATTAAATAGCAGTTACTATGTTACAGTTCTATTAAGTAACAATAACTCTCCTATAATTCCATTAAGTAACAATAACTCTTCTATAGTTCTATTAAATAACAACAACTCTCTCTCTCTCTCTCTCTCTTCTATAGTAGTTCTCTTCTATATATTTAAACACACAAGTCTATAATTCGTTTTCACTTTTTTTCTCTTGTTTTCGTAAACGCTTTAATATAAGACATCATAACAAAAAATGCAAGGATGTTTCATATTTAGATGCTATTCTTGCAAAAGAAGTAACTTCAGTAAATTTAGAACAAATCACCTTCATCAGTCGAAACAAGTTAATAATGTGTTATGTGCATATAATTTAAAAATATGTGCTAGATGCATTTATAATTTCCAATATAAGAATTAAGTATAATATGATTATTCTACTCCAAAATAATTATTTACTAAAATAATGCATGTGTACCTGTTTGTTTTTTAAAACATTCTTCAGTTAAATTTTTAGTTCTGATCATGCAAAGGGGCTGATGCATGTTAAATATCTGTATTAGAAATTTGAAATGTGGAAATTTATGTAGAAATATGAAAAGCAGGGTGCCAACTAAGGCATCGGCCTCTTCGATTTATTATGGTTCAAAATTGCGAGTTCCATCACAAATAACTCTCGTGATGTTTTAGAGTGTGACGTTTATAAACGATCAATCTTGTAAATGCGCATAAGATAGTGTTCTATTTTGTTTTTGTGTCGAAGGATTTTTGGTTATACCTCTTTCAAAATTATAAGGTAATGTTTATCGTTGGTTCTCTATGACTAAAATAGTAAGTTTGGCTATGAGTCTCCGTACTAGAGAGAAGTAAGAAATGCAATGATGACATACAAAATTGATTGATAGTTTTTGTCATCGTACTTCTATGTAACACAATTTTGAGCCTTGATCAAATGACGAACGACGACATGAGCTGACATCCCATTCTTCAAAGTTCAACATCACAACATCATGGGGAAGTTTCGACAAATTTAAAGCGGATAATCTCTTTTGCAGTGATACCGGATTCGAACCCTCAACTTGACAGAAAGAAAGCCAATCACAAATTCATGATCATGATCACTCAGTTGCAACAGTCATGACATACAGTGAAATATGTTATATGTAAAAACGCTTAAGATGAAATATCGGTCAACATGAAATAATACAACCGTCCCGACAAACTACTATGTATTTTCATGCATTTTTTTCTCTTAATACGAAACGAAAATCCTTTGATGCGAATAGATGGAGAAGGAGAGTATTGAAACTGAGCCGACGGCTAATGAAATGTTTGAGAAAGTTTCTGTATTATTGGACTTCTCACTGTATCATCGAAAGAATTCGTTACAGTAGATGATGATAATGTTTGTACATTCTCAATTATGGCAGACAAAGACATTTTGAAGCTTGTTCAAAACTCAAAAATTATCATTGATTCAAATTCCGACGGCAAAATGAAATGAATAATGCAGTTCTTATTACCATGTCATTTGAAATGAGGAACATCATGAAAA
The DNA here is from genome assembly GCA_019973935.1 of Trichonephila clavipes. Taxonomy (NCBI): domain Eukaryota; kingdom Metazoa; phylum Arthropoda; class Arachnida; order Araneae; family Nephilidae; genus Trichonephila; species Trichonephila clavipes. The sequence goes on along the minus strand of BMAU01011056.1, from coordinate 135,265 downwards.
GTGTGTTCAGCTATGCTAAAAAAGGCAATGAAAAGAAAAATATATCAGATTATTTTCCAAAAATTCAAACAATATTTTTTTTCAATGAACTTGGAAAATTTTGTATTCAATTTCATCGAGGTCTTATGAGTGTTTTTGTTTCATTGGTTTTTAATAAGTACACGCATATATACATATCTATATAAATAAAATATTCTCTAATAAACTTAATTTTGTTGAAATACGTTTTTTCTAAATATCCTTTAACACGAAAAAATATTTCTGTCTCCGCAGTTTTGTGATAAATGATTTTCACTGTATATCATGATTCACTGGAATTATGATGTCTGTAACATATCACATTTTGATACTAACTCAAGACTTTATATGCCACTAATTTCAAATAGATAATTTAATAACTCAAAGCCCCCAGCTGTCTTTTAGCCAACTTATGTGTTAAGATTGTGTGGGTTTCATGAAGTGAAGTTGGTAAAGGTACACAAGGTCACAATAGATTGAAGGAGAATTTCTTTTATTCATTTTCCTTTAACTTTCCGAGAAAATTCTATGATAAATGCGTTAAATTGTATGCATCATTAACATACTAAAAACAATACTTTGTGAAATATAATTCAGAGATTTTCTGTTTTATATCAGGTTGGCAAAATTTGTTTGTCAAATGAATTGTTAGCGATCAATTCAGTTATTTTAGTTTCGTAAAAAGTTATTAGAAAAAATTCGAATAATTTTTATGTACAGATGAATTTTATTATGATGAATTTTATTATTATGTAGTCAATTTTCGTGCTAAATGATGCCACTGATATTTTCTATATATTGAAAATATATCAACGAAAATAAAAGATTTTCTTGAGCAAAATTCAACTGACCTACAAAGAAAAGTTCTATTTTATACCCGTATGTTGCATATTGTTATTTGGAGCAATGCTTCTAAATTTGATTCACAATAATTTCATTCCTTCAGTAGTTTCATTTTTTTTTCGAATATTGTGCCTCAAAGATCAATCAGTTGTGTTTGGTTAACTAATCATGAATTAATTCATTTACCTGGAAATCTACAGACAAAGCCATTTTATTATGCTTCTTCTTTATTTTTAAGCTTTTTTTCCTCCTTGTACTTTGTTATGTTTTTCGATATTTAAACAAAGTTACCAAACCGTCTAGTGGCTCAAGTAATAGAAATGCTCCCGAACTATACGTGATTGCACCTTAACTGGGAGAACTCGGTCTCCCTTTCTAATTAATAATCTTTTTTTTTTCCTTTTCCCATTCACAAAAATCAAGAAATTACTTTTTACAGCTATAAGAAATTTTTATAAAATAATGTGAAAATATATGCAAATCATAAGAAAAATTATTAAAAAAATGTCAGAAATAAATATGAAATACGCGAAAAGCAAAACCTACTCAAATGCAACAATTTTGTAGTCATCTACCATCTTTTTGTGTCTGAGGATCTGGTGTATCGCAACAACTGCTCTGTTCAGTTTTTATTCATTTCTTTCAGAACGAAATAATTTTTTTCAACGTATTCCGGTATTTATATCCTACTTTCGATGTAAATATTACTAGAAACTACAATATATTTTAGTTTTCTTACGATGTACTTGATAAATACATACTATGCATAAGTATATCATTAAAATTGAACTTATTCATTTAAACTTTCATAGCTGGAGATATGTTTATTTCTTTTAAAACCCATTACAAAATTCATAATTTTGTCCAGCAGATTAATTTTTATTAATTAATTAATGTATATTTATGAAGCATTAATTATTTAATTGAAAAATAGACGGGTGAAATTATCTATTTTCTGTCCAAATCTGAGTAGAATTTATAAAAAAAATTTATTTCTTTAAGTAACAAGGAGCAAAATTTAAGTTTGTATAAATAAATAAATAAGAACTCAACTGAAATAGTTGAAAATTTTTCAAACAAATTGCATATATATTCAAGATCCTGCTAACTAAATTTCATGAAGATATCGTTTGAGTTTTATTTCTTTTTTTAAAAGATTACTTAATCTACATTATTATGCATTCCAATGCCTCGAACACAGAAATACCCGCATAACTTGTTTGATTCCTTTACCTTTCTATCAACATGCTGTGAAAATGCTTAAACAAAATTCTTTCAATGTTGCATTCCTTTTTATATAAGAACAAAAAAAAGGGTTGTTGTTTTCTTTAAATCCATATTTCTAAATATTTCTTAAAGGGAAAAAATCTATTTTGAAAATTATTACAACCAAAAATATGCAGATAATTTTTGAAATAATTTTTATCACACTGACTTCAAATTCGAAACATGAATATAACCGAAATTGAATTCATGTAGAATATAAATTACTCAGATAAAAAATATTAACTAGTAAATAACTCTTATATTTTAACTTATTGTTTGATATAATAGTATTTTACGCCTAATACGTTAAACATTAATAAAATGATTTACGTACATATAATTCAAAGTATTCAGCTTATTTTTTATTTTGTGTGTGTGCGAAACATACGAAATGTCTTACATAAAAAAGATTATTTCAGTCTCCACTGTATTAAAATAAGTAAAAACCTTGGGTCTTATAGCAAGCGTTTATAAAAATAAACTGAAGATCTTCTAAAAGAACGAAGGAAGGGAGAAAGAACGTTGTTTGCGATGTAACATTTTTACCCTCAAGGTAAATGGGCGTAGCTGAAACGGAGCATTACCCACACTTGAGTAGTTATACCGTTACGTCACAAAGCGATAGTACCCAAACTCTTCTTTCAAAAGATAAAAAAATTATAATTAAGCAATAAAATATTCTGAAATCCCTCGTACATATAATGAATATCTGTAAATATCAAAAAGTATTTCTTCAGTATTATCCAGTGAGAAAAACTGTGTTAGTATTAATTGATAGTTTTGAAAATAGTAATTGATAGTACTTGAAAATTTAAACCTGTATATTAATAAGTTAATTAAAAAATGTATTTATTATTGGAGTTTCCGTTAAGTTCCACAGTAAAAAAAATTTAATGAATTTAATAATTTTTCTCATTCGATTTCTTTTATAAGTAACTGCAACCCAACCTCGAATTTTGTGCTGAGGAATGACTAATTGAAATAAACAAGGAAGAGTGTAGCAGCTAGAAAAACATGAGTAAAAGCATGATGAATTATGCATTTCATTGTGAATTATGCAATAAAAAACTATTTACAGTGATATTATATACAATTTTCAAATAACATACATATTCTTAAACTATATTTTAAAAATAGCTTATTTTCACAAGAAACATTGAAATAAAAATCATATTTTTTTGTTGTTATTTCAGCTTATAAGATTGAAACAAGTGTATTTGTGTGATTTAGTAAATTTCTATACAACAGATGACATGACAGATTCTTAAACTCAAATGTTTTGAAATAACGTTTTATTTCCTTTATTGAAAAATTCAAAATGTAAATATTGAAGTTTTATTTGATTAAAGTTTTTAATGCATATATATGTAAATATTCGCTCTGATTTATCATTATTTTGAAATTTTACTAGTATACGTGCATCAAAAGTCTTCAAGATCAATGTTTAAGCAATATATATTTATAAATATTCATCTATTTACCATTTTGATTCAAACGTTTCAATAACAAAGAGAAAACAAACATTAAAGAAAAGTTTAATGGAATCACAAGTAATCAAAAATTTAAAACACCATTTAATTGAATATCTTTTTCATAAAATATTTAGGAAATTTATACGCATCTGAGATAAATGTATAACAGCATATATGAAATAAAAACATACATATGCAAGATTACAATAGATTTCGAACTTACAATAAAGCTTTCACAAGTGCATAAATTCCTTATTTAAAAATATATTAAATTAATAGCTTGTTCCGAATCTATTAAGCGTTAGTATTTTTTAAAAGCAATTCTTAAATATTTGTTAGATAAATTAAGAGTATTTGAAACGCATGGAGACTGATGTGAAAACAAGTGAATAGGTGAATATTTGCTGTAAGAAAATTTTGATCTCGATTTGAAACACATATCCTTCTTTTAATAAACTTTTTTGTCTTTTACATATACTGCTATTGATTGTGGAACGAAACAACAGATTTCGCTCTTGAGAACGTCATTAAAATTTATAATATTCATCTTTGAGTATCTTCCAAAAGAAATTAATAAAAAGTTTGACTCTGGAAAATGGTTTACTGTTTTAAGGCAAGTAAGGAGTCACGCGATTTAGCTTGAAAATCTGTTTAACACATCCAGTTTTTTTACTTTAAAAATGTTTTATTAGATATCTATTGAGTATTTAGTTCTAAATTATTATTTATTTAGTAAGTTACACATTAACACTGCATGAGAGGTATCATATGCTTTAGTTGCTCATATTTAACTTTACATAGTTGATTACAATGTTTGATTGAGTCTTCTCATAATAGTCAAACTAGCAGAAATCGCTAAGTTTTAGTATTAATTTACATTATTTCAAAATTAAGAAATGTATATTACAAAAATATCTTCCTTGCAAAAACAACATTTAAAAATAAATGACACACACACACACTTCACAATTTTATATCATTATAAAAATAACTTTTTTCTGAACAGCAAAGAATTTTTAACATAAATTATAAAAAAGGAAAGCGATTCTTGACTTAAAAATCACAAGAAAAGTTTGAATTCAAAATAAAAAGAACATTATCTTTTCATTTTTAATCATTTAATTAAGAGTAGGGGTTTAGTAAAACAGGAAGAAGTTGTAAATTACTATTCGGAAGAAAAAAATGTATAACTCCTTTTTGGATACTTCTTGAAAAACAAATAATAAAAAGAATAAAAGCAGATTAAAAAAAAAAATCGTCAACTAAGATAAGCCATTTCCTTATATCACAAATCTTCCAACAAGTATTAAGAGTTAGTTACTCGAAAAAACGAGATGAACTCTGTTTATTGCCATTTACGTCTAACAATGCAAACTAACCGGTTTCGAGGTAGCTTCTGTGAAGAAGGCAGAAAGTGAAAATAAAAGAAATGATGACGAAGTGAAAGTAACTGCTTATACACCTGCTCTTAAATAAGACCGCTCTTGAATCAGGTTTGGAATGAAAATTAAGTGGACGCGCCTATTAGAGTAGGAGCGTCCACTTAACATCCTTGAAGCATCTTCAAGGCCTATCTTCAATGTCAATTGCAATCTAAAAGATACTCAGAAAAATATCATCAATACTTGATAAAAGTATTCCAATTACCCTAGCCTGATTCCGTTACTGTTGATCGAATAAAAGTGAAACTGATGATCGAATTTTTGAATGTGAAATTGATATTAGTACATCAAAAATATTTGAGACGCTTCATTTGTTGTAGGTCACCTCATAGTTTAGTTTTCCTTTTCACAAGTGATTAAAAATGTTCTTTGTGTTGGTGATTCAATAATTTTTTTGTCAAAATAAAGAATGGGAAATAAAAAAAATTAATAATTGGCTGTTCGAAACCAAATGATGATGTCTTCAGTGAAATAAGTAAGTTTTTAAAAATATTGGGAGACAGAAGTTGTATGAAATTAAATAAAACATTTGCAGTTACACACACACTAATACACTTGTCATACCTCACTAATCGTTTTTTATTCAAATTCTGATGTCTGCAAAACAAAGTGAATATTTTTTTTCTAATGGGACTGCGCATTGGTATTTTAATCTTTGCAGACCTAGTACATTCCCGAGGAGCTGGTATCACTTTCTTAGCACGGCACCATATAGACGATAACAGTTACAGTTTCCTCCCCAGAGAAAGAAACATGAGCTCTGACGAAGCGAACCTGTATTAGGATTTAATTTTGCCGAGAGCATCTGAGCCAGACACTCAAGGGATCTTTTACATGTCGTATAATCATATAACATGACCACGGTCGATTTTCTGCATCATGAAAATCCACCGACTTGGACCGAGATCGAACCTGCAACCTTACGTGCAAAAGGCCAACCACGCCACCCATAAGGCATGAAATGTGAATATCACAAAAGTACACTAATATTTTTCATAGACTATATTTATACCATGAAAGATTCCAACTGATATGAATCGTAAATGTTGTTGTACAAAAACGAGGAATTTAAATAATACATGTTTGTGAAAACTTTTGATCGGAAAGATCTTTATTCAAATTCATTACTATCCTTGTGTTGCACGTTTTCATATCAAACTATTCAGGAGAAAATGTTGTTTAACGAGAACTTTTGATCTATTAACTTTGATTCTCATGCATAAATAAACTTCTAAAAACCTTTATGTAATAAAGAATTGACTGAAAAATAATGCGTTAAAAATTTGTAAAATTATGACTTTTGGGATATTTTCTAAGACGTTTTGAGTAAACCATACCGAAACTAATCATATTTAAATTGGTGTGTCTTGAAAAAATACTATTCCACTGCAACATGGAGGCTATAAGTGATGGATATCCAAATTTAGAACATTTTTTCTAACAATGAGAATGACACCTGAACTGGTATCTGGTTTTTCTAATCTCTATATCAATACTATTTTCGAAACCCTGTATGATTGAATAAGCTATAAGCTTCATAATTCAGCATGACGGTCTGATAATTAATGAAAACCGGGACTCGAATATTGTCATCAATGAATTCGAGAAAGTATGATCTTCAGTGCTATTAGAGCAGCTATTAATGAGTAATTATTCAAGTTTCAGGTTTTGAGTATATTAAGTTATAATATATACTAAGCGCATTGTATAAGTATCTAATAGCTCCAGCACTTAACTATAAAAACGAATTTTAAAACTGTAAAAGTTTAGGTATTATTAAAAAAGTAAGAATAGACAGTAGTATCAACACACACACATATATAAGATCATTAGCCTGGCAACATTCACCTAACAAAAAATGTCTTTGAGTACAATACACAACAAAGTTCAAGAATCTTCTGATTTTTCATTTTCCTTGGTCGACAAATATGATATTCTTCTCGTTTAAGTGAAACTCCAAATCTTTTTTGACAAAGTAATTGACAACACGTCAATTTCAATAATTGAAGTTGCCTATTCTAGGGAGGCGTGCCATTGATGGCACGTGACCCAATATTTTTGGCACGCCAGTGATCAAAACGATTTGCATTTTGTTTCAAAGCTCAGTATGGAGAAATACACACAAACGCCAATGCTCAGTAGTGGTGCGGCGGGGAGCACACTCGTTTGTTATTGTCTTGCCTTAGTTACGTCGTAGACTACAATTGCTTATGATGTAAATTTTGTCTACGCATAGCATAGTCAATTTCATTGACACAACTGTATTTTAAAGTTTGTCTGAGCTGTATTTACGATTTTTAACTTTATTTAACATGACTATAGTTCAGCAAAATAACAAAAAGTTCAAGATAGTAAGTGTAACAGAATTCCAAATTTAGTGGACCGATAAACATGGTATGATTCGTAAAGGCGACAGACGGTGAAAAATATATGTTTAAATGAGTTTTATGTAACAGAATATATAATCTGTTAAGGGGCATTTTTCAAACCACGTCCTCTTTTCAAAAAAACCAACCAAACAAAAATAATTAATTGCTTAGAATTAATTTGGCAGATGACTATTCCATTGCAACATGTATTCTACAAAAAATAACATCTTTCATTCTAATGTAACATCAACACCATCTGCAACAACATAAGTCACACTGATGTTATCTCGTTTGAATTACACACGTATATCTAAAATATCTATAACTATAGAGTGCAAATCCTGTATTTTTCGAGTAAATAGAGTTTTGTTTTTAGTTCCCAATAAGGAAAAGTCAAAATTATTTGACGGCACGTGTGTACCACATTAAACACTTCTTTAGAAAAAATGGCACGTTGATTCAAAAAGGTTCGCCATCCCTGGCTTATTCATTTATGTAATTCATCTCACTTCGAGATCATCATCTATGTATTCATTTGGATAATATTCTATTGAAATAAACGACGAGAGAAAAAAAGGCGACTTGACGGGAAACTTTACAGTTAATAACTTCTTTATGTCCATACCATGTTCCCTTGTTTCAGTTGATGACTCTGATAGATAAACATTAAATACTTCGTTTTTTAGAAGAAAATTGTTTCGAGCAAATTAAGAGTTTACTAATTCCCAAATTTGATTATCAATTTTCGAACACTTTATTAGTACCAACCTAGTATCTAATACACAAATTCTTAAAAAAGTTATGTTGCCCAATATCATTATAATTGTTGTATATGCTTATAATTTTTCAATATCTTTTAATGTGTTCCCTCTTAAATTCATTTTGTGCATGAATAAATATATGTTCATTAGGGAAAGAAATCAAGAAAGTGGGAATCCACCTCAGAAAGAACTAATGGCAAATATTGAACTTGTTAAAAGAATTGCTAAAAAAAGAGGAAAAAACGAATGTGATTTAGACCACACGGCTGAAGTAAAACTTCTTTAGCTCCATCTATATGTGTATGTATATATATTCATATATATTATATAGATATATATATATATCAATATCCATTGCTATATATATATATAAATATGGGAAAATGACTACAACCTAAGGATGATAAATGCTTTATTTAACAAGATGAAGGATGAAATATCTAAATTATACTAAACAGCAATGGAGAACGTCTTTCTCCTACGTCTAGAGCTTAGCGTCCCTAACGTCCGTCTGCGTATTTTCCCGTGTGTCCTTTAGTCGGACATTCCTGACGGGGTGTGACGTCAGTGTGGACTGCTCCACCCTAAGCAACAGGTGGAGGGTTGTCACATTGCACATATCAAACCCTACATATATATATATATATATATATATATATATATATCATATATATATATATATATATATATATATATATACACTGGTGTGCAAAAATTAAGGACGAAGTCGAAAAATTAGCATATCAGCTGAACGAATAGGCAGAGCGGACAGAAAGACCAATCAGGAGATTAAGTAAGGTGATGTACGGTAGCACATGAGCAGATATGCAGGTAGGCGTAATGGGAAGTGTCACAGTAGTATAAAGCATGTTGTCGGTGTAATCACCATTTCTGGCAAAGAGATTGCACGCCGTATAGCAGTTAAAATCACACCGAGTTGCTGCCTCAGCGAGAAATGGCGAATAATCAATCTGTTAGACGACATCTGGATGCTTTACCCGAGGTCGAATCATTGGGAAGTTGGAGGAAGGCCGCAGTGTGACAAGTGTGGCTGCAGAGTTCGTAATCGCTCACAGCATCGTTTCACGACTTTGGAGACAATTTCAAACTACAGTAACAGCTATCCGGGGCTCAGTAGTGGTCGTCCACGAGGAACCACACCCGCAGATGACCGGTACATTGTCTTACAGGCCAGAAGAAACAGGCGGTAGACAGCGGGAGAAATCGTTAGACACACGACACAGGCGACTGGACGACCGATATCACGTTTTACCGTGGCCAGAAGACTGGACGGTGGTGGTCTGTTTGCACGACGCCCTGTACGGTGTGTACCTTTAACACCTGTCCATCGGAGAAGGCGTTCTCTGTGGTGCCGGGAACACCGGAATTGGAGAGACAATGAATGGGGACGAGTACTCTTTACAGATGAGAGCAGATTCAGTTTAAGTAGCGATTCTCATCGCATACTCATCTAGAGAGAGCAGGGAAGCCGCAATCATCCCTCGAACATCATTGAAAGGGACAGGTATGGAGGTCGCGGTGTTCTGGTTTGGGGAGGCATCATGCTTGGTCGTCGTACAGACCTTCACATCTTCGACGCAGGTTCAGTCAACGGGACCCGTTACTGTAACGAGATTCTTCTTCCATATGTGCGTCTTTTTTAGAGGCGCTATGGGTCTGCAGTTCCTTTTCATGCACGACAATGCACCATGTCATCGCACAGTAGCTGCCGAACAGCTCTTAGAGAGTGAGGATATTGAACGTATGGATTGGCCGGCACGATCTCCGGATCTCAATCCCATCGAGCATGTATGGGATTTTCTAGGCAGACGCTTGGTAGCTCGTACCTTACCACCAGTAACGATTCGGGAGCTTCGATTAGCGCTGCAAGACGAATGGGCAGCAATGCCTCAACAACTCATTGACACCCTCATTCTCAGCATGGGCAGACGCTGTGAAACCTGCCTAGCAATCAGGGGAGATCATATCCCCTACTAAAGACCGGATGTTTCTTGCTGGACACCCATCACAGGGATGTTTCGGCCTTCAGTCGCATTGCGTTCCATGCTACTTTTTCAATCAAGCTTCTTTTTATCCCTCTGATTTCTCTTTTAGTAAGTGTTGCTTACATTACACATGTCCTTACGTATTGGGGATCTTACGGTACTAAATGTGTTGATTTGAAAAGCTTTTGTACAAAGTTATATTGACAAAACCGTCTCGTCCTTAATTTTTGCACACCAGTGTATATGTGTGTGTGTGTGTGTGTTTTATATGTATATATGTGTTTAATATATACATGCATATTCATATAGATATATTAATTTTCTATAAATATTTAAATTTATTATGGGTTTTCATCGATAAATTAATATTGTTGAATATATTTTTTATTTTTATTCATTTTTTCATTATTGGATGCATCAGTAATTACTGTGGTTGATTGTAAGACCGAGATTATAGGCTTATGGTATAAGAAATAAGATACATTTTTTTTTTCGAATGAAAATTAGAAAGGTCTCCAGAGAAAACTGCATCGATTGTCGTTCCATGTCTTGTGTGGTAGGCTCATTTCGGTTATTATTCATTTTATTCATCTGTAGCTCTAATTTATCTCGTAGAAAGTTTACCAAGAGTTGTCCATCTTCGAACGTGAAATTAACACTGAAATCTGCTAAAATTAGTGGCAACGTTTTACAGTTTTCTCCTAATTCTTCAGAGCCTACTCGACCGTAAATCATAAGTCTTTTTTCAAAAACTTTATAATATTATTAACTGTGCTATTGGACGAAATGTAAACAACTACCAATATGATGCTTGTTCCATCATCCAAAACACAGTGAGCAGCACATTCATCACCAATTGACGATTGACCAATATCGATTTCAGGAATGTATCGTAATAAAATGCATATGTTCGAAGTTACCATAATCAAGGCATAATTTGATTTCTGATAAATTGCCACTCCTACTGATCTAACATTTTTAAGCTTAAACTTCGCAAACAATTAAAATCTGGGATGTTAACGTTTTCATGGTCGTTTGACAAGATTTCTGATAGAAACAAAATATTGCTTGAATCAATTACGGGATAGCTCAAGTTCGACACGTGTTTTCTGAGACTTTGGCAATTGAAAGTAACCATAGACAGCTTATTTCTGTCATTCATGAAATCAAGAATCGTTCTTCCTATTGTTGACAATGTGTTCAACGAAAACATTTTTCCAGGGAGCCCCCTTCCGCATCAGAGCTTAGAAAATAGATTCGTATGCTCACCCCGACTAGGCTTATCCGTGGGTTTTTTTCGTGCGAAAACTCGGGAGTTATTAGGCCCCTCTCGAAATGGGGCCCCCATTGGGAGGGCCTCCCTTTGAGAGTGGAGTGTGAAAAAAAAATATTTTTGTAATCTACTCAACGAAACCATTCTAAATACGTAACGTTTTGTACGATCGTCTCGATACTTTGGGAGTTACTAAGAACGGGAAAAAACCTTTTCCTCAGGACCCCAGGGGTCCCCTTTCGACTTAGAGCTTAGAAAATCGATTCGTGATTGCCTCTCGTCCGTTCGTACACGTGGGGTTTTTTCAAGCGAAAACTCTCATAAACTGTGGAGTTTTGTGGGCCCTCCTACCAATGCTTCCCCCCCTTCCGGGGGAGCCCGGGTTCCAGACCAGAACTTAGAAATGTATGTTTTCGGAATGTACTTGACGGGCTCTTTCGAATGGTGTGTACCGAGAGCCGAAGTCAATGTCGGTTTTTTATTAACGATTTAATTTTGCTTCTCTTTCGCCCTGAGTAAAAATTGACATGACCAAAATATGGTCCTAAGTCCACGAAATTTGGTAATTGTGGGCCAAAAGAGGAATCTTCGAGGTCAGCCTTGGCGTTTTTCTCAAAAACATTTTTTCTCAAATTATAGGCGAAATTCATCTTTCTTGCCCTTACAGCAGTGTTTCTCGAACTCTCAATAATTGCGACCCACAATATTCAATCATAATTTTTCATCGCCCCCCCTTGATACAATAACAATGTATTTAATTCCATAATACTGCTGTACGAGTTCAACCTCTTACATGCCACCACCGTATATAAACGTTCCTCTCAGCCAAAGCGTCATATGCCTGAACGTATATATACGTCTTTTTAAAGTACGGTTTTTTTCTATGCATTGCTATCCATAAAATCATTCCGAAGACTTTGGAATGCAATAAAAGGATCTTGACAGTATTTGGAATAATTTACTCTTATTTCAGAGGATTTGCTTATTTATTCCTTTTCTGTATCCCCCTCCCTCGATACACCACATACTGGATTATGCGTTAAACAGTGGCATTGAGGAGTGTGAATCACATAATTTTTAATCGGCATTTAAGGGATTAATTATAAACCATGTAAATTACAAGATAAATGTTAATTTTTGTTTTTAATTTTATGCATGATAAGTCTATGGGGTCACTGATAATTATTAAACTTATTCTTAACTTAGTATTATTAAATTAATTATAAAAAAAAACATTGCGCAGTAATGATATATTTACAAGTTCATTGTATCAGTGAGTATTTTATTTTTTTTTACTATGTCAGAATGCATTTTTTTTGTTTACTTTCAGTAAATTAATAATTTTTTAAATAATCCTTTGTTTTCGACTTTTCAATATGCTCGCACGTCCCTTGCAGATTTTCTCGCCCCCCAAGGGGGCGCACCCCACAGTTTGAGAAACACTGCCCTACAGTAATATACGAAATGTAATTCTCTTTCTTTCTATCTTCACTAACATATCTTCCTTTCAACTTCCGTTCGCCTCACTCTCTCGATCACACTTTTCGTAACGCTCTCATCACGCATTCACCACCTTACTCCCTAAGTCAAACGAGCGTAAAGAATTTTTACTTCAAAAGAAGGTTAAAGGGACTAAAATATAATTTCGAAAATTATTATCGAATAATTTTTGATTGGGGCTTGCATATTAGGTATCTGATAATTTTATTCATATGGATAAATTAGGATTGATGTGAATAAAATACCAGAGAAATAATTAGCGAGAAAGAGTTGCGACGTCTTACGCGTCTTTTCTTTAACAAGTCCTTTGGGTTTTTTGGGCCAGAATTAATGGCAACTCTTTTCCAACCAAATCCAAGAAACGAGAAGTGAAGAGATGCAAATAATATAGGATAAATATAGGATCTTAGAGTAAGCGTGATGGCAATGTAAGGGCATGTGAAGGAATGTTAAACAATTGACGTGCATTGTGGCAGTTGATGATTATTGAAGTTCGTCGTTCAAGATTTAAGTTCTAGGTGTCATGGATAAACATATTGGTGATCGATTAGAAGTTAAATGTCAAGCTACATACCATTGTAGATAAAGACAAGTTTATTACAGAATAATATAAGGTAGGATTGTTTACTTATTATAGTATATTTGAAGATTAGGTGGTTCGATTATTGAGATTGGTCTGAATTATATTGTGTGTTGCGTATTGCGTCATCGTAGATTCTCTCATTCATTATTAATATTATATTTGTTCAAAGTTTAAGTTGAATATCTTAATAAAGTCATATTAAGATAATGTTAGATTCTAGTTCTTTCGTTAACCCTACACCTCTAGCTCACGCTGATACTTCGAGGAATGTACTTCCAAGGGGAGGAACATCACAGAGTCTAAGTAATTCAGTAAGGAATCAAACCGTCAGTTTATGAATATCTCACGCTTATGATTATGACTCAGCAACCCATCCGTTACAGTGGTTAGTGAGGTAAACTGCTGTGCCGTAGGGCCTGTGTTCGAATCTCGAGAAAGGCATGGATATTTGTAGATATATAGTACCTGTGTACAGCAAAGAGGTGTTCTGAATATTCGTCGAGCCACAAATCCTCTCGTTTGGTAGGTGGGAGGCCTTCTAACCCTCCCCCAGGGTGCTCTCTTTAAAAATTGTTGTTGAATTGAGCAAATCATACTGTCACTTGAATGGTGCTCAAAGCTTGGCTAATGACAGGCGAAAAACTAGCACTTTGCCACAATGAATTTCGTGGGCCTCAATCTGTAACTAGCAGCAACAGCAGGATTATAATACGGATATTTCATATGCTTTTTCAACAATTAAATATATTACAAAAAACTAATTACTGATAATTATACAGAAACTTCATATACACCCCAATAATGTATTTGCTTTCTAAATTATCACTGAATGGCTTTTGAATTTATCGTACGCCAAAAATATTTGATATTGCATTGAACCAAGAGCAAATGAGATGCAATAGAAATTATCCAAGAAAGAGTGCTTCGTATTTTTTCAAATAATTTCATTTTTACAACGTTGCGATGACCGAGTACAAGGCCTGTAGTATTCAATTAACAATTTTAAAAATTATACATATTGTAGAAAATATATACATATTAAAATATATACATATTACTTTACTTGGTGTTACGATAAAATAAGTTACTTTCTTTTCATATTACACATTATTTATTTTTGTTTTCATTACTCTGCATAATCAGAGAAATATTTCGACTTATAGTTGTTCTGGATATACAATTGATTTAGTCAACCATATGTTAGAGCATAACTGTGACAACAAGACATTGCTGTATTGCTTTTTTAACAAGCGATATTTATCTAACATGAACAGTAAGTTCATTGGTATTGTAAAAGTTCTGATTTATGCTTACTTACTAATTAACATTTTAAAATCAATTATACTAACAATTAACTTATAACAATCAATAGAACCAATTATACAATTTATAACAACTAGACAATCAATTAACTTATATTACTAATTAACATTTTAAAATCATCGATCTACACTGAAACGAAAAAAAATAATTCAAAATTAAAGTAGCTACGTGAATATGAAAGAAAAACTTAATAGTGATTTCCAATTACTAAAAACTTGAGGAAAAGGGAATATTATGTATTAGTTGAGAAATATTGAACATTTAGGTTTTGGCTCTGTTTGTTGCTGATATACGAATAAAAACTATGAACTACTCAAAAAATCTCTCACGACACATTACAATGAGAGTTGAACGCATAATTTTGTCGTATTATTCGCTACAGAAAAAAGTGTGTTTTATGATTTTCAAAAGTTTTTATAGGTAAGTTTTCGAACATTTTACCCTACTGATATACATTTTGCTTGAACATTGACGCTTTTATCACAAAATAAACTAACACATTAAAAAGCGTTAAATAAATAAACTGGAAAAAGATACAAAAAGAAGAAACCAGATACTTCAAAAGAACCAAACACACACACACACAAACCGAACAGTCAAATAACTTCTGTTAAACAAATTAAAGTTAGACCAACCTCTTCTAGTCCTAAATCTACTAGAGAGATGACTACCAGCGTTTAATCGTTCCAATCTGATGTATCATCTGTAATGGGGACTTCATGCCATCAACTAAAGAACCAAAAAATACAGACGCTGAATATATCAACCGCAATGGAAAAATTTCTAAAGATCAACGCTTCAGCTGTTTTCTGTGGGCTCTGAAAAAGATTACATTTGTGACTTTTACAAAGAGACTTGAAACAATAATTACTTGCATGTAATCTTAAAAATATGGTTTGTATGCTTAAAAATAAATACTTTTATAAGAGACGCCTTGAGACTTTTGGAGGTCTTTACACAAAGGTAGACCCCAGGCACCTACGTAAGGTCCTGGGCTCTTACACAAATGTTGGCCTCATCTGTGACTCATAAATGTAGACAGCACATAGCATACGTTGTCAGATACTTGTGCAAACCCGAATCAAACAAATGTGTACGACTTACAATCATACAACCCGGCTCGATCGACTGCCGTCATTTGACTGGATGAGTACTGATAGCGTATTGTGATAGGCCTAGGCCTATACATGGATGACGGTCATCACATGTAGCCAGTTGACATATCGTCCGAAACTCCTAGTTTTTCGGAGAATACAACCGAAAATAACATTTCACCATTAAAATTATTGAAATCATTGAAGCTGTGGGCCCAGTTTGCACAGGCATTAAGACATCCCTGCATTTCATGGTCTAATTATTTTCCAATGGTTTAAACTATATATTCCATATTACCCGACTATTCCACAACAGCCTCCATTTTTTTGTAACTTTTTTTTAAAAATTATATAATAACAGCATAAACAACATTTTTTGACAAGTGGCAATTCATTACAAATAGTTATAGTATGTACTCATGATGATTTCGGAGATTTTTATCAAAAATCAGTAAAATTACCATTAGATAAGCAAATGACATTCCATGACACCCTCCTACAATCTGTATTAATATTTTAATAAGTTTTCAACCTCGTATTTCATAATAATAATCAACAATCAAGTAGCCAGAGTCACGTGAATAGTTGTGCTTTCAATTGCTTCTACAAACTGTTGAAAGTGAAGTTAAAAAATCGTGAAATATTTCTTTCTCTTCCTGAAAGCGATGTGAATTTGATACATTAATACTGATCAATTAGATATACATAATAGGTAATAATAAATATTTATATAGCACATAATTATCAGTACTACTTTGTTATAATTTATTTTATTACTGATAATATTTCATAATCTGAAACATTATAATATGATGTAATGAATCTCCGTTTTGAGATAACAGGAGGAAAATCAAAAGATATATCTTATATGATATATTCATATATTTTATGAATTTAAAAATATTTATTAAATGTGTGTGTATTAGCATTAATTACATTTCGATTTAATCTCTCAGAAGTCTTACGGCGTTATTCACTTCAGTTTAAATGTTCTTTAAAATGTCAATAAAACTAAAAATAATCGTTAAATTAAAAAATACTTCAGGAAATGTTACTTCCAGATAAATTATTTATATTTTGTAAAATCCATTTCTTAGAGTTTCAGAGTAAAATATATTAAAATATTTTTAAATACTATTAATTATTAAAAATATTTAGTTAGAGGTTTTGTAAAATTTTAATGATAATGCATACACACAGTATCATGCAAGCAACATAATTAAATATGGAATTTTATTTCTTCATTAAAATAATCCTATTCATTTAATCTCCTGCTCGAGAAGCAGTTCACTGACCGGATCACGTTTCAGCTTCTTTTTTGACAGAGAAATATAGCCTCAGGTCCAAGAAGATTTACCAGCTATGTTCTTCTTTTGGAATTCTGAGAAAATTAAAATGTGTAAGTAATAAAATGTGCAAACTTATCTCACGTAGTTGAAAGGATGTGTATACTTAACAGTCATTTACTTTCAAATTATAATATTAAAAAGTTTTAGTATACTAAAGTTTTCATGAATCTTCACTTCATACGACCTTTAAACGCGTTATGAATAAAATGAAAATCCTATGTATAAAGGGTTTTCTTTAAATCAAATGAACAATTTCATTTATTTTCTAAATTTAGTCATTAAGGTATCCGACTACGTTCGGAACCATAATTTTGCAAAAGCGCATAAATGAATAATTTTCATGATATTTAGTGTCACTTAGATTAGAATATATGCATGAAATTGTTTTAAAAACATTTTGGCCAAAAAAATTTATTTAAGTACAATATTTTGGCAAAAAATTAACTTAGAATAATCTTTTTTCCAAATGTTCTCCTTTTGTGAAAAACGCTTCTATTAGAATAATATTTTGCCTGTATATAGCTCAGACCTCTGTTCAGAGGCTCAACTAGAATTTTTGAAATATATAACTTAGAAGTGGGTTTATTCATATTTTACGACAACAGAGGGGAGAATTTTTAAGAGAGAAAAACGAATAATTATTTCAACGGGTGGTAACTCTGAAAATAATGTGAATTTTTCAGAAATTCTAGTTGAGCCTCTGTAGAGAGGTCTCAGGCAATATACAGGCAAAATATTATTATAATAGAACCATTTTTTACAAAAAGAGAACGTAAAGAAAAAAGATTATTCTAAGTTAATTTTTTGCCAAAATAGTATATTTAAATAAATTTTTTTGTCAAAATGTCCTTAAAACAATTTTATACATGTATTCTAATCTAAGTGACACTAAATATCATGAAAATTATCCATTTATGCGCTTTTTTAAAATCACGGTTCTGAACGTAGTCGGATACCTTAAGGTTATTAAATTATATAGTGAACATAAAAATTTATTTGGGATTTGCACTAAGTGCCAGATGAACAAAAAAACAACAACCAAAAGTAGAACTAATCTTACCCCTAAGTTTCCTCAGTGTATTTAGAGATATTTTTACTGAATATTATCTACGGCATTGTTTCTTAAACATTCAATGTTTGCTACCCAAATTTGATTCATAAGTTTCATGGCACCTCCCGCCTCCATACAATAACAATGTATTGAATTCAATAATAACGTACTTAGGTGCTAAAGCTACAATACGATTTTAATTATAAACTGTATAAGTGATCAAGATAAGTACTAGATTTTGCATATAATTTAGTACAAGCCCATGGGGTCAGTAGCATTTATTAAACTTGTTCTTAACTTATATATTGTTAAATTAATCATCAAATACATTATGCAGTACTGTGTGTGTGTGATACATGTATAAGTATATTATATCGTTCTAAATGTGTACTTTTTATTATCTTAGAATGTATTTTATTTTATTCCTTTCAATAAATTAATAAATTTTAAATGTTTTATTTTCGACTTTTCGATATGCTCGCGGCCCCTGGTTGGATTATCACACCTCCTAGAGGGGTGATCCCCACAGTTTGAGAATCACTGATCTACGGTTACCATACTATAAAATACGCGAGGGTTTTACTACCACCGTATCGGCCGTATCAATGATACGTGGCCCCCGAGCTACATGGCCCCAACATGTGCAACTACAGTCCCACTCAAAGGGCTCCCATATCTAAAAAAAGACCCCGAAGGAATTTTTATACCAACCCCCACAGTGATAATTCGAGTGCTGCGCCAGTGAAAATTCGAGTAATTTTTCATACCAGGTGTATACATATCAAATGAGACGATTGCTAACAGTTGTCGCCATGCATATATGCAAAAAATACGAAACCGTAACATGTGATTTTTTTATAGTCTGACCTTTGATACTCATGTTTAGTTTACATTTGGACGAGTTTCAGCGTGCATTGTACTTTTTTTACTGTGTTGAAAATGTCGAATTTTATACCTTCCGGCCACGATTTGCGGACAGCATTAATTTTTTGTTACCATCTGAAGATAAATACTGCTGAATCTCATCAAATGCTTGTAGAAGCATACGGTGGCAATGCTCTGAGCCGTGAGCAGTGCTACAGATGATTTGAAAAGTTTCAAAATGGTTATTTCGATGTGAGAAACGAGGAGCGCGGCAGACCTGCACAAAAATTTGAAGATGCTGAATTGCAAGCATTACTCAATGAAGATGATGGCCAAACGGTTCGCGCAAGAACATCTTGCAGAACAATTGAATGTTGACCAGAGTACTGTTTCCCGTCGTCTCAAAGCAATTGGCAAGATAATAAAGGTCCGCAGATGGGTACCACACGAGCTAACGGACCGTCAACAGGAAAACCGAAAAATTGTGTGCGAAATGTTGCTTGCCCGCTACAAACGCGTCATATCTCTATCGTATTGTGACTGGCGATGAAAAACGGATTTATTTCGAGAATATCAAGCGTAATCGATCATACGTTGACCCCGGACAGCCGTCCAAAGGCCGAATGGCTTCGGCCGCAAGACAATGCTGTGCATTTTCTGGGAACAGGAGGGACCAATCTATTATATGAGCTTCTCAAACCCGGCGAAACCGTTAATACTGATCCCTACAAGCAAGAATTACTTAATTTGAACAATGCTTAAATCGAAAAACGCGAGCAATACAAGAAACGGCAGCACAAAGTGATTTCCCTTGACGACAACGCACCTAACCACCGTGCTAAACCGACCAAGAACATCGTTAAGGTGCTCGGCTGGATGCCCTTAGAGCAGGCGTCTTATTCACCACACTTGGTTCTTTCCGATTACCACCTATTTGCATCATTGGGACACGTATTGGCTGACCAGCGCTTCACTTCTTACGAAAACGTCAAATCTTGGCGTGATGACTGGCTGGCTTCAAAAGACTGATCAATTTTTCAGCGTGGTATTCGCAAATTGCCCGAAAGCAATGTGCAGCTAGTGATAGATATTATTTCGAATAAAGAAATATTAACAGTTTTCACAAATTTATTGTGTGTTTTTTTTAAACAATCGTTTCATTTCATTTGCATACACCTGGTAATTTCTAGCTTTTCTCGTATGATACCCTTCAAAATAATGCTTTGAAAATTAACCTCTCTAAATTATCTGCGTCAAATATGACTGTTTGGTGCCTCTCTCTCTCTCTCTCTCTCGTGCTTAAAAAAAGAATTACCATCTCCACCATATTAAGCCTGAAGAAGAATTTTATCTGTTTGCTTCACACACTAACGGAAGCAAAATTAATTAACATGTTAGTAATGCATTTGTAATTTTCTAGGGTGGTATTGAAAATGGTCAATATATATTCAGAATTTGGTATTAATATACAGTTTTTATTGCCGAATTTTTAATCATTAATAATGCTTTCAAGTTTATTATAAAAAAGCGTTTTTAAGTATTTGATTTCTTCCTTATAAACTCTAAAAAATATTTCGTCATGTAATTAATTCTACTGTAGAAATTCAAAAGAACCATAAAGTTTTTAAAGATGTGCTTTTCGCTTTTGCTAGAGGCCAAACTCTGATTTTCGTAAATGAAAGGGCTGATTTCTTAGATAAGTATGCAACCAAGCGAGATACTCAAATCCTTATCTAAGGAAAAAACAGAAGAAAATGTTATTCCCTGGAACAATTTGAATACACACAATAAGCTTGTTCTTTTCTGATAAAAAAGAATTTTTTCGCTGATGCATTATTATCATCAATCCGACAGATAACTCGGATAGCAGTGAATACAATAATCAACGATAGGTGTTTCAGCGAGCGATCAAGGTCCTGGAGGCTATTCCATGGACTGATCTTCCCCATTGCGTTGAAGTGCGCATTGGATTTGGAATTTCCTGGACTGGAGTATAACTGTTTTCAGCGATGACCCCGCTTTGAACTAAGCTCCGACGATCAATGAAGACGTGGTTGGAAATATCCAGGACAGCGGTTGGATATTTCTCTGTCTGTCATTCGCCACACAGCGCAACAGCCTGGAGTTATGATTTGGGGCACTATTTTATTTAAGAGCAAAACATCTTTAATTGCCATCCTTGATACCCTCACAGCATAGCGGTACTTTGACGAGATTCTGTACCCCATAGGATTGCCCATCCTTTCATGGACCCCTGAGATAACATTTCCATAAGATAATATCTGGCCGCACACGACACTTCTAATTCTGTCTTCGTGTTTATTCAAAACTTTCTTGGCTAGCGCAATCACAAGATCTTTCCCCAACGTTTCGCTTCTGATGTGCAAGCTTCACAGACCAACTCTGAATCGTATCGATTTAACTCGCTAATTTAAACATGTATGGTAAACAATTCCACAGGAAAATATCTTCCTCTCTAACAGAAAACAGTTTACATCAAGGACAGAGATGGATCAAGGTCTTGTTTATTTTTTCCTTGCTCTAATAGTTGTATTTCTCTCTCTTTTTTGAATAAAACATTCATTTTTTATAATGCTGACAGTGCTGCATTTTCGATGTATATACATCACATCTACTGATTATCGCTCAACTTGGATTGCTTCTTGGTGTATTGCTTTTTATGCTACAGGATGTATATTTGACATCATCTGCAAAAGTTAATGCTATAGTTTGACTTCATCTAAATTAACTTGCCTAAAGCAGCATTAATGCAATCGTGGTCAGAAGTAATTTCGCATTTTAACTCCTTCACACACATATATATTGCACTTTTATCTTCCAAATATTCTCATTTCTTCAAGGGAAATTCAAATAATACTTTTAGCCAGCAATCGAGTGTTTTATGCAAAGTTCGTGCAGTTCAAACAGTTAATTCGAGCAATTACACAAAATTTATTTAAAGCAAGTCATTTGTTTTAACTTCAACCCATAATTGGAGATAATTGCGTAAAATGTTGTACGTCGAAGATTGTTTGATATTTTTTCTTATGATATGTATAAAAAAAGTTGAACGTGCTATGATTCCTTTTTATTACTAGTATACTTAATGCTTCATACCCTTTTATAATAGTATTATTTTTTTTAGGATTTTTATTTTTAGAATTGGGGGAAAAAACATAAATACCTTTGAAAATTTGCGCCGTCAAATATTTGAAACAATAATTTTTTATTAAAATACCCTGTTGTTGAATCCCCATAACTCTTACAATTATTTCACCTAGCCCATAATTAGAAGAACTACATCATAAACAATATTTATCGCATAGCTACAGATGGACTGATTAAATACTAAATCTTTAACGCTTCAATGTTTTATAATAAAAGCATCATTTTTTTAAATTTTCTAAAATGCGCAGTTTAAAGCTGTATCAAAATTATTATACATAAAAAATAGGATTAATTTTTAGTATCATAGAAATTTGGTGAAAGAAATTCCATCTCGATGAAAATATCAAGCATTTCAGCTTTCAAAACTTAATGCATGTTTTATTAATTGAATGAGAGTAATCAAAAATATAATCACACTGTTATTAAACTGTAGGTAATCTTAAAAAATAATAATAATTTTATTTTTAGGGTAAACTTGGCAAATATGTGCACCCAAACACTTAATTGAAAATGTACTACACTAAAACACTTTCCACTTTTCTGAAATTAAGATATTTTATACTTTAGAGTATGGCTTTTCTCTAATGCTGTATCAAAAAAACTTCCGCAAAAAATTCTGCAATTGCCTATATTTCACTAATAATTTAGGTAATATGAGCATATTACATTATTTAAAAAAAGAGAAAACGGTATCTCTACATTTACCTTTTCCAAACAGAAATTCGATTTTACACAAATTACATGTTTGTCAACTGATAAGAAATAAAATTAAACCTTTGTTATTAAACAAATTGTATCCCAAAAAAAGAGCGCAAGTTTTTATCTATAAATTAAAATAATTGAGAATGGAAAAAAATCAGCTATATATATATATATATAAACTATTAACACAAATTATGACAAACTTAAAGGAAAAACAACACTTAATAAGGACTTGTATCATACGCTACACTCATTATCATAGAAGGAGTCACCCTCTAATTCGACGCACTCCTCAAGGAACCAGGATGAACAAGAGCAACATTGCAACCCTTCCTTGATTTTCATCATAACAGTTAACACTACAAATAGAGAAAACGCTGGATGCATTGTGTTACCTGTCATTTGCTGTTACTCTGTGTTTTGCCCCTACACCTGTGACGGGGCTTTACCGCGTTTTCACACTAATCATCTTGGGGAATCTTTGGGGCCAGAATTGAGTTATTTCATATCCAATCTTCTCAAGAAGAAACCGCGATATGCAGATTAGTTAATAGATATATAATGGGGCTTTAGTATTCGCGAATAGTGGAATAGAAGAAGGAGAAAGGAAGCTGAGATGCTGAACGCCGTGAACTGTTGGTAAGATATTAAAAATAGAAGCACAATTATAGAACGGGTTTTAGTGCGTTAAGGAATTTAAGACAGATAAAGATTCTTAGGATAACTTCTCATAAAGATAAGGGGTTAGGATCCTAGGCACTATTTACTTAGAATTTAGAAATACGTTACACCACTCCAGATTGCATCCCAATAAGACTTGTGTTAGTTGGATCAATATATTGGAATAATAATAAATTAGTTTGATTATGGCTAACTTGAGTGATCAATTATTTCCTCCTACAAATCTAGGTCGTGTAGATGAAGAGATGGTACCCCCAGGTCGGGGGGTATCACACACCCTCTCTACGACCTCCGTTGGCAACTCTCTTCTCCTTAGAAGCCAGATCTGCTGCAATTGTCAGCTCTCTTGCGATCATCCGTGATTCCCGCAGGTTATTTTCAGTGTTGGAGTTGGACTCAGCTCCTTCAAAAGTGATTCTGCTGACTACGAAGATTTAGTATTGACTATATATGAGCCATGTGCTACTATAATTTGGCCTAAGTTTTTATAAGGGAAAGGTTTATGGAAGGAAGATGAACATAAGGACGTTTAGGACGAGAGGATGGTCCGGGAGTAGGGTTATAAAGCATTACTTCCTCAAATTTCGGTACTGCCCATATTACCCTTAGTCTTACTGCCCATATTTGCTCTAGTGGCATTATTCAATACTATGCGTTACTGTTGTCGAAGGGAGAAAGAACGAAATCACCCACTCACAATAACAGATACTAAACTCACATAAGATTGCAGTCATTTATAAGCTTTTCATGTAAAATTAATTAATATATTGCGTGTTAAATCTTAAGTAAGACACCCAAAATATAACAGCAACCCCAATTTGAAAAGTAGTTGCGCTTACATTTCATATGGTCCATTAGCACTTCTGTTTGAGCCGCACAACAACACAGTCACCATTATATTTGAGCATTGACAACGCCGAAGTGCGAATGCACCAACTCAAAACCATAACGTGAAATATGAGTATTGCTTAAATGTTTACCCTATTATTAGGTAAGAAACTTGGATTTTTCATGAAGGAACGGTTGCGTGTACGGCAGTGTTTCTCAAACTGTGGGGCGGGCCCCCTAGGGGACGTTTTAACCCTACAAGGGGGCGCGAGTCTATCGGAAAGTCGAAAACAAAAGATAATTTAAAAGAATTATTAATTTGCTGAAAGGAAGCAAAACAAAATGCATTCTAACATAAAAAATAAAATACACGTTTGCACTGATATAATACACTTATAAATGTATCAGTACTGTACAATGTATAGTTTATTATTAACTTAACAATACTAAGTTAAGAACAAGTTTAAAAATTACCAATGGCCCCATGGGCATGTCATAAAATCGTATACAAAATATAATATTTATCTTGATAATTTATTCGGTTTATATAATCAAAGTCGTATTGTAGTTTTACGTCAAAGTATATTATTATTGAATTCGATACATTGTTATTGTAAGGAGGGGGCGCGATGAAAATTATGATTGAAAAATGGGTCGCAAGTACAGAAAGTTTGAGAAGCACTGGTGTAAGGCTATCGTTTTTGACTCGACAAAGTTACTTTGATTTCAGTACACAAAAGAATCTAAGCATTCAGCAAAAAAAACCCCTTCCATTCAACTCCATTCTTTTTTATTAAAGTGCGGGGTCTAAAAGGTTTTAATAATATAAATTAGCTGTTCATTTTCATTTCATAAAATTTTGCTTCGTTTGAATAAATGTTACAATGCTTCTTGTCTCTTCAAAAAAAATTATCAATTTATTTCTATTGTCATCCTTATTTATTAAATCAATCTCCTTGAAAGAAATTATACCTTTCACCTTTTTGGTTGCATCTATGCATTTTTATAGGTTTAATCATACTTTTGGCAGCAAATGTGAAAATTTTTGACAATGTATTCGGTTGATTTATTAATTTTAGACATGAAATATCAAAATATTGTTAAAATTAAAAGTCAAATTGTACAGCAAAATTTGAGAAAATTATTTTCAGCAGAAATGTTTTTGAGGTTTTGCACCTTTTTTTTAATTTTGACAAAATATCGTTAGGATTCTCTTTTATGGTTATCTTTCAGCATTCCAAACTTCACCAAGATTCAATACACACATAATATTCACGTATTATCAATGGAATGGAATGTTTTTGGCTTGAAGTTTGTATAAATATCACATATTACATTCAACTAAAACAAGAATGTTTTGCTTACATGTGATTCACACACAAATGAAAAGTATTTTTATTCGAACTTCTCCGGCAGTTTTTCTAATAAAAAGTTTAGATAATTTCCCAAAAGTGTTCTATTAATAATGAGAAAATAATTATAAATCTCACAAGATTCAATCTTTTTTTTTGTACTTTAATGAATGTCTTCACAATTTTAAATGTATCGCGTTTCAATTCTTATTGCAATAAAACCAAGTTGATCATTGATTTTTAATATTTTGAATCTTGAGTTGTTCCTACTTAATCGAATATGTTTTAATCTTCTGCAAGAATTTTATTCAAAACTTTTTCAACGACATTCTAACTTTACAGAAAACGCAATAATTTTACTGAATTAATGTAAATGAATATTTAAGTCATCGTTAGGTTAAATTGCAATAAAGAAAGAGATTTATTTTGTCGACAGAATTCTTGATGAGTGTTAAAACCCTCAGTTCCCAAGCTACTTAAATGCTTCATCTTGCCTAGAGCATCGCTCTCTGTGAAAGCTACTCCAAATCAGCTTGACCTTCAGCGACTGAAGTAACCTTGAGATATTTTTCAGCTGTGTCCAAACACTTTGTTTTGAGGCAATTTTTCTGCTGTTTTATTTCTGTCTCTGTTTCATCTAATTTCTAAGATGCTTCAATGGTAGAAAAAAAAAAAAAATTCTTCCGAGCCGGTGAGGCCGGTATGAAATAACAGAGTCTGGTTTTCTAAGGGGGTAAGGAAGGGTGTGTAGATAATACCTATGCTTCTCAGAACGTTTTGTTACAGAAACGCTGCAGGCGTGTGTATATAAAGGTGAACTTAAATCTAAAAGTAAGCTGGTTGTTGGAAACTTGCAGCCATGCATTTGGTGAGTTGCCTTTTCCTTTCATGAATCTAATTGCCGGAAATACTTTCACTTTTGTTAAGCGTCCATCTACATTTCCTTTTCTTTACTTAATTTTATGGAATATTTATTTTTTATTATTCCTTTAGACTATTCAAAAAAATTACATCAATGCAAAAGTGTATAGTTCTTGGTTTTCAAGCTTTACATAGATTTAAATTTGAAATATTGCATACCTTTTCCAAAATACACATATATATATATATATATATATATATATATATATATATATATATATATATATATATATATTACATTGTTTGTTCATGTATATTCAATTTACTGAATTAAAACATCTTGCATTAAGCATACTTCCATTTTTGTTTTCTGTATGGAAAGATGTTAATATTTAAGTAGTAATATTTTTAATGTTCTGTATTTAATGTATGTAGCTTCTGGCTGTTTCCCCGAAACTCAAAACCAATACCAAAATTTGATTATACTATCATATTTGTTGATTTTATTGCAACTAAATTTCATTGTGATTTTCCCACAATTGCTCACTTTGATTGCTGTTGTTGGAAATAAAAAATTTTTATCTTAAACAAAATTTTATCTTATCTTAAACTTTTCAAACAAATAGAGGAATCATTCCATTATATTTTACTACTTTAAATGTTATTAATGTATTCAAATGTGCAAGATATTTTTGCACTTCATAATGTTAATTCCTACTAATCTAATTCTTGCTTACATATTCAATTACGATTATAAAAAACAAAATTTTAAAAAAGTTGAGTTTTTATTACTTGTGTAATAGTTTACAAGAGATTATTTACTCGTACTTTCTCTCGATGTAATATATATACAAAAAAAACTATTATGCGTACATATACTAACTAGTAGAACCAGTAACGTTAAGCCAAACAAAATTGTAGCAGTAAACTCTCTCTGACGACGAATATAATAGGATTCCTTTTGCTTACATTTGCAAGAAATATTATTAATTAAAAGTAACTAAAATAAGTGATGTGTATAAGATTTTTACACTTTTTTGCAGTTAAATTTAAGAATTGATCAATTTTTATCCAGAAAAAGATATTTCTGGCTTATAGAAATAGGAAAGAGTAAGATTGACGCTCTTTACATTTATAAATATATTTTTTAAATGGTTAAGTATGCCTTTGATTTTTTTTAATATTTTTAATTAATGTATAGTACGAAAATTTTCCAGAAGCAATTCGTAATTCATATTCAAGAAATTTGATCAGATCATTAAGGATATTTTTTAAAAATATAATTTTCATATATTTGAATAAAATTGAAGCTTTGAAATTGAAGCTTTTTGAAAGATGTTATGAGATCCATTAGTATGACTAATTTTTTTCTAGTATTGAGTAATAGAATCGAAAAAGATTAAGTACATACATAACTATTTATCATTCTTTTCAATGTTTTTATTTGCCTTTCCCAATTTATCTTTTAATCGAGAATCTGTCAAGAAATTCAATTTTATGTTCTTGAGACCTCAATGGAAGAAGTCCAATGTAAACAGCTTTCAAACATTTCAGTTTTTAACACTTCTACTTTTATATTCAGATGTTTTCACGTACGCATTTTTTCTCATTTTATTTCAATAAGGGTGGAGTATTCTTGCATCATCATTTTTTATTTCAAATTTTCTATTTATTACTGGCCTTAACATACTATCTGGATTTGACACTGTGAGCTTCTAATGCATAGAAAATAGCAAAAGCTTGAATGATCAAAACCCTTGCTCGGAAAGAAAAAAATTTTAATAGCTTTAAAAAATACATTTATTTTATTTAGGGGCTAACTTCCTAGAAATAAAAAATTTTAAAGATATGTTTTGATTTTCCCTCAAATGAATTTGTGTTTTTACTCGGTTTTATAGTGAAAAACTATTCACAATGTTAGTTAATATTTTTTCCACCGTTTACTTATTTTATCTTGAAGTCCAAAAATAAGTAATATTCTGATTTCATAACATTTTCTTCATAATTATTACAGAATATATAAATCCCATAGATATTTATTGAAAATTATGAAAATACGCAAAATATTAAAGGAGTAATTCCTGCTTTATTGCTTTTAAAATCTGAATTTGTTGTTTAAAAAAAGATAGCACCATGTAAAAGGAAACTTTCTATTCAACAAATAACATTTTTTAAAAAACTTTATCATGTCTTTAAAGGGAACTATTTTACATAGAATCTTTAGTGCTGTATAAAAATAAAATGTCATTACTATCATTATCTTTTCTCTCTCAATGAAGATAAAAATTTCACTTTATTAAAGCATTAAATAATAAATTCATAATTTTCTGAGATAAGTGTTGTTTAAAAATATGAAATTTAAACATAGCACAGTGTTATCATTAACACATTAAGCTAAGTTAAGCACAACTTTCGTTAAAAATCATAATATTAAATTTAATTAACAGCTTGTATTAACTTTAAACTGAAATAGGTGCATGTTTCATTAGGAATTTATTCTTCTTATGTAATACTTCTAAATAAAATGAATCAATTCAAAACTTGTATTAAAAGTAGGAAAATATATTTTAATACTAGTTTAAATATAATTTCACTATTTTCTCGATGCAAACAAAAGTAAATCGAAATCATTCTTCTTAAAGCAATATAAATAGACTATATTACATTTTACAAGTTTTGCTCAATAATATAGCCTCGCCGACAAGGGCATAAGTATACTGGGGTACTGAAGTATAAGTACCCCAAATTAACTCCACCAAATTAGTTTTTTTCCCCTTAAATTTGTGAAATGTTTAAATTAATTTTTTAAAATGATTCTACTGGATCGAATATAGGTAAGAGGAACATTCAAATTTTTTATTACTATTTTTCATTAAAAAGGCAATATCATATATAATAGAAGCCTCAATTATTAAATAGAATTCATTTCAGTAGTAATACGAGATACAATGGACAAATAAACTGAGAGGATACTTATATATTCAGATGGCTTTGCTTAATTTGCATGTTTTTTATAATAGTTACAGATAATTCATTATGTATAACTGAAATTAAGATACAAAATATTTATCATAGAAACGTATTTAAAGTATTGTACAATTACATTTAGAATTGGTTATTTGGAAGTGCGTATCACCAAGAATAGAGTTAAAGTTCAGAAGCTAGTTTAAAAATAAAAAAGGTATCTTTAATAAATTTTATACAATGATACATCTTTAATAATCTATGAAAAACAAGTTTGACTGTTAGAAAGAGAAGAAGAAATTATTGGAAAGAATTAAATATTTGTCGGTCAAAGAAGTAATGGGAAATTTGTGAAAGATGTATGTGTTCAAAAAATTGAAGATTACTCTGCAGAAATTTATAAACATTAAATTCCAGCTGCACAGATAACTACACTGAATAACTACTTTTATATTGTCAATAACCCTTATAAAATTCCATTACGATATAACACAACTTCCCCAAATATTTTTTACCATTATATTTTAATTAAAACAATTGTAAAACTTTCATTTATCACCTTTTCAAAAACCATTCCTCAGGTATTTCAAAAATAGTTTTATTTAAAAATCGTATATGTGAGCAGTTACAACATACTGCTAAAAAAACAAAATTTTTATTATTCAAAAATTTACTGATACTATGCAATTTGGAACATATTACATAAATAACTGGTTTCAATCTTGTGTGCTCTCTTTCCTAATACAAGCGATAATTCGAGATTCATCAAGAAAATAAAAGAGCATTTACTTATACAAAATGAAAAACACAACATTTATAGGGAAAAAACTACTCAGTTAAATGTATGAGAAACTTCTTTTTCTCTACATAATTACCTTCTTCATTTATTCATTTGTCTTATTTATTCACGAGCTTCAGAATTCCCATGTTATACTCTTCTGCCACCAGTGGTGGCCATGGTAACCAAATGGTCATCGTCGCGAACTCGAAACCGGCATTTATCAGCAGCTGGTTCGACACCTAGTACTACTTAAAACCCTCCGTGTATAGGAGCTGATTCATATTAAATCTGTCGATTCCGGTTGGTCTGGTGTAGAAGTAAGAAGGAGGTGCAAGCTCAAGTGTCGTCCTGGCCACTTGACTGTGGTTCAAAACTATGATATCCGTCGCCAATATTTCTCTTGTAACCTTAGAGTGTGCAGCTTTAATAAACACTCACTCATATTCTGGTGCTAGTGCTATAAGGCAGGTGTCGTAATTATGAAATTCAACGAAGTCTTCAGAGTGTCATCTAAAACAAGAGGTGAATAATGTTTTCTGGATAAATTAAGTTTATTCAAGACAATACTTGCTCCACACTGCTACAGCAACTCAAGAAATGCTAGTTCAATTCTGATGGGAAATGTTTGATCATTCATCCTGTAATCCGGAGCTTGATCCTAACAATTGCCATCTTTTTCCTAAGCTAAAAGAGTTTCTGGATGGTAAAAGTTTTGAAAGTGATGAAGAGTTGGAGAATGTAGTAAACATCCAGCTTAACACACCTGATGCAAAAGAGTATAACACGGGAATTTTAAAGCTCGTGAAAAGGTACTACATATGTTTAAATATAGACGATGATTACATGAGAAAAAAAGGAAGTTTCAGGTATGTAATGGAATTGTTTTTCCGACAAGTATTGGGTTTTTCATTTTGTATTACTAAACTATTTCCAGGATGACCTTCAAAATACTGGAGCTACAAGTAAGTTTTAGAGGATTTACCAGAGAAAGAGTTACTAGCATTATAAATAGCTTTGGACTATAAGTTAACTACCTTCATGTCAAAGCACCATCATTATCCTTTAGTTTTCAAAAAACTAAAATATATTGATGTCTTATAAATCTTAGATTGTCAAAGTGTAAATTACATAGTGTTTCCCCACCACGAATTTCAAATATATCGGCTTTGCGCCAGCAAAACGTAAATTGCGAGAAACTTTGCGTTTTTAATTCCATTTAAAGTAAGAGGTCACTGAAGACAATCCTATTTGCTGCGGGAGGCTTATAAGGACCATGCTTCATCTATTTCAACTTATAAGTACTGGCTCAGACGTTTCAAATATGGTGATTTTAACTAGTATAAGGAACGTGAAAGAAGACCAGAAACGCTTAACGATGCAGAATTGGCTTCATTGTTGAACAAATACTCTTGTCATATACAAGGGGAGTTTGCAGAATCTTTGGGGATCCAAATAGTAATTTTATTATGCCTCAAAGCCCAAAGCAGGACAATCTGGGGTGCAAAGGAATTAAAGCAAAGAAACGTTGTAAGACAATCTTCCGCTTGAAAACAGCAGGTCTATAGGAAGTTTTTTTATTGAATTGTTGCTAGTAATAAAAAGTAGATTTATTATGATAATCTTAAGTGTAAAAAATAGGGTGGTAAGCATGGGTCTGTATCTACAACAACGGTGAAGTCAAATATTCATGGATCAAAGCTCTTTCTCTGTATTTGTTGGAATAAGCCAGGTGTAGTATATTACGAGCTACTGAAACTGAATGAAACCATCACGGGGATCATTACAGACTACAACTGATGCTTGGGTTTGAGCCGAGTATTAAAAGTAAAAATCTTAGAATATTTGCTGAAGCAGTATAAAATAATTTTGAGGTACGATAATGCTCATTCACACACACACACATGTTGTAGTACCAACCAAAAATTGTTTAGAAACATTTTAATAGGTTATCCTAACCCACCTTCTTCAGATATTGCCCCACAGATGATCACTCCCGATTAATGAGTTATGTCCTATCTGAGCGGTACTTCGTATTTACAAGGAATGAAACAAATAGGTCGATTCTTAAATTGCCTTTAAGGAGTCCAGCACATGAATTTTCGAAAAATTGTCGGTTTTCACTTTTTTATATTTTTTAAAGATTCAAATATTTTGTTTAAAATGATACATGATATGAAGAAATACGATAATTAGAATTATTTTTTATTTATTTTTTAAATGAAGCTACTCCTTGATGCGTATTAAATGAGCTCTGCTTGAAGCACCTGTGTTTCACGTTGCATAAGTTTCTGATGATCGCGAATCCATATGATATTCAAGTGGAAAAATAAGAGTGTATTTGGCTTGTCCAAAAGTGTATGGTTCACGTCTTTTGGATTTTAAAAGCGAAACGGGGGGGGAATTAAGTGATGAAAAAAAGTGGTAGTAACCGACTCACCGACATTTTAATATAAAAAATTCAAAGATATTATAGTATGGCTATTCAAAATATTACCAATGATCTACACAGCATGAAGACTGCTGTTTGGGCTGTTTATTTTCATCTTCTGCTTTCAAACGAGAGTCCTCAACATGAACTGTGTCCTGCGGATATAAATGTCTGGTGCAAATTTCAAAAGACAGAAGCTGAAAGTAACGAAAGGCACTATTATCACAAACACATACACACGTGCTATGTACCATAATGAAATAAATGAAACCAATTTCTAGAGATCTAGGTAATCTTATACTATTAATTAAATGTTTACATGGAAAGATCCAGAATCCAAATGAGACAGTTAATAATACCATATGGTCAAGGATTCCAAGATCTACATTTATAGAGTTAAAAACTCTAAAATTAGGGTAAGTATGGCTATTGCACAGTTCATATGAGTCATGTAGCAAAATTAATTATCTTAAAACATTGTAATATTGAACCAAGTTATAACTGTGTATCCTGCTTCAAAAAACTATATACACGTAGCATTCGAGTAGCCCAAAGAAAGCATCTTGTGATCCCAAAAAAGGCAAAATTGTTAAAAATAATGAAAAAAAGAAAATTAAAAGTCTTTTGTATGAGCAGAGAGTAAAAAAAACGCTTCATGTGCATCTGGAAAGTACTAAAAAAGTAAATGCTCAAAAAATTACAGATTTTTACTTTAAAGCCTGTTTTCTCAAAGTGTAATATTTTTCACTTTATGTACCTTTTTCTCAAAACCTACTTATCATATAATTCTCAAATTTTCAATGAGCATACTTTTAACATGTTTACGCATTTTAATGGAGGGAATTAGATATATCTAGAAGTTTTAGGTATGACTTTTTTTTAACTATATTTTAGGAGGGGGGAGGATTGTACACTTTTTTTAAAAAAATTGTAATTAATTTAAGTTTTAACAAAGAAACAAAACTCTTTGTTAAAGGGTTATTGATAATACACATAAACTACCGTAAAAATTTTATTCTTGAGAAGTAAGTAGTTTCTGAAAAAATGGTACATAAACTTACGCAATTTAACATGGGCTCTTATGGACGTGCTGGACCCCTTAAAGACCCTTCGTTCTTTCAAAGAAGAAATTTGTATTCTACCAAAAAGGTAGAGGAAAGTCTTGACTAGAGATAGATAATATTATGAGTAATCAACTTTTGCACAATAAAGTTCCAATTTTTCCAAAATAATTTTTTTAAATTTACTTATACACCTGTTATTTAAGCAAATCCTCTAAAAAATACCCCTAAAATAATTTATTTCTCCGTATACTTATGAGTTATTTAAATTTATCACTTATTTAGATATACTATACACTTCATTTCTCAAATCCTCCTTAAACATTTAAGAAATGCTATATTCTGAAAAATACTTAGGAAGGTGTGCATATGGAAAAAAATTGTCAAGTTAGTAAATTATCAGATATGCACATGACAGTCAAGTGTGTGTGTGTTTAAACAAATAGCAAACAGATCGAAGTGACTGCTTAATTCTCTTCAAAATTTATTGCTTACAATTTTTCAGTGTGTGTGTATGATTTTTCTCCTTCATTATTTAAAAAATTTCTGATCATATGAGAAAAAGTAGTAGTAATAAATGTTTTCTTCGTAACTAGAAACTAGTATAACTAGTAGTAGAAGTCGGAATGACTAACATGTTTGTTTACTCGTAAACTCTAGCTGGCCAGCTAATTTTGAAACAGTTGGGTTAAATTAGTAGATATAAGGGAAAAGAATTATCAGAAATGTGAAATAAAATGTTCAGTTATATAATTTTAAGAAACTATATATATTTATGCAAGAACCAAGCCTATATATTCTTATCAAATATCTGTTCGCTATATTGCAATTTTTGAGTAAAAAAGAAGCTTAACTATTGAAAAAAGAAGAAAATTTGACTAGAAAGAAGCATTTCGATTAAATTTGTTATTTAAATGTTTTGCATTATAAAGTTATTTGAAGTATTACACTATTAAAAGTATTTGTCTTTCGAATAACTTAAATATATCTAGTCTGTGCACTTGGCATTTTTATTGCTTGCTGTGTTTCTATATTTTTAAAGGCTTTCGTTTTCAATGAATAAAACCGTAAAAAAATGAAAAAAAGGTTGCCTATGTATATTTTTTAGCTCACTCAGCACTAACTTTTATTTTGATTCAAATTTGTTCGAAAATGAGTCTAAGAATTTTTTTTTAATTTTTAGGAAACCTTTTTAACAAAACAAAATAGGAAGCCAAAATGATTAAATATTCTTTTCTTGTTTGACTTTTATAAAATTCAATTCTAACATCTGCTAAAATCATAAAAAAAAATTTTTAAAACATTTATAATTTTTTTATTTAATTAAATGTTTGTGTTTATTTAATTTTAAAATTTTGAGAAGTATTTCTTTAAAAGGTCTACCAAAACTTAAGCATTACAAAATGAAACAAGGTTTTAGAATTGTTTTATTAATAGCGGTTTTATAAAATATTAGCAGTACAAATATTTCTGGAAAAGCATCCGAAATCTTAATTTAAATTGTAAAAATTTTTAGCGAATTAACAAAATAATTTAAAGACAACAAGGGATTTTTATTATTTACTTTTTTAAGTATTTTAAAAAATAAGGTTTTTAAGTTAAACTGGAATCGCATAGAGTTAGTACAAAAAAAAAGTTTCGAGAAATATATGAATATAAGTAAAAGGAAGAAGTATTGAAAAGCATGAGGTAAATTAACATGAATCAGATTACAGATGATTGAAAAATAAATCAACTTTAACACTTTTTGTTAAACAATTAAACAATTATTTTTTAGGAAAAAATATTTTCGATTTATACTTAACCGTTTTCACAAAATGAAGAATCAATGAAAATTAAGATTATTTTAGGTAAATTGATATCTTAGTTAAAAAAATTGTTTTAAATATTTCCAATAGTAAATTTTACTTCTACTGTCCCGTTTAGCTCACATTTTTTAAATTAATGTGAAAATTCCAAAATTTTTCATGAAATTCAAAGAGTTTTTTTCGGCGATTATCATTAACGGTTGTACATATAATAATATATATTAAAAATCGTATTAAACTGTATATCCACAGATTCCCGCATCTGAGCAAGAAACTTGGATTCGGCCAGAAGAAGGATTGCTTTTTAATGGCCTTTTGTGCTTTGTAAATGTTCGTATCCGAATCGATTTTTTTCCGTTTCGCGCTGAGTATTTTGGTTTTGCGAGTGTATAATAT
The DNA here is from genome assembly GCA_019973935.1 of Trichonephila clavipes. NCBI lineage: Eukaryota > Metazoa > Arthropoda > Arachnida > Araneae > Nephilidae > Trichonephila > Trichonephila clavipes. The sequence continues at coordinate 99,021 of BMAU01011056.1, read as the reverse complement.
AATAATAGGTCATATTTTTTCAGGAAATATGGGATAATAACACCAAACATTAAAAGTCAAATAATTATAAGTTTCTTTTCAGCAAAAATCTAGACAGGTGAAATTTTGCTTTTCAAAGCTAGTTGACTCGAGAATATTATAATATATATAAAGGGTGTTTTTTTAGAGGTATAGAACTTTAAATTGCAATAATTTAAACTTTAATTGCAACATTTGTGGCCGTATATCGGCAATAACACGGCGAATGTTGTCTTCCAAATGGTCAAGCGTTTGTGGCTTATCCGCATAGACCAATGACTTTACATAGCCCCACAGAAAATAGTCTAGCGGTGTTAAATCACAAGATCTTGGAGGCCAATTCACAGGTCCAAAACGTGAAATTAGGCGGTCACCAAACGTGTCTTTCAATAAATTGATTGTGGCACGAGCTGTGTGACATGTTGCGCCGTCTTGTTGGAACCACAGCTCCTGGACATCGTGATTGTTCAATTCAGGAATGAAAAAGTTAGTAATCATGGTTCTATACCGATCACCATTGACTGTAACGTTGTGGCCTTCATCGTTTTTGAAGAAGTACGGACCAATGATTCCACCAGCCCATAAAGCGCACCAAACAGTCAGTTTTTCTGGATGTAACGGTGTTTCGACATACACTTGTGGATTAGCTTCACTCCAAATGCGGCAGTTCTGTTTGTTGATGTATCCATTCAACCAGAAGTGCTCTTCATCTCTAAACAAAATTCGCTTATGAAAATCGGGAACAACGGCAATCTCGTTTTGGGCCCATTCGACGAATCTACGCCTTGCTTGATGATCGTTTGGCTTCAATTCTTGCACGAGTTGGATTTTGTAAGCACGCAAACCAAGATCCTTCCGCAAAATCTTCCATAAAGTGGATGGACACAGATCCAATTTCTGTGCTCGATGGCGGATGGACTCATTCGGGTCTTCCTCAATGCTACGCTCTACAGTAGCAATAGCTTCTTCTGTACGCACCGTACGGCGTCTCTGGGGATGCGAGTTATCAATTAGAGTAAACGTGGTGCGAAAACGTTCCATGGTTAATCGAATTAACTGCTCTGATGGACGATTTTGTCGACGATAAAATGGACGTAGTGCGCCATACGTATTCCGCACAGAACCATTATTTTCGAAATAAAATTGCACAATTTGAAAGCGTTGTTCAGGCGTGAGTCTATTCATGATGAATTGCCAAACCAAACTGAGAATAAATCACTTGACAGCTATTAAATCGGTCGCCATCTTGGAAAGTAATGCCAACTTAAACTTCTATACCTGGAAAAAAAACACTCTTTATTTCTTTAAATATAAATGACTCATAATTGATTATTAAACATATATTAACTAAATTGATGAATAATAAAAAATAATGTTTTTTTCAAAACTATTTTAATCATTAATAGTAAAATTTATATGGGTAAATTAGATCAAATTTTTACTCAACTTTCAAGTTTTACAAATTTGGTTTCTCATAAATTTGGTTTTTTTTTTTTACAATAAGGTAATTTTATACTAAAAAAGGTAACTATACTGAAAATATAATTATACTAAAAAGTTACATTTTTTCTCACTCTGCTCATTAATAGGAATCCAAATGCTTAAAATAGTAATCATATCCAAAAGATTATATAATTATAAAGTAGTATGCAGTTTAATCGCTTAAAATGCGAACTGAATTCTAGAAAATCAAAGATTAAATTATGGAAGAAATTACCTCGGGGAAACTGTTTTTGGTTTTGGATTCAAGAATTATGACATCTATTTATTTTTTGTTTACTTTTAAGAAAAGAATACAGTTTTCTTAAAAACTACAAAATTAAACAATAATGCAAAAGTTGAGTCTTTCAAGAACAAAATATAATTACTTATAACTTTCATTTTGGTTATATGATCATTTTAGCACTATATCACTTTATTTTGTAAAGGCAAATTTCTTTTTTTCTTTAATTGTAGTTTTCTTAAATTGCATAGTGAATTCCTCTTATATAGAAAACTTTGATAAGGTTAAAAAAAGTCTAAAATATTTCTTAATTTGAAGTTAAAGTGTGTTTATAATTATTATCATTCTGAATTCTTCTCATTTTATTGAAATTCCATGTTTCAATGTTTTGTGTACCAAGGTAATTTATTTGAACTCTTTGAATACTTTCAGATAATTCTCACAACACTGCTGGCTGGAACTTTAGCAGCTCCAATGATACAATCCCTGAATGTCAACGATGATGGCACTTACCAATTTTTTTACGAAACTGGAAAAGATGGTGGAAGTCACAAACGCAGTGAAGTGAGACAACCAGATGGTGTCGTTATTGGCAAATTCTCATATGAAGACCCTAATGGAGAAATCCGAGAAGTTAATTATAGAGCTGATGATTCCGGTTACGTCGCGAATGGAGATGTCAGCGTGGAAGGAGCACCCAAGGGACAATTCCCTGCTGAAACCGAACAAACAAATGAGGCCCCACTAGCATCTACAACAGAAGTTGAGCATCGTGAACCTCAAGCATTCCCTGCTGAAGAACATAAACCCGACGAAAGCCAAGAAAGCGAAGTTCATGCAGATGAGGAACATAAGTCGGAAGATATCAAAGATCTTTCTTTAGAAGAGTCTACAGTAAATGATCCACCTGAGGCATTTCCACCAGGATACTTCTTAGAAAAATTCCATGGTTTGAGAAGATTGCCAGAACCAACAAAAGATGAACCATCGACTACAGAACAGGAAAGTACTGAAAAACCCAAAGAGGAATCTGCTCCAGCAAAAGAAAACCAACCAGTCGATCAACCTGGTGAACAACCTAACGATGTTCTCAAGATGGAAGACCCGTACAAGCTTAACCTCAAAGCTGCTCATGAAATGGAATTATTCATGCACCTTCGGCCCTTTCAGAGTTTTTCGCCTCAACAGATGGATACGTCAATGTTTCACCAGCCCGTGTATGTATTTTCTTATCAACACCCCGACTCTTACGGGTATCATTACTTCTTCTGAATCCATAACGGCAGCTCTTATTCCGAAAACTGCTTGGTTGTATTTTTATTGTGTATGTTGACAAAATGGTTAAGTGAATTTTAATTTTCTATCATTTAAACTTGTGTAACGTTGATTTTCGTTTTAAATAGGGAAACATACCTATGAAAAAGAGAAACAGTGCTTAAAATATCTACACACAATTTACCCATTATCACCTTACTTGCTAATTGACTTTATATGGTGTATCAGTTTTCGAACGTTATACTGTTTAAAATTATTCAGAAAGTGATTTTTTTGAGTATGTGAAAAGAAAGAAATATTTCTTGTGTTTATGTGTGGTTAATGTTTAATAAAATACTTCGTTTTAAATTAGAAAAAATAAAAACAATTTGCATTTGTCATTTATGTATTTTGTAACAGCAGTTTCAATGATGAATCTACAAATGTACAAATCTTATAATTCTCATTAAGTTATAATATAATTTGCTTGTACTGTCAGATTTAATATAATTATTACATTACTCGCACAAAAAATTAAGTTTGATACAATCAGAAATATGATTATATATATTTTAGAAAAATATTTAAATGAATTGAAGAGCAAATGAGAAAAGAGAAATAATCAAAAATGTTAATGAGCATAAGTTATTTAAAGTTTAAACATTAATAAACAACGAAAACAATTGATAACCTTTATAATATATAAACACTGTGTAGCAATATTATATTGACAACCCTTCAAAACAATATTGTACCACCTTTTCCCCCTAATACTCAATATATTCTTCATGGCATGAATTCTACGAACTGGTGGTAGGTAGTATGAGAAATTTGAGACATTATCCAATGAATTGCTCTTTTCAATGCCTTCAAATTGGATGGTACTGGATGCAGCTGCTCATTGCCCTGTTTGATCTCATCCCCTAGATCAGGGGTGGCGAACCTTTATATATCAACGTGCCATTTTTTCTGAAGAATTGTTTAATGATGCATAGACGTGCCGTGTGTCAAATAATTTTTAAAAAATTATAAAACTAAATACTATCAACACAAAACTCTATTTAATACGAAAAAATACCTTTTTCACAGTATAGTTATAAATGTTTTAGTTATACGTGTAATTCAAATTAAAGTAACATTAGTGTGACTTTGTTGTTGCAGATTGGGTGACAAATAACTTATATTAGGGTTGTAACGTGTTACTTTTTGTTGAATACGTGTTGAATTTGAGTAGTCTGCCAAACGGCTTCTCGGTTTCTAAGCAATTAAGTTATTTTTGTTGTGGTTCAGTCTTTTTGAAAAGAGGGTTTGTGATTTGTTTCAAAATACCGTTTTACAGACGATGTTTTGCATACCACTATTCCAGAACATAAAAACAACCACTTTGTCGCCTTTACTAATAATTCCATGTTTCTCGATTCACCAAATTTGAAATTCTCTGTTACACTTACTATCTTGAACTTTTTGTTCTTTTGCTGAACTAGCCATGTTAAATAACAGTTAAAAATCGTAAATATAACGCAGATAAACTTTAAATTTCTGTTATATCAATGAAATTGACTATGCTATACGTAGACAAACTTTACATCATAAGCAATTGTAGTCTACCACGTAACTAAGTCAAGACAATATAACAAACGAGTGTGCTCCCGGCGACCGATCACTCGCGTTTGTTCGTAATACTTCATAGTAAACTTTAAAAAAAATGCAAATCATTTTGATCCCTGGCGTGCCAAAATATTGTGTCGCGTGCCATCAATGGCACGCGTGCCACTGGTTCGCTATCCCTGCCCTAGATTCTCAATTCTATTAAGATCTGGTGATTGTGCAGGCCAACTAGGCGAGGTAAAAAAAGTTTCTGTCATAATCTTTGAACTATCTGGAGACAACGCCAGTTTCTTACAAGGATCATTGTCTTGCTGAAAGTATACAACTTTGACAGAGTATTTTATTTATACAAAAGTATGTACTTGATCTGCTTAAGGAGTGTTGGAACCTCTCTCTCTCTCTCTATACTGACAATGTTAAATTGGCTGTTTTCGATGTACCTTTTCTCAAAATCTGTTTTATGTACATGCTTGAAATTTTTCATACTATTAAAGTACACCTCTCTCATTATACTAAAATGAGCTTTTAGCTAATTTTGAATTTTTTAATAAATTATGAAATATTTTATCAAACATTACGAAATTTGACCCATTTTTTACTTAAAAAAATTGTAAAAATTAAATTTTTGAGTTTTTTACAAAAAGCTCATTTTAGTATATATTAGACATCATTATAAATAATTCATAAAAAATTCACATACCTGTGAAGAGTAGTTTCTCATAAAAGGTACATCGCACATCAAAATTTACATTTTGAGATAAATTGATTTTAATGTATACAGTGAGACTTCTAATTGGCTAGGAAATAAAAAAAATAAAAGGCTCAATTTAAAATAAAAGATACATGTTTTGGTTTATATCAGACGTTCAACTTTTAAGCAAAAACGAAGTACTTTGTTCACATTTTTCGTCATCCAAATGGGTGTGTCCCAGTTTCAATGATTAATTAAAAATAGGTTTTAAGGGCTTTTAATTACGCTAGAGGTTAAAGTAAGAATTCTATTTGTAGAAAGGATAAAATCTATACAATTTAAAAATGTAAAAATCTCAAATTGTCAAAAATATAAGATTTTAGCTTTCCAACACCCCTTAAACACTTAAATATCTTTGGGTATTCAGATATTCTTCCCACGAATCAAACGACCCATGCAATACCAATTCAACATCCTCAAACTCCTCCCCAAGCTTGTTACAATGCAGTTGGCATTCATACTTTCATTATGTTTTCTCCATATTCACTCTATGCCATCTACATGGTGTAAAATAAAACATGATTCATTGGACCACATGATCCTCTTCCAGTCATGTGTAGTCCAATCCTTGTAGTCATTTGCGAACTGGAAACGTCCGTTCGTGTTCAAGGACAACAGAAGCGGTTTTAGAATGGGACATCGGCTACCATACCTTATATGGTGTAATGTGGGGCTAACAGTTCGTTGAGAGACATTCGCAGTTGCTCCTTGATTAAGATTTCCTGCAATCTGATGTACCATTGTGCTATTCTTATAGGAAGAATTTTCGAAACTCTCCTTTCCGAGCGAACTTTCAGTTCTCAGTGATGACTCCAAGCCCTAGGATGGGAATCCATTCTCTGTAATCATTAACCCTCTAAGTGGATACCTTCCTCCTGAAAAGTTATTCCGAAAGCGTTTACTCTTATTTTGCTATTGCCTTCAAAAATGCAACATACTTCAATTCTTTCCCCCTTTTAGAACTTGGGAGGTCGAACGGGGACAATTTTATGACCTAGTTCGGTTAAACCTTTAAAAGGGGGAAAGGATTTCAGAAATGTACGGCTAATCCGCTTTTGAAAACGTTACTTGAAGGCAGAAAAATCCGTGCAGTCCATTTTCGAAGCATCTTTACACTGACGGAATTTTCCGTGCTATCCGGTTAGAGGGTTAATAACTGCTTCTCTCAAACACATCACAAGTGCAGTCCTTTTGCAAATACTGGTTCCAACGCTTTGAGCATCTTCAATTATTCCACGTTCTAAAACAGATAAATCACATTCGTACCCTATTTCTTACAGCAAGAAATTGATACTTCACTAATCCAGCATTCCCCATTAATAGCTATCCAACTTTCTTGTGGCAGTTATGTGAAGTTATAGTTGATCCCTTTTAAAGTGTCAAGTAGTCTAACAAATTTTGACCACTCAGTGTAAAATAATAGCTTATAAAAAACACACAAATGCTTATTTTAGAACTATTTCAGATATCTTATATATTAGTCAGAGTCTTGGATTTCATTATACGTGGAGGCAAAAATTCCTCGTATTTTAAAAATGAAATAAAAAAAAATATCAACTTCCATTCATTCAGAAAATAATGCAATTAGATTTTATTTGAAGAATATGGCAGCTTTTAAAAGCGATATGTTTTTGAGTAATTATAATTAATGAAAAAGGAATTTATAAAAGTATTTCAATAATCATAAAAAAATTGTTATGCTTCCTTTTCAAATAAGAAACGTATTATACACATTAAGATAACATTTGGATTTTATTGCGTTAAAAATAAAAATTCTGTTTGAAACTAAATATTTCCTTATTAATTACTATGCTGATTCGATACTCAGCAAATTTTACATAAAATTAAAGATAAGTAACATGATTTTTGTATCCAATATTCGTTATTTACTCTTAATTTAATACTTTTATCACCCAAATCTATTCAGTTTTTATAGGTATAATTGAGCTTTCTTCTTCGTTATGTACTGACTCAAATTTCATTTAATTTCTTTTCAATTTTGTGTTTAAGATAAAAAGTATTTTCTTGCTCCTTCGTTTTCGCTTGGGATGTTTAATATTTTTAACAACTCGCTAAAATTTTAAAACAGTTAAGATTAATATAAAATGGAACATCTTAGTATGTAAATAAAACATAAGAAAATATTGCTTCTGTATAGCTTTTTTTACGTATTATTATATCGTCAACCGATTTCTCTAATCAAATTACATTGCCAAATCAAAAGATATCGCCTAATTCCATTACCACATGTTTGAATAAGGTTACTGTGTTTGCATATGTGAGGGAACAATTTTCTACAATTGGCTACATTGCGACATTTGGCAACGTTTCTTTATTTGACGAATTGATCGACGGTGTAAGTCGTAAATACCGTTTTTTTCTTGAATGAAAAGGAGTCAGAAACATCTATACCGACAATGTTAAATTGGCTGTTTTCGATGTACCTTTTCTCAAAATCTGTCATATGTACATGCTTGGAATTTTTCACCGATCATACATACTTGATATTTTTCATACTTGAAATTTCTTTATAATATATTTATACTGATGGCTAATATATACTGAAATGAGCTTTTAGCTAATTTTCAATTTTTTCATAATTATAAATATATCATAAAAAAATTTACATACCTGTGAACAGGAGTTTCTCAGAAAAGGTACATAGAACATCAAAATTTACATTTTGAGATAAATTGATTTTAATGTATACAGTGAGACTTCTAATTGGCTAGGAAATAAAAAAATAAAAGGTTCAATTTAAAATAAAAGATACATGTTTTGGTTTATATCAGACGTTCAACTTTTAAGCAAAAACGAAGTACTTTGTTCACATTTTTCGTCATCCAAATGGGTGTGTCCCAGTTTCAATGATTAATTAAAAATAGGTTTTAAGGGCTTTTAATTACGCTAGAGGTTAAAGTAAGAATTCTATTTGTAGAAAGGATAAAATCTATACAATTTAAAAATGTAAAAATCTCAAATTGTCAAAAAATAAGATTTTAGCTTTCCAACACCTCTGAAGGGAATGAAATTTTTTAAAGAAAAATATTTTGACACTAAGCAAACATTTTGAAAAGTAGTTTATTGGGATTCAAGTTCTACGTCGATTTATTTCAAATACTTTATAATCTTAAGACGAATTTTCTTTATATATGATTTTACATTTATTCAAAGTTTTAGATATGCTTAGAGCTGATCTCGTATTTTGTTTTTTAGCAGGTCTATGACACTCATTTGAACATACGGTAATAAAAACACTTTGTTAATTTTTCTCACCCAATAATTTTCCTTCAAAGTCTCTTTCTAATGTTAAAAAGGAGAAATATTTTGACAGCTCATCATTATAATTGTTGAAAATAATTGATGTGGAAACGATTAAATTCCCTGTGTTTTCTTTTTTATAGCATAATATAGGGAATTTATTCACCGCTTATTCACGTTGAATCCTTTTTTGAAAGATATCAACACATGAGATAAAAAAATTGTTTATCCATTCAAACATTAAAAGATAAGTAAAGTACGAATAGATAATAAGTTCATCAGAACTTGGTTTTGTCGCATACTATTCGTAGAATATCAACTTAAACGTATACTGAATATCAGGATTAATGGGTAAGAAATACTTTGTTTCATTTAAAAGATTTAAAAGAATTGATGATGTAATTTTAATGTTAAATAATGATTTTATCATATCAAAAATTATATCAAAAGCAAATAAAAATCTCATTGATAGCTTCAACAACAGCTTTATTCACTGGGTAGCATAATTCATCGTGAGATGAGTGCTTTATGTGCTGAAACACGGTCCAAGTTTTTTTTTCTTCTTTTCAAATAAATTATCTTGTTATGGATCATAGAAAAATCATTTTAATTAAAGCAGTTTTATTACATTAAGCACAATAAATTTTTCCAAAATTGAAATAAAAACGTTAATAAGCCTGATTTTATATTCTGGAATGTAACAATGAGCCCAATAAAAATGAAATCGATTATTTTGGTCTTTGTAGCCTAATAAATATTCAAATTAATTTTTATCTTAATGTCAATAATGTGATGTTCTAAAGTACTCATGTAAAAAAATCGCACACATTATTCATTGGAAGGGCCGCCTGCTTTAAGAAGAAAAAAAAAACATTTTTCAAAAATTGCTTTCCTCCGTTTTGTACGTTTGTACTACAAATTAAATTCAATTAAAAAATAACTGTCTCAGACTTTGGATTTAAAATGTTTTCGGATAAAAATACTGCTTTATGTATATTGCTCTCCTATTGATTGATCTAAAAAACAAACATTTGTAAGTGAAGAATGTGTTGCTAGAGAGAGATATAGTGGATTATTTTATTTAAGAAATTTTTAAAAGAAGTAGTGTCAATTAATTAATTATAATATTATTTTAAAATACATGTTAATAAATATTTTAAGGTATCCGACTTCATTCGGAACCAGGATTTTTCAAAAGCGTATAAATGGATACTAGTTATGATATTTAGTGTCACTTAGATTAGAAAATGAATATAAAATTGTTTTAAGAATAGTATTACAATAAAAAAATATTTAATTACAATATTTTGACAAAAAATGAACATAGAATGACCAATTTTCAAAATATCCTCCTTTTGTGAGAAATGCTTCTATTATAATAATATTTTGCCTGTATATAGCTCAATGACCAATTTTCAAAATATTCTCCTTTTGTGAGAAATTCTTCTATAATAATAATATTTTGCCTGCATATAGCTCAGACCCCTGTACAGAGGCCCAACTAGAATTTTTGAAATATATAACTTAGAAGTGGGTTTATCCCTGTTTTACGACAACAGAGGGGAGAAATTTTAAGAAAAAAACGCCGATAATTATTTCAATTGGTTATAACTCTGAAAATAATGTGAATTTTTCAAACAAAATAGTTGAGACTCTATGGAGAAGTCTTTACTTTATATAAGCAAAATATTATTATTTTAGAAGCATTTTTTATAAAAGGAGAGCGCTTTGAAAAAAGGTTATTCTAAGACAATTTTTAGCCAAAATATTGTATTTAAATTTAAAAAATTTGTCAAAATGTCCTTAAAACAATTTTATACATGTATTCTAATCTAAGTGACACTAAATATCATAAAAATTATCCATTTATGCGCTTTTTTAAAATAATGGTTCCGAACGTAGTCGGATATCTGAAGTGCAACTTTAGTTGAGTTTTTTCTGTTATATTGTGTAATGTTAAATTTAAGTATACAGATTAATTTTAAGTATCATAACGAAAAAGATGCCTAGATAATGCATGTAGATAAATATTTTAAATAAAACTTCAGTTATAAGATTTTTATTTTATGTGTAATGTTACACTAAAGTATACAGATTAAATGATAATGTTGCTACATTGTAGATAAATCAAGGATTTTACATTAAGGAAGTGCTTCTCAAACTTTCAATATTGGCGACCCAATTTTCAATCATAATTTTCATCGTCCCCTCCCCCCCAAAAAAATACAATGACAATGTATTGAAAGAATAATAATGTACTCTGACGCTAAAGCTACAATGCGACCTTAATTGTGATGCGACGCTATTTTAAACTTATTTAATTTCTAAAACTTTGAACCCAGTTTCTTAATTTCACATCGCATCATGACTACAAGTTAAGTTAACTTATTCTAAAATTAAAACACTAATCTCACACTAAATCAAATACTGATCGTATAGTTTTATAAAACATTATTAAATTTATTTTAAGCACTTGTATATGGAAATTTACTTTACTACAAGATCAAAAATTAACTTAGCTTGAGATAGGGAGGGAGCTGGGGAATGGACATGGTTGATCCCCTGAAATCTCCGGGTTTTGTTTTTATTATTATCTTCTGCAGCTCTGGGATCGGCTCTCTCTGTCTAAAATCTGGGTGCGTCCCGTTTTTATTCGGCGACTTTTCACACCGAAATCCTAGGGTGGACTTTTTGTCTTGTCCAGTATAATTTCTCTGATTGGTCCCGAGGCCAGCGCAGTGTTACGCCACCTCACAATTTATGGGTTTAGTGAACTTTTTTAACGCGGGAACTTTCTTGACGCACACCACCAAAAGGAATTTCACCACATCCGGTCCGGGGGACTCACATACAAATTCCAAGCCGTCTCAGGGGTGAATTCTAAAATAGGAAATTCTGGCCTCCCATCAATTGTAAACCAACAAATTATCAATATAAGTATCAAATTTTGTATTGTTGGTTTTGAGTAATATATATTTTAAGTTAATTTAAATATTATCTTACTTCACATAGTTCAGAAGGTATTTTGCTTTGCTTCCTTTCAGTGAATTAATAATTTTTAAGCAATGATTTATTTTTGACACCCCCCTCTAGGGGAGGGGCACCTCACAGTGTGAGAAACGCTGCATTAAGGTCAACTTTCAGACGGTTAAAGAAAATCTGAATATTCAAATAAGTTTCCTTCGTTTCAATAGGTATTTATTATATCTTACCGAGTAGCTAAAATTTAGTTTATATACGCTCAGTAACATTGAAAATAGCGACCCAAGAAGGAAGTTAAGTACAATCGCGAAAGTTTGCAAATAAGTACAGCGTAATGTGATATGCAAATGATCCAAGTTTGTGCCAATACGCATGCTCATACACGCCGAGGTGGCGCTACAATCAGGAAGAGGGTGCTATATAAGCCAGCGCAAATTCAAAGATTCATAAACGTGACGATTACCCGCCGATTGTAGGAAGACTTTGGTAAGCGAAAATACCAGGGAAACGTGCTAGAAGACATTTCTCACAGCTAAGCGAGTTTGAGAGAGGCCTGATCATCGGGATGAAAACTGCAGGCTGGTCGACGCGCCGTGTTGCTGGCCAGGTGGATCGTTCGGAGTGAGCCGTTAGAAATTGTTGGGAGCAATGGACACGAGAAGGTACCCACGCGCGGAAAACCGGGTCTGGAGCGACCAGGAAAACCACGAGGAGAGAAGATCGAAGGATCGTGCGGCAAGCACTTGTGTACCCCACAGTGATTCGTTCAACGATACGAGCAGACGTAGGCGTAGTAATTGTTCCACAAACAATTTCCAGAAGCAAATCTTAAATCCAAGCGCCCTTTCCGTGCACTCCCTTTAACACCGGAACATCGGCAACTGCGTCTACAGTGGTGCCAAGACAGATCAATGTGGAATGTCACAGATTGGCAAAAGGTTGTGTTTAGTGATGAATCCCGGTTTGTTTTGGGGACAGGTAATAACCGTGTACGGGTGTGGAGGTGCCTTGTGAGCGGTACAATTCCCCCCACACTGTTCTACGTCACACTGCCCGCACAGCTGGTGTAATGGTCTGGGGGTCATAGCCTATGATAGCCGGTCCACTTTAATTGTGATGCGTGGAACATTAACGGGCTAACGTTATGTTGATGATATTCTTCGACCCCATGTAGGACCTTTCCTAAATGGTCTCCCAGGGGCAATTTTCCAGCAAGATAATGCTCGTTCGCATACAGCAAGAGTTGCTCAAGACTTCCTACGTCATTTTCAGACTCTTCCATGGGCGGCCCGCTCCCCCGATTTGTCCCCTGTAGAGCACGTGTGGGATCTGCTAAAACGGCAGATGCCATCGTGTCACTCTGTACATGATTTAGAGTTGGCTGTTTAAGATTTGTGGGCCCATCTGCCTCATGACAACATAAGGTGTCTAATCAACTCAATGCCGGACCGTGTGGCGGCATGTATTGCAGCTGGAGGTGGTCCAACGCGCTATTGAAGTTGCCCAGTATTTGTGTCGTTGCACACCCTGTATTCGTTTAATTGTCTTGTTTTTGAGATCAAGTGAATCTCTCATCTGTGTCATTATCTGTATTAAATTTCATTTCAATCCGATGCTTTCTTCTTGGGTCGCTTTTTTCAATGTTCCTGAGTGTATTTGAATTATTTTTTCCATTTAATGAGTAAAATTGATTATCAGACTGGCATCACAGAAATAAACAACATATTTCATCAAAGAGCGGTTAGATTTATTCAAGCATAAATAAATAGGATAATAGAGCAAAATAATTTCTATAGAATACCGAAATTAAGCTGTAATATATTAATATTTCAACAATTTTCAGTCCAGGAAAATATGAAAAGTATATGTCCTGTTTTTTCAGATTAGACAATTATAACCCTAAAAATAAAACGATCTCCCAAGTGTATTTATTTACAGAAATTAGGCCTAAAGTACCAGTAATATTTAAAAAATTACATTTCGATTTTATATTTTTATGAAAAATTATTTTGATTTGTTAGTTTAAATTTAATCAGCGGAAAAATATTTTTTTTTGTTAAAGAAATATAATTTGTGCAAAAACCAAAGAAATGCTATTAAAGGAGCTTGTAAAGTATAAATAAATAAATTTACAATAAGTTGGTAAAGAAAGCAGATCCAAGCAAGATTTAGTAAAAATTAAGATAAAAAGTCATTAAAGTTTATTTTAATACATTTTATAAATGTGTCAATTAGATGAAAATGAGAAAAGAAAATCCATTCACCATGTTATCTCAATAACATGCAACAAATTTTTAAAATATGTGCAAAACTGAAAGAATCAATAACCTAAAAACAGGTTATGAAATAGTTAGGAATGATTCATGTTGGTTATGAGAACAAAAAATGAATAAATAACAATTGCAATTTGAACGATAAAATTATCATTGCACTACTTTCGTTTGGAATGTCCCCTTTAAGATATACTTGTGAAAATGTCAAAGTCCATAAACACATCATTTCAACAAATGAAAATTCCTGTTAACAAAATTGACACACAAAAAAGACAAAAATTGACAACACACACACTCACACATAAAAAATTCTTAATTTTTAATTATAACCAATAATAGCAATCTTTAATATGACTGATATTTTGTACACTTTCTTTAATGTGATTTTTCAGTAAATATTGGCAAAAAATAAACTGCAGAATTTATTTTATCTGCTACAAGTTTCCATAGAAGAGCTCAGTATTTTTTGAGAAAATATTCAACACTATTCAAAATTAAAAAAAAAACATAATATTTATTTAATCTCAGGAACTTTTTTAATAAAATAGTTTTTGAGTATGTGAGAGATTCTATACGAAACAAAAGAAAAAATTACGGAAATTATGAAATTGCGACTGAATCTATAAATTGGTTTTAAAATACTACAGTTTTAATTGCATCTAAAAGTTTTACAAAAATTATTTCTTTCCGCATGGGACCTGACCATATATCTCTCATGTTGCTTTATAGAGTGAAATTAATAAACTCTCACTTTCCCTCACTCACTCTCAGTATAAAACCAAAGGCCTCAAAAATAATATATATTCTAATTTGAATTCTAAAATTCTTTATTTGTTTTTCGCATTTGATTACAATGAAAACTTTTGACAATTAGTACATTCTAGTAAAGGTTTAAAATTTTCAATGAAAGACCTAAGAGACTGAATACTGTAAACACATTATTAAAACACACACAACTAAGTTAAAATCGCAGAATATTGAAGTTGGCTGAAACGAAAATCCTCTTGAAAACAGAGGTACATTTTTTAGCTGAACATTTTAATTCACTCCGTATCATTGTTTTATATCAGGGGTCGACAACCTTTCAGCTGTGGCGTGCAAAACCAATCTACCAATATGATTCAACGTACCACACAGTAGGATATTTTTTTAACAATTTGATTCCCTTGATTGATAATACATGCAGAAATAGAGAATAGAGATAAATAATTTAGATTTACAGTTTTATTACATGTTAATTTTACATCATTTAAAGATTTTTCTTAACGTAAAAATAAACAGCATAAACAATATAACTATTTCTTCAACAAAAATTTTTTAAAAAATTTAATTGTACATATATTGTATTTTTAAACATATTTATTAAAATAAAAAATAGAGAATGTAAAATGTGAGTTTATTTCCCTTAAATAAAAAGATAAATAAAAATTTTACTGTAAAACCTTGTACTTGCACCACTGTACTTTTATATCACTAAATCAGAGGTGTAATGTGTGGCATTTAATTTGGCATGATTCTGAGCAATCAGTTGTTCACAATTTCATTGTGAACTCGAAATATGTTTCATGCGAGGAAAGTTTTTATTTATGTAGAACCAAAAGCAAAATTCGGAGTACATGCAATTTTCTCTTCCCAAACAATTAAATCTCTCCATCAATGATATTCAGTAATTTACGAAATAGCGGTAAATTTATCTTTAGAGTTATATTTCAGATTATTACGTTATTCCGTAAATAAATGTCCACGATTCTGAAGAGGTTTGTCAAATATGGTCCTTTACAAATTTATCAACTTCCATCGACTCAAAAATTGACAAACTTGTAGAGTAGTGAAGAGTGCCAGTGAGAATTGTACGGCGTGCCACATGTGGCATGCGTGCCATGGATTGCCAACCCCTGTTTTAGATTAAACACTGTTTTTTGAATTCTCTTATGCTGTAAAATTAATAACGATTCAGAAATTGCGACTCTGATATACGAAAACATTTATTTTAAAAATCAAATTTGTATTTTATGAAATTGATTATTTGAATTCTAAATAAAATCAATTTTACAATTTTTGTATTGATCTACATCAGCGATACTCACCTGCTGCGGCCCGCGGGGCCGCATGTGGCCCACTGAGCCTTTTTAAGTGGCCTGGCCATCGCCCATTGCTCTGAGAAAGTCACTTGTTTAAGAACAATGTATAAAAAAATTTGGTGGGAAATTCTTTGTCAAGAAATATAATACATCAATTTTGCTTTTTCTTGTCGGTGTCATACGGGTACGAATTGATATTCCTTTACTATTTGGAACAGTTACGGTTAGTGATAACAGACAACAGTGGAATGAACAGTGGGTGGAATTAATTTTTAACTATCTTTCATATCTTGCAAGTGAAAAATATCCGAAGAAAATATATCGTTTCAAGACGATTGGGAAGTTGACTATTTTGTAGCGAAAAACAAACATGGATCATTAATTGTTTGATTTGTCACCAAAGTGCTATATTTAAAAATTACCAACAAACAGGAATCATTCAATGACACTTTTCCTCGAAGATCTCTTTCAAGAGGTGATTAGTAGGCTTTTTCTTGAATAATTCTAGCAACAGCAACAAAGTGTTTTATCAGTGGTAATATCACAGTGGTAACAAAGACACCCCATGAAGTTTGTTATATTATTGGTAATCTTATGAAACCGCGTATGCTGATGCATAAATTGTGAAGGAGTGTTTCTTAAATGCTTCTAATTTAATGTTAGTAACAAAAATAAAAAATATATAAAAGAATAATATTTAAAAAAAGCAAAACGAATTATATATAATATTATGATCAATATTTTTCACATTTTAAATTTCCAATGTTATCTTGATCTTAAAGCATTTCTCCCCCCACCTCCCCCATTTATTCTCATGTTGCGGCCCACTTGAAATAACTAACATATGTATGCGGCCCGCGTGAAATGGCTGACATATGTATGCGGCCCAGCAGAAAAAGGGTTGAGTACCCCTGACTTACATATTTAGAACTTTTTTTTCATGTTGCTCATAACTTACTCCCCATTCTTCATTTCTTAAGAAAATGAATAATTATTCTTGAATGAACAGGCATATGTTTATTAGTATCATGTTATTGGTAATCATTACAAACCAGTAATTCTATAGGCTGTGGGCGTGTTTGCTTAGTGGTCATGGTCCCGGACTCGTTGCCAGCGTTATCGAGTCACTAGCTCGAATACTGATGCGACTAAAGACCAGGCATGTAGAGGGATTGATGCACGTTTATTCTGTCGTGGTTCTGTCCTCACATTGGTAGGGTGTGGAAGTTAAGAGAGTGGATTGATGGCTCAGATATCACCCTCGTAACTTGATCGCGGTTCAAAATCAAAAGTTCCGTCGCCAATAGCCGTCGTGTTGCTTTAAGAAAGACGTTAATAATCACTACCTCAATCCTATAGGCTACTTATAAACAATAAAATTGTCTCTTGATTGAGAAAGGATTTGATTTTTTATTTGAAAGGATTTTTTTATGCATGTACCATTAACAGTTACGTAGGATATTGAAATTTTCAAAAGCTAAGTAGATATTTGCAATGGAAGTAAAAAAAAAAGTAAAAAATATAGTTTAGGAACTCTCTCTCTCTCTCTCTCTCTCTCTCTCTCTGAGTAATATAGAAAATAAACTGAAACTTTTATCAATTTTAGAAGCTAATTTCTTAAAATTATTTTCCGAGCTCATATAAAAAAATTTGTTTAGCATGTCACGGGCAAATAGTTCAATATATACATTTTGCTGTTTTTCTAAGACTAGGACTTGATTTCTTTCAAATTCAAAATAAAGAGATATTATCACCTACATTTGTCTTGTTTATCAAAATGTTTCCCGCGTTTTCTGTGGTCTTCAAGTTAGATTGAATATTGGCTAATCAAGCTATGCTCCAAAAAAACATTAAAATAAGAGTCAGAGGTATGTGCATACGTTTTTTATGCTGAGACATAAAAGATTAAATTTTATGAGAATCACTAAATTTTGAATGCTCCGATGGAAAGCTCATTTCAAAAATATTATATTGTGAATTTATTATTCAATATTCAGAAAATGAGGCCGGCTGGGTGGCGTGGTTGATTTTTCACTGGCCTTCTGCACCTAAGGTGGCAGGTCGGAGGATTTTCATAATGCTAAAAATCGACAGCAGTCATGTCGTATGATTATACAGCATATAAAAGATCCCTAGAGTATCTGTTTGGCTTCGGGCCTCTCGACAAAATTAAATCCTATTACAGGTTCGCATCATCAGAGCTCAGGTGGCTCCCTCCAGGGAGGAAACTGGGCGTCAAAATTACCTGCGGCGATTGGTGTTGCACTAAAAAGATATACCAGCTTCCGGGGAATATACTAGGTCTGCAATCGTAAAACACCAATCACAGCCCATTAGAAAGAAAAATAAGTAATTAAAAAAATTAATTTAATTCTTACTTAAATCAACAAAGAAAAAATTTATTTTAGCTACTTTTTTATTAAACAGTTACAATTAATATAAATATGTATATACATATGACAGAATCATAACATTAAGTGGTAATTAATTTTTCATCAATTATCATTTAAGTATCGTATTGTTATCCAAAACAATCGTGTATATAAAATTTCAGTTCAACTGAATGCTTTAAAACGTGAGAAAAAAAACCTTTTCAAGTTTTGACACAAGTCGCCAAAATGATCGCTAAGTCGCCAAAAATGATGATAATGTGGCTGTATTTGTAATTCTTTAAACAATTAGTTTTAATCAATTAATTTTTATTAATTTTCATTAAATTACTGTATTGTCATCCAAAATAATCATGTATATAAAATTTCAGCTCAATTGAGTGCCTTATAATGTATTTTATTAACGATTGAAAATTCCACCAATAAATAAATACATGGAGCGTGTGAGCTAATAGTAGGAATTGAACAAATATTCTCAAAATGATTAAACCTCATATATACTTTAGAAACAAGTTGATATTTTGCCTCTTTTTCTGCTTCAATCAATATATTTGTTGCTGAAAGTTAGAACTTCAACTTTAAAACTTCTTTCAATTTTACAAATTTTAAACGCTTTTATACTCCGAAGATTATTTCTAAATGACATATTCTTATGAAACTTCGAGACGATTATTTGCATTCTTTCAAGACATTTTACACATAACGTAGAGTTTACCGATATCCTTGATATTTACGGCTTTTCTTTAGATGCAATTGTTTTCTCATGATTTCATACATTTGAACCAGATAATAAAAATAAATATGAACGGAACGGAACTAAAAATTTTCTTTACTTGGGAAAGAGAGAGTAAAACACACAGGAGTAAACACAGATTTCTGCAAGATTTTATAATGTTCATCTCCATCATGCGAATAAAAATGTCTTAAAAAGAGCAAAATAAAAAAATTGCTTTGAAAAATGGATTTTATTTTTCCACTGGATGAAAATTATGATAAAATTTAAATTCTACTTATTCAAAGGCTTTGAATCAGCATAAGAATCCAAGCAACTGATCTCTATAAATGAAGTACACGATTTTCTAATATTTTATTTATTGCATATGTTTTTAATAAATATAGAGTTTTTATTAAGAAAAACGTGAATTTTTTGCTACGAAATGGCGAATTTGCTATGAAATATTTTCAACAATCGCAATTCAATGTCTTTTATACCTGATGAAACGTAACTCAAAAAGAATACATATTTCTTATTTAAATTTATATATTAAATAAAATCCAGAATCTTACAATATTTAACAATTCAGAATGACTGAATAAAACATTTTACTTTATAAATACAGCATTCTGCCTTTAAAAAATTAATAAGGAAATTCACGTGTTTTTAAGTAAGTTCTTATTATTTTCAGGAAGAAGAAATTGTTTTGAATACGGAAAATTAAAACTTTAAAAATATATAATTAAATTTTAAAAAATATTACCTCGTTTAAATTCTTCTAATTTTTGATGAGTTTCTTTGCACAATAAATTACTCTTGGCAATCATTATTTAATTTTAGATGAGATATAATAGCTACAGGAACACAGCCTACGACGAAATTGATAAATATATGATTTAGCCTTTCAGTTTCAAGTCTCAATAAGGCCAATTTGTTGTGTTTTCTTATCATCTAAAGATAAAAACGTATTTATAATAGAAAAAAATTTCCAAATTTTGATTATATATAATGTTCTACTTGATATAACATTTATAGCCTTAACATTCAAAGAAATTTAAGCTATGCAGCTGTATTATATATATTATAATAGATAATTAAGGATAAAATATGAAAATTTTGATAATTTTTTTTAATTTAAATAATTCAGAAAACTAAAAGTGTTAGCACACATTATGTTATGTATGATACCGCGTCATTCTGTTATCACATGAGAAACATTATTATCCGAGAAATTCTCTGATAAACTAGAATTGTATTTCAATCGAGAAAAACCGGATATGTAACCAATATTCGAAACGTTTATTCGGTACTCGTGTAAAAGGTTGTCACATGTGTTTCCCTTAACTAAAATAACCTCTAGGGCTACTTATTGTGAAGGAGCAGCACGCGTGGCTTACATAAATCTACTTAAATACGACTGTAGTGAACAACTTAAGGTAAATTCCTAGTTTCGCCCACCCCTTGGCGACGAATTTTTTATCCGCGCCAAAATGGCGCCAAAGCGCGATTTTCAAACTCGTACCGACGACGTTCAAAGAACGGAAAATGTCGATAACCATAAAAAATAAAAACAACTGAAATTGAACAGTTCAGCGAAGCAAACTAAAATGGAAAAAATGGATAAAACTTACGTGCTTACGAAGGAACGTCTTTCTCCATGGGAGGGTACAATGTGGTGATCGCACGGAGAAATTCTCAATCATCAATTTCAACAATTTTTCCTTCACCACCGAGTGGTTCACTTTCTTTCAAAACCTCAGCCATGCAGACCTCTCGGCAAAACATGTACCAATCAACGACTTCCACTTTAGAAATTATTACTTGGAAGTTCTGTCCACACATTTTAAGTCAAGAGTTATAAGAATGTTTTTAATACAATCGAATTCTCAATGTTAAGATATCATTAATTTATATATATATATATATATATATATATAAAACATATATATTCATATAAAATCATGAAATACCCAGCGTAGCAGGCGGGTATAATATTATTGAGATTTGAAGCAAAATATTTGAAAAAATTTTACAGAATGAAAAATATTTTTGGATATGCTCAAAGAGCTAATAGCGTCACTTCAGAATTCGCTTCACTTTCATTGATTATCATTTTCATCTAAGGGGCTTTAAAGAAACGTCATTTTTTTCTTAAAATGAAAATATAGCTAATGTTGATTGATGATACTGAGATAAAAGCGAAAAAAATTCTTACATCGACACCTTTCAACGGGCACTATCGAAACTATCTGGAAGTCGTAATTCCTTTGTCGATATATTACATATATTTACTGTTTTTTTTCCACTATCATTTTAAACATTTTTCAAGTAAACAATCCATATTAGAATAACTTTCTCTTATCTTTATTTCATTGTGAAATATTTTACACTTGGAATATTTTTTTCACGTTAGCATTCGGTGTCACTATAGAATTAAATACGTTGGTAAAGTACCTCTTAATTTTCATTCGTGATCAAATGATAAGGATAACACTTTGTTTGTCATTTTATTATATTAACTTCCATACCGCACCACATGAGGACTTGTAGGCTGATTTAAAGAAAGCGGCCACCATCATTCTATCCGACGAGTCTTTAATCGAATTACTAATCGAGCCCGTCTGGTCTAAGAACTAAAATAACTAAATAAAACAAAAAATACAAATATTTTTTTTTCTTTTTTTTCTTTCCTCTTGACAAATTTACAAAAGAATAAGAAAAATGTAAGAATTTTTTTTTTGTTATGAAAAGTGCTATGTCTCAGTGGTTTGACAAGAGGTTTTATGACAATTTATAACGCTGAAAATCATAATTAGAAAACTGAACTACTTTTTTTGAAGCAATTTTTTTCCCTTTATACTTGCTTCCATTTTAAAGAATTATTTCTGAAAAAAATAGAAGCATATATATATATATATATATATATATATATATACATATACAGTCGACTCTCGATAATTCGAACTTTCGATAATACGAACCTCTCGCTAATTCGAAGTATATGCTCAGCCCCTAGAAAAACTCTTGATATTTCGAACTAAAACCCTACGTTTTGGTACTCTCAATATTTCGAAGTAAAAAAGCGTTTTGGATAACCTCGAAAATCAGCAGAATGTAACTACTATTTCTATTTTAACAGCTTTGATCATGATTGACAAGGCTTGGAGAGCTGTTACTCCTTTGACAATTCACAGCTGTTTTAAAAAGTCAGGCTTCCCCTCGCCGAATCTGGTTGACGTGGACGATACACTCACTGAATTTAATGCTGAACCATCCCTTTGGGAAGCTCTTCCAGAACAAGATTTGACGTTTGACGACTACGTGTTGGTTGACACGGACATTGCTGTATGGGGAGCTCTATCTGACGCTGAAATAATGGCTTTGGACTACAATAATACAGAAAGTGATGAAGACGAATCGGAGGAGTTGACTCCGGTAACTCTGTCAGAAGCTAAAGTGTCACTAAACAAACTACGCAACTTTTTCCTTCAAAATCATGTGGATGCAGACATTTTACAGGCTTCATTTGCTCTAGAAAAATCTATTGACAAAGTTAGACTGAATGCCTTAAAACAAAAAAAGATAACAGAGTTTTTCGACAAAAAGGATTAATTATATATAGTATGTATGCTCTTTTAATAGTTGTTTTCAAGACATAAGTGTATTCTTTTAATATAGGACTTTTAACTTCTGTTTTATATTTTTATACTGTATAAAATGTACTTTAAAAAAAAATTATGTACAGTTGTTGCTTTATTACATAGTTTTAAATTTAAATGTGTTAGAAAAAACTTCTCTTCGTGTATTTTGAGAGTTTTTTCCTACCCTCTTGATAATTCGAAGTTTTTCATTGGTCCCTCCAACTTTGAATTATCGAGAGTCGACTGTATATATATATATATATATATATATATATATATATATATATATATATATATATATATATATATATATATAATCATCTATTTCTATTAAATAGATTATATTATTGATGTAAAGGGTGCAACCTCCAGAATTTTCAGAGAACGTTGTAAAATATAAAAAAACAATGCAGCGCCATTACTTCTTTTCAATATACATTAAATCTGTAATGTTTTCAGAACAAATGCATGATATTGCAAGCTGAAAACTAGTAAAATTATTTTACATAATAAATTCAGGGTGATTGTATAATATAATAAGTCAATAGTTATACAATTGGCAAGGAGAACTGAAATGTTTTCTCCTGAAGGAATTTTACATACACTGTAGATAAGACCTGATTATTGCCTAAATCAGATTTTTCCAACTGGGGTCCATATGGAACCCTAGGAGCTCATAGAAATTTTGAGGGATTCACTAGATTAGATTCATGATTCTTTATTATGAACTAAGAAACTCATTATAAAATGTTATTAATAAAAAGATTTAATAATGATATAAATTTGAATGTTACAGAATTTTATGGTTAGAAAATACTCATATTTTCTGGAACCTTCTTTAATTAATAGAAGGGGGAGGGGATTCTGGCGACAGAAAAAATTATCTGGAAAAAATCATTACTTAAGCCCCAACGAAACTAGAAACGGTCAATCAGTCAGAACGAGTGACTATTTATTAACATCACACCAGTGACGCACACAAAAGGGGGTCCTAGGAATCCGGAGCCCCCCCCAAAGCCCTTGATTTTTTTCCGATTAATTATAATTCTATGTATATAATACGTAAAATTTAATTAAGTATTTGTTATTAATGATTAATTTTATTAATTAATTCTAATTATTTATTCAATAATTAGTTTTTTACTGTATTTTGTTCCCGAAAATCGACAAAATCAAAAGGAGCATGATACAAGAATGGTGAACTTTCGACCCCGGACGCCCCCTTGAAAAATTTTTGTGTGCACTACTGCATCACACTATAAAGCAACAAGAAGGCTACCAGTGACGGATCTCGCAATTTTGTACCACAGTCGAATGACGAAGACGACACCCGAGCTGGCACCCTACTTTCCTATTAATCATCCAGAAAGAATCGTTTCATTTTATAGTGAGCTTACTTAATCGTTACAGTGAAATCTATTGTTAGCGTTAATTAACGCCATTGTTATTGTGAAAAAATTTTCCGTAAAGTATCCACAAGCAATGATGTCAGAGTAAAATAATAACTTTTTTGTCCACTTTTTATGTCCATGCATTTTTAATTAGTAATTTACACTATATTTACATTACACAAGGAATTGTTAAAATATTCTTTTAATGAACCTGAAAATATACATTCATAAGTTAGTTTCGAAATATTAGACATGCGTGCTTGAGGGTCCACATATTTTAAATTAGAATTCAAAGGTACATAAACAAAAAGAAACGATTGTGAATCCTTACTCTGAATTAAATACACTGCTTGAAAATTGTTAAGGAACATGTGATTTATGCAAAATCGCTTCTTAGACAGTTGGCCAATAAGAGGAAATTCATGTTCAGAGGGCGTGGTAGACCAGGACTCCTCATCTGTGTAAAAGACAATGCATACAAGCTCATGATTCATACGAAAATTCATGCTGTTTGATGTTTGACGAAAATAGTGCTGGCTGTCATAAAAGTTTTTTCTCTGAAATTCTGCTTGGTTCTTAAAATAATTAAGAGCAAAATATCAGCAAGACTTCATTTGAGTAACTACGATCGTGGACGAGCAGTTTTACGACTGGAAGCAGGTAAAAGTGTCACCTCTGTAGCTGCTGCAATGGATGTATCAAAAAGTGTCATCTCGCGGTTAAAGAAGACCGCTGAAGGTGGAAATGCTTTGCGAAAGCACATATCAGGGATCGTGGTAGGAACACCCCACCTTTCAAGGATTGCCATGTAGCCCTCATGGCAAAAAGGAACAGAAATTTCACTCCTGGTCAGATATAGTTGCAAACCTTGCAACCACTACCGGTACGTATGTTTCAGCAAGAACCATCTCATGGCGATTAAATCAGGTTGGTTTGTAATCACGGAGGCCTGTTCGTTGCATCCCACTTCAACCCCGCCATTGTCGAGAGAGATAACGCTGGTGAAAGGAACATGTTATTTGGGGATCACCAAAACTGGTATAGAGTGGTATTCTCCGACAAATCTCGTTTCAGAGTGACAAGTGATTCTGGCCACCAGTTACCGTGGAGAGAGCGTAGAACACGTTATGCACAAATGTTTGTTTGAGATTAAGATTGGTACAGCTCAGCCGCGATGGTGTGGGCAGGCATCATGCCCAATGGCAGAACACTGCTTCCCATCTTTGAGAGAGGAAGCGTTGCATCGCAACTGTATTGCAGAGAGATTATTCTGGATCACGTTCGTGTATTTTGGGGTCTGTAGGTTCAAACTTTCCATTTATAGACGATAATGCGCAGCCTCACAGAAGCATTGAGATATCGGAAACATTGTAAAGAGAAAATATTCTCTATACGCAATGGCCTGCTTGCTCTCCCAACCTAAATTCTATTGAACATGCCTAGGATGTTATTGGCAGATGCGTTGCACAAAGAACCATCCCTCTCCGTACAATGCAAGAGCTCAAGACCGCCTTGAGAGAGGAGTGGGATATCCCCCCCCCCAAAAAAAAAGGGACTCCTCGGTAGTTTAGTGAAGAGTGTTTAGAACAGATGCAAAATGTGCAATAGTGTCCGTGGTCAGCACACGTCTTACTAAGGTACTCATATCTGCATCATTCTGATCTGCAGATCACTTTTTGTGGCTGTTTGGAAATCATCCAAGGAGCATTATTTTTTAAGTTTTTAATTCTTCGATGGGCCGATATCTATACCATTTTGCTCTATAACAAATACACATTGTTCCTTCTAAATATGTACTTAGTTTCATTTCCTCAATCATTGTCTATTCTTAATTATTTCGAAAAACGTTAAGTTTTTCTTAGCAATTGTCAAACAGTGTATAAGTCTTTTAACGAGTCCTGGTCTTACAGTGAATGGGCAAAAGCGACCTTCAACGAGAACACAATCTTTATATCTCCGGTGTACAGACCTTCACAAGAATATTTTCACACGTATTTTATTTTATTTATTATTTTTTTTTACATTTGATAGCAGTCAGGAATTATTTACAGCGAAACCTTTCTGCTGCATATTCATTACTGTTCTCTCTGCTTCATAAGTCAAATATGTGCAAGTTTTGAATTCTCGTAGCTACTGAAACTTTCTATGACGAATAACATAATAAAAGCCAACAAGACAACATAGACTTTCATAAACAGCAACATCTACCACTAAAATACAATTATTTCCCGAATTTTCTTCTATTATAAAGAAAAAATTCGATTTCATTTATAAATTGCACATTTTGAGCAATAATTCCCTAGCGCACCTTATCTTTTATTTCCTGAATAACTCTCGCGGCATACACTCCGGCAACCCCTATAATGGGGGGATCAGGAATCTAAGGGGCCCTAATATTCTCCGTTATGCCACTGATTAACATGTTTTATTTTGAAAAGGAAATCCAGAACTGTAAGAATAATAGCTCTTAAAATGTATGTAATTATTGTTTATTAAATAAACAAAGAGGCTTGAAGTTTTTAAATGTATTACATATACCTTAAAATAAATGAAATATTGAAATACATGAAATTATTGTTAAAGATATGGTTTCGAAAAGTGTACACTAGAATGTTGTACTAGAGTGTCTTGTATCCAATATTTTTATTTTTTGCAAATATAAATCAGAGTTACCCATTAGTAGTATATAGTCGTGAATGAATTTTCAATTAAAACATTCATTTATCTTTTAATAATTTTCGACTTAACACCATATGCATTTCACAATAATAAATTAATTGTATTGTTATGCATGAAACTTTATTTTCACGAAACAAATAGATTACTGCGTTTGATTTTTTTTCCTTTTGTTATTGCTGTTGTTGTGTAAATCGTCAAGCTTATGCTAATTTTGTAATTGTCATAAGAAAAAATATGACCTCTTAAGTTGTGACTTAAGGAAAGAAGTATCAGACTATACAGATAATGAATATAAATCAAGTCAAAGCTTGACATTCATTGTGATTTGCAACTATAAGAAATTTCCCCTCGTTAGAAACAAGGAAGTCTGTGATATTTCGAAATGACATTTCCATGATTTAAAGAGTCACTGAAGACTAACTAAGGCATATATTCAATTCTTACTTTCTACTGAATACATTAAGCCGAAATAATTCAAATAAAATTCTGTTTTAACTAAAATTCTAATTCAACTAAAATTCTGCACCTTTCATTTTAAATTTTTCTATTTTGTACCTTAATTTAAATTCCTTAACTATAAAAATAAGCAAAATTTTGTTTTTATATTTCGACATCTTTTTCTTTTTACATATTTTAACTGTTATGCAACTGAAGTTCACAGTTCCGAGTTTAATTTTACTTTTTATTAAAAGATCGTGCCTCCCTCTATTGTTGCAAATCATAACAATTTCCTTCACTACGAAATCTAGCTATTTGAAAGAAATGAATTATCTTTAAGAATTAATTGCTTATCTACTAGCTTCAAAATAAAAATAAAATGTTTTCTTAACCAACAAGAAAATTAAATAAACATTGATTCAATTCACAGCTGTTTGAAAATGGATGAAATAGTTATTTGAAATTGCACTCACACATACGTATAATTAAAAATAGCAAATTTAATTTATGAATGAACTAACTTGCTTAAATTTGTGCCCATAATGAGATACAGTGCTCGCACACAATTTTTTAAAAAAAAACATAATAATTATACCATTATTTTTATTTATAATTCTTAACGAATAACAAATTAATATTTAGACTTTTTTTTTTATTGTGAATATTTTGGTATTGGTGCTTTTTCCTACCTAGAAGTACGATAAATTCTGGAAGAATATTTAACAATTTTAAATGTTAGAAATAGAATATTCTTAATTTATAAAACGCCTTCCGAATGAATCACCAATTTTTATATTTGTTCTTTTTATAAAAATCACTACTTCAAGAAAGATTTTTTTTTTTAAAAAAAAGCACGTTGTGTGTGGGTGAAGATTTTTAACCAATTTGTTCAAAATAGGTACAAAATAATTATCGAATGCTGAGAAGGATATCGATTAAAATTTGTCCTCAGAAGATATAAAATTAAAGATACTGAAAATAGTAGTTTTCGTTGGAATTTTTCATTTTACTTCACTGAATATTTTTAATATCAATTTGAGATTGTCTAATTTACAATACGTTTTTGATATTTTTGCATTATTCATTAAGGCTAGACATACATTTTATTAAAAATACGCACCTTACATAATTAAATTTTACGTAAATGAATAATTTTCACTAATTAAGAGAGAAATTTCTGGTGGAGGAAATTCAAAAAATGTATCATTGATAAATAATTACTGGTCCAAAAAGAAGTTAAGGAAGTTGTATGCAACTAAGAAAAATATACACAATTTTATTCTTGAATCGGCTGTGTATTTTTAATGCAAAAAAAGTCTTACTCATTTTCTCAGTTGAATATGTTATAAACGGACAATACATTGTGTTTCATATAATTTTGCCAATTACTACTCATAACAAGTAACATTAAAAAATTAAGTCAATTCTTACTTAGGACAACAATATGTCAATTCTTAGTTTCTTTAAAAAAGAAAAGTTTTATTTACTTTTTATCAAATAATTACAATTAATATAAATATGTATATACATATGACAGAATCACAATATTAAGTGGCGATAAATTTTTATTAATTATCATTAAAGTATAGTATTGTCATCCAATCCTATCGTGAATATAAAATTTCAGTTCAACTGAATGCCAGTTCAGTTTTTTTTTCTTTCTCATGTTTAAAACGTGAGAAAAAAAATATTTTAAAGTTTTGACCAAAGTCGCTAAAAAAGAAGCCAACGTGACTTAATCTGTAATTCTTTGAATAATTAATTTTAATCAATTATATAATCATAATTAAATTACCGTATTGTCATTCAAAGCAATCGCGTACATAAACTTTCTGCTCAGTTGAGCACTTTAAAAAGTGTTTTATTAACGATTAAAAATTTGAACAAGATATAAGATTGTGAACTAATAGTAAGAATTGAAAAATAATTGATATAATGCAATATATCAATGTGTTTTTTTTAAAAAATTAACTATCCATGCCTTGTTTCAGATAATTTTCTGAATTCCCCACTTCTCCCTAAAAACATATAGCTTTTATTTTCATTTCCCATGAAATGTACTTAAAACTAGAAGAACAAAACTTATTTAGATATTTTTAGTTAATTCTTTTGAAAAATAAAACAAATAAGCAGGTTAACAACTTTTTCCAACGAAATAAAAAAAAGAAATATCGGGAGACTGTTGTGATTCATAAAATTCTCATCTGTATTTCAATAAGAATTTCTTTAATTACAGGGGAATTTTTTTCTTTCTTTTAGATGAAAGTCCAATATTTTCGTTATCAGCAGGAGTTTTCTTTTTAAGTTTGATAGTGATTCTCTTTTGTCTGCTATTCTCTTGTGTTGCACTTGGGTATGTATAAGTGATTAAAATACTGAACACGTTAGGAGGGTTTTCTCGATATCTGTTTTTGAATCAAAAATTAGACAATTTTAATATAAATCCAACATTTTCAAGTACTCTATTGAAATAAATGTTTAGCATTTTTTGGTAACGCATCAGATTGTATTAAGATTTTGCAGGCCAAAACTACACAACATTATTTTTTAATACAAGAAAATCACTGCAATACTGCACATAAAATATTAATACTTACAGCTAACATTTCTCAAAGCAAAATAATTAGTTTATTCGAATGAAAAAAAGCCTTTAATGCCTACAACAGATCATCCAAATAAACATAAAACAATAATAGAACTTTTGACATTAAACACCAGAATCCACACATTTGGGAGAAGTTCTTAGACAGAAAAATATCTTAATAATAATACAGTAAAACTTCAGAATCTAAATATTCTAGAACTATTTGAGATCCCAAGGAAAATTGAAATGAATTTTGCTCCCAAATTCAAAAGCTGTCAAGGTAGACGACGAGAGAGATGAGAATTCTAGCCACCCAGAGACTTCAGTGGTACGCCAGAGGAGTTGAAACATTCGAGTATTTATGAAATTAAATAGAAAAAAAGATGCACGCCCATTCTGGTTCATCGTTTCTCTCATTCATACATTATTATTTATTTCTCTGCTGAGGAAGTCCATGGTTTGAAAGTTAGCAAAGATAATGTTAACAATAAAAGGCTATCACAGAACTAAACAGACAACGAAGTAGCTTTAGCACCTTAATCAAAAATAGTGATTGAACACATAAAATAAATTTTAATGAAGAAAGAAGTGGGGGAAAAGACACTGGAATCATTCGCTCTCACTCTCTCTCTCTAAAATTGAAAATCCTCTTCGCCACACGGAAGAAGCCTGTGAGAGCCTTGAGAAGAAGTAAACTAATAAAGCACTAATTAACAGATATATTTGTATTTTAAATGATATTATCATTGAATATTTTTTAAAGATTCAAATAGTTTACCATATCATTACACCATTTTGGAGCGTTAGTTCCAAAGGTAAGACAGACCCAAATAGAGAGTCATCAACAAATGATAGCTTAGAGCAATGATCCGCAACCCCCGGTCCGTGGATCAAATGATGCCGGGTCGCCTAAAGAACAGTAAACTATTGCCATTTTATTTAAAGTGATGCATTTCTCTCGGATTTGAGCAACTTTCCACGGAAATCCCTTTATATTCCACGTTAAATCACTTTTATTCATTTTTGGTGTGACTACATTTTATTCTGAAGTATATTTAAATGTAAACAAATTAAAATTGTTAAATCAAAGCAATCTAAAATACAAACAATCAACGTGTCCCACCCTCAGTGGGCCGCGATAAAATTACCAAACGTTGACCGGTCCGCAGCGATAAAAAGGTTGCGCAGCACTGGCTTAGAGGATACGTAAAAGTCACAGAGCACAACGCAAGAACTATTAGAAATATAGTTACATGGTGTTGTTATGTAAGGTCAGGCGATTTTTTTTTTTTACTCGTTTTCCTTTTCCTTTTTTTCATGTGCTATAACAATTCTTTTTTAAGGAGAAGAGAAATGCTTAGTAATTAATATTTTTATTTAAACAATAGTACTATTAATATGTTTCCTTAAAATCTAACGCATTCACTGCTAAAGTCTTTTATGAATTCTTGGGATACCCAATAAAAGATTCTTCCAAATTTTATTATATTAAAAAGGTGAAATTATTTCTGAGAAAACTGGAATGATTTGGCGATTCAATCGGGTGTTGCTAAAATATACCTAAAAATGTTTTGCTGCTCATACGGTGCAAAAGAGTGGAATTATATATATAAAATACAATTTTAATATTAAGGAATTTTTCTATTAAAAAAAATATTCTATATTTGAGCCCTGTTTTCCAAAACTTAGTGAAAGCAACAATAACAGTCTCCCTCTCCTATTGCCTAACTATTAAACTCGGAGGATCGAGATAGTGACTCAAACCTGACCTTATAATAGGAGTAGTTGCCCTGGCACAAAATACCAAGAAATAACTACAAACACAAATGATAAATGTAATTATTTTATTTAGCTAACTAGCCCTACTTAAGAGCTTTGAGAAAGATCATCTAACACATAAGCAGTAGTGGTGTGCGTAGAACGCATTTATGAGAGGGATTTTTATTTTAGAGAAAAAAGTAGACGAAAGCTGTGATATGTAACCTTTATGCTGAAAATTAGAAATATATTGGTGTATGGGGGAAGTTTGAACCCCATTCATAAATCCCAACCTTGTGTACTGAACACGCAAGTAATCTAAAATTAACTTATCTAAAACACTTGCAGACACGTATTGGAGCTCTCATAAAATGACAGAAAGCCTTATATCTCGGACCCCCAAGGTTTCGACCCCCCTTATTCCCAACACAGGACTAAATGATTTAAAGATTCCTCAATAATGTTTAAGACTGCCTTTGGTACTTATACAGACTTGTTAACACTTTTTTTTTCCATTAAGAAAACTGTAAACATCTAATTAAAAATATTAAAAAATAATAATTTCAAATAAATAAATAATATCCTTAGCTGTATTAATTAAAAATGCATTACTTCAAATTTTCCTCGGGGCCTTTTAAAGCCTGTAAAAGAGGGGAAATCTTAATAATAAATTGAACACCTTCGTGGACTCCGTAGAAAAACGCTGTAAACCCCCGAGGGTCCGCGGACCACAGTTTAAGAGCCACTGACTAGACGACTGAGACGAAAGGAATCCCTATTCCGGCCAGTCATTGAGGGCTTTTATTCCTGTCCTTTGTTGTTGGTGCCGCTGCAATATCTTATGAGTCTATATCCTCACCCACCATCGACAAATCAGAGAGAAGCCTCTCAGCTCTCACTCAAATCAAATGTCCAGAAGATCACTTTAAACCATTCCTCCTGGATCTTCTCGCGTGTCCGCGGTAGCCGAGTGGTATAGGTATCGGATCGTGGCTTGCCTTGTCACGAGTTCGAGCCCAGTACCACTAAAGACCCGCCGTGTAGGGCAGCGATGCACGTTAAATCTGTCGAGAGTTGAAACGTCCTCCTGTTGGTGTGGTGTGGTAGTTAGGAGAGGTGGTGCCAGCTCAAGTGTCGTCCACGTCACTTGACCATGGTTCGAAATTACGTGGTCCGTCGCTAAAAGCCCTCGTGTAGCTGAACAGTGCGACGTTAATATTCAATCAATCAATCAACCTGGATCTCCTCGCAACAACCCCAATCCCCTGCATGTCACTCCGCAGACTCTGGGAATTTCCACCTCACAACGTCTCTCTCATCAAAGATTCTCATGATATGGGGTTAAAGACTGTTTTCACAGTCCAGATACCCACAGATAAACTGCAATATCTTAGAACCAATCTGCATAATACTGTAAATGACAGCATGTTAGTTTAAGAGAGAACCTCACGAGATAGAGAGCCAGCTACTTTCACTATAAAAAAATTATAAAATTTAACACGTAAATTTTTGCTTTATTTTGATTGTAATAATAAATGTATGATTGCACATAAAACTGACAAGGTTTTTTTTTGTATTTTTTTCAGAAAAATATGCAAAAAAATGGATATGATTCCAAGAATTCCAGTTGACAAGCCCGTTCTAATTAAGGATCAGATAAGAACGATAACAAATTTAGATTTGCCGAAGGATGAACCTCCTCCGTATGATAACCTTCCTCCGTCTTATGAAGAATCAATGCGAAAATTAAACCAAGTTTAAAATGCGCGCGCGCGCGATCTGCACTTTTTTCCTCCCTAATAAGATCTTATTTTAGGGGTGGCGGTGGATGATACGAAAGTTATGTATATGTATATATATATATATAGAGAGAGAGAGAGAGAGAGAGAGATGACTAAGTGATACGATGCTTGCAAATTATAAATAATTCTTATTGAAATCATACTAATAACCTCCAAATAGGATACGTAATCAAAGTATATTGCTTTTCATATTTATAAACTTGAGAAAAGCATCAACTCAGAGTAAAACAATAGTTAATTATAAGAAAATAGTAAAGTATACTAAAATGTATAATTATATTTTTGTCATATTTAATGTAAATACGTTATGCAAATACAATAATATCTTCATAATTTAATTTCTTGGCCATTTCTAACGCAATAGACATAATAGACTGTTCGTGTGATTAAATCTTTAATTTTTTTTTTATGTTTTAAGTACTTGTGATCATTAGGAAAAAGAATGATTGTTAGAACTATTATATACTAATACGAATTTATACTGAGTTGGAAAATAACAATCTATATAATTTACGCAATTATTTGCTATTTTAACAATAATAGCAAAACTTATAAAATAAAAAATTTCAACTCGAATGATGAAATGTTATTATATTAACCATTAGTCAATATTTGATTTTTTTATAAGATTGGGGGGTTGTGAGGTAGAATATTTGCATCAGTTCTAACTGGGGCTAGTTCCCCATTATTACCAAAACATTTCTATTCCATCTTGAATATAATAGCAACAATTATCTGAGTAAAACGAATAATTATATTATTTAATGATGCTCACCATCATTTTATGCATCTTCTCTTTTATATAACACACTTAATGAAATCAACCCAAACTTTAAAAAAGTAACTGTATGTATGCTATAATATTATATATAACTGTATATACACATACGTGTTTTTGATATTGTCTAAAAAATTATTTCCTTTTGTATTACATACAATATTTTTTACAAATTTAAGAAAGTATAATAAATACTATTATACTGTATTTTTGTAGATGCAATGGATATCTGCAAGCAGTAAGTAATAATTTCAAATTTAAATTTAATTATTATACTTTTTTTAAATTTGTAAAAATAATGTATGTAATACAAATGGAAATAATTTTTTAGATAGCTGGTATTACTGTGCTTATTAAAAAAAGAAGAAAAATTTGAAGTCACAATAGTATAATCAATTCTAAAATAATTCCATTGAAAGCAACATTGCATTCAAGCGTACTTTTAATTTTTTATGCAATGCATTTCCTTAAAAATATAAATATTTACAGAACAAAAATGCTTTTTGTTTTTCGAATTATTTACGAGTAATATTTTAACAGACTAACAAAAAGTATGCATTTAACCTCGATTGTTCAATCAAATATTCAATTTTTCATGGTGAATGATGTGTCATCAATATAACATATTTTTTGTATAAAAAAACATGTTGATCACAAGTTATAAACTGAACAAATAAATAAATATTTGAATAAAAAAATCTGTATTAAATTGCTGCATTATTTTAAAAATAAAAACTATGCTTGTTCTGTAATTTTCAAAGAAGTAATAAATTTTTTTAAAAATGTGGTTGATTTTGTACTGGTCAAACTAGAAAAGTATCAAAATGACAAGATCAAGGTAATTAATACGCTAAGTATACCGAAATTTTACGATAAATTTTCAAGAAAGGAATCTAAGATACACCAGTCTAGACATCCTTTATTTTTATTCATCATATTTATTCGAATCTAAGCTGCAACCAATTCTAAGCCGCATTCTAAATTCTAAACAATTTTTTGCTAAAAATGAAAAAAGGGTAAAATGGTTTATCGATATCCAATTTTACGAAATTAAACTAAATTTAAAATGAGAACTAATAAGAGATGAGTAAGTAGTTATTCTACCAATATTGTAAACTTTTAAATACTTACAGGAACCTGTAATTGTTCTAATTGACCCATCCAACGAATATTTTTTTCCTTCGCACACTCAATATTCAGCAGCAATAACATTGGAGAAAAAGTGCGGCTTCAATTCGAGAAAATACGGTATTCATTTTGTAACTCTTGGTAGAGTTAAAATGAATAACTATTAACATTTGGGTAGTGAAATGGACTAAAGAGTCGTCAAGAAACTTGAAAAAGGGCTATCTCAAGTGATGTGTGTGTGTGTGTGTGTGTGATTGATAGAAATTATTACCCTTTAAGACCCGAAATACTTTTATCTTTGAATATGAAATTTTTCTTCTGGTTATTAATACTATATTGACCTCAATGACACTTGACAAAATAATAATAAATCCCCCCCAACCCCCATTTCCTGGAATATAGACGGTACCGGCAGGATCATGTGGTTTGGGCTTTACCTGTGAAATTTTACGAGTTATACATTTTTTAGCTATAAGTTGAAAGAAGAAACAAACATTATTTAACTAAAATTATTGCGTGTAAGGAAATTATTGATGTATAATTAATTCTTTTATTGACTCGTTATTTATTTATTGTGAAATAAACTTACCTTCATCTGAAAGGAGATAGATATCCGTTGCACATTCTCCAACATCTGAAAAACCTGGAATATGGAAACTGAGATTCAATGGTCCGAACAAACATCATATTCGACGGATGCATAAATTACTATGTGTTTGAACAGAGGCTCTGTTATAACTGAATCAGAATGAAACCTTGGAGCCATATGTTCCTTGTAACTTTTAAAAATTAAATCAGGAGTGCAGCTTACTCTTATTTCATTATAGGGCATATAGGGCTCATTTGGCCAATAGAATTTCTGGAGAAGTAGTACATCATCAGTTTTATAGCCCAACCAGATCTCTTGACTTTGAGGACCCCATGAAAGCATATGAGGACAAGGCCTACTATGCACAACTCAGTATACGCGACCTTGGGCCCTGAGGTGCATGAGCAGATGTTACGGTCGGTCAGGTAGCCAGTCTGACGCCTAAACCCCCAGTGTTAAGTTCCCAAGCAAGCTTCGTACTCATTTATCAGCCCACTGAAGGGATGAAAGGCTGGGTCGACCTTGCCAAGCCCGGGTTTGAACCTCGGTCACGTGGTGTGGAAGCGCAATGCACTAACCTCCTGACTTTAGCCTAATAAAAAATATTCGAAATTGTCTTGGGAGTACGATAGCAACTCTCCTTCTTCTTTCCACAGCCCTTCAAAACCTGAACGCAACATTACTAGAAGAGTGAAACAATTAGTCACCGAAACTCATAAACTGTCTCATTATCTAAAGTTAACATTAAACAACAGAAATTCATTAATAAATACCTAATTATCTCTTGACCAAACATGGATCTCATTCTTAAATCAATTAAAAATTAAAAGTACTCTTTTATTTTCCTTGAGACGATGTTGGAAATCTAATACATTACGTCTTGATTATCTTTATATTTTAAGGAATTTATCCTCATAATATAACACATTAAATTTAAGAAGCAACGGGTTATAAAACTATGAGGAATTCATGTATGTATAGAATCATAAAAAATCTATCAAAATAACTCACAGAATAATGATATCCCGCTATCATAATTGGTTCAGGAATCTTTCATGCTATTGACTTAACGGTATCTTCCAATAAAAATTCTTTTCCAAAGATCGAAAGAAAAGCTCCAAGCCAAGCTACAGTTACGAAGCGTCGCGACTCCCTGATTATTAGATCAATAAGACACAGAAAAAGTACTTTCAGTGTAAAAATTAACATTTCAGATTATTTAGTAACTAGCTGGCATACCCGTTTTTCGCACGGGTGAATAGAAAAATTAAACAATACAGATTAAAGGATAAAGAATTTTTTATTCAGTTAATTTTACGTGAATTTCAAATTAAACAACAAGAAAAAATGAAGCTTTTTGCATATCTAAGCTGAACAAAAAAAAAACATGTTTGTTAAATTTTAAGTCTGTAGATGTAATAGATGATAAAAAGGATTTTTTTTTTTAAATTTTTAACTCCTCGTAACTCTGTTGTGGATTGATTTTTGAAAACACTTTCGTAAGCTGATCTCTGCTCAGCAAAAGTAACACATTGTTACAAATTTTGTGTAATGAACACTCAAAATAGTGTAAATAATTTATATCTGGAATTGTAATACGTTAGTATTACTTTCTGTTCAGCATAATTCTTCGTAGGTACTTTTTCTACACTTCCAAAAAATACAGTACGGCAGTGTTTCTCAAACTGTGGGGCGCGCCCCCCTTAGGTCTACAAGGGGGGCGCGAGCATATTGAAAAGTCAAAAACTAAAGGTTATTTAAAAAATTATTAATTTACTGAAAGTAAACAAACAAAATACTTTCTGATATAATAAAATATAGAATACACATTTACACTGATATACACTGGTGTGCAAAAATTAAGGACGAGACGGTTTTTTCAATATAACTTTGTACAAAAGCTTTC
Organism: Trichonephila clavipes; assembly: GCA_019973935.1. Lineage (NCBI taxonomy): Eukaryota > Metazoa > Arthropoda > Arachnida > Araneae > Nephilidae > Trichonephila > Trichonephila clavipes. The sequence goes on along the minus strand of BMAU01011056.1, from coordinate 61,271 downwards.
CAAATCAACACATTTTTACCGTAAGATCCCTAATACGTAAGGACATAAGTAATATGTAAGCAACACTTACTAAAAGAGAAATCAGAGGGATAAAAAGAAGCTTGATTGAAAAAGTAGCATGGAGCGCAATGCGACTGAAGGCCGAAACATCCCTGGGATGGGTGTCCAGCAAGAAACATCCGGTCTTTAGTAGGGGATATGATCTCCCCTGACTGCTAGGCAGGTTTCACAGCGTCTGCCCATGCTGAGAATGAGGGTGTCAATGAGTTGTTGAGGCATTGCTGCCCATTCGTCTTGCAGCGCCAATCGAAGCTCCCGAATCGTTACTGGTGGTAAGGTACGAGCTGCCAAGCGTCTGCCTAGAAAATCCCATACATGCTCGATGGGATTGAGATCCGGAGATCGTGCCGGCCAATCCATACGTTCAATATCCTCACTCTCTAAGAGCTGTTCGGCAGCTACTGTGCGATGACATGGTGCATTGTCGTGCATGAAAAGGAACTGCAGACCCATAGCGCCTCTAAAAAGACGCACATATGGAAGAAGAATCTCGTTACAGTAACGGGTCCCGTTGACTGAACCTGCGTCGAAGATGTGAAGGTCTGTACGACGACCAAGCATGATGCCTCCCAAACCAGAACACCGCGACCTCCATACCTGTCCCTTTCAATGATGTTCGAGGATGATTGCGGCTTCCCGCTCTCTCTAGATGAGTATGCGATGAGAATCGCTACTTAAACTGAATCTGCTCTCATCTGTAAAGAGTACTCGTCCCCATTCATTGTCTCTCCAATTCCGGTGTTCCCGGCACCTCAGAGAACGCCTTCTCCGATGGGCAGGCGTTAAAGGTACACACCGTACAGGGCGTCGTGCAAACAGACCACCACCGTGCAGTCTTCTGGCCACGGTAAAACGCGATATCGGTCGTCCAGTCGCCTGTGTCGTGGGTCTAGCGATTTCTCCCGCTGTCTGCCGCCTGTTTCTTCTGGCCTGTAAGACAATGTACCGGTCATCTGCGGGTGTGGTTCCTCGTGGACGACCACTACTGAACCCCCGGATAGCTGTTCCTGTAGTTTGAAATTGTCTCCAAAGTCGTGAAACGATGCTGTGAGCAATTCCGAACTCTGCCGCCATCTCCTGATTGGTCTTTCTGTCCGCTCTGCCTCTTCGTTCAGCTGATATGCTAATATTTCGACTTCATCCTTAATTTTTGCACACCAGTGTAATACACTTATAAATGTATCAGTAGTGTGTACAATGTATATTTTATTATTAATTTAACAATACTAAGTTAATAACAAGTTAGATAATTATCAGGGAGCCCATGGACTTGTATTAACACTTATCTTGATAATTTGTACAATTTATAATTAATTCCTTAACTGCCTGTTAAAAGTTACGCAATTCGCTCCCCAATGCCATCGTTTACCACATAGACAAAAGTATTTTGATGTTTTTTTTGCGGGGGAGGAGAAAAGAAATAAATAAGCAAAAATCCTCTGAAATAAGTAAATCCTTCGCAAACACTGTCAATGTACTTTTATTGAATTCTAAGACCCTCGGAATAACTTTATGGGTCACACTGCACAGAAAAGATCGTACTTCGGAAAGACGTATATATACGTCCAGAAAATTAATACTTTGGCTGAGCGAGACGTTTATATACGTCGGTAGCACATAAGAGGTTAAAGTCGTATAGAAGCTTTCGTGTGAAAGTATAGTATTATTGAATTCAACACATTGTGATGGTATGGAGGGGGGCGCGATGAAAATGATGATTGAATAGTGGGTCGCGTATATTGAAAGTTTGAGAAGCACTGCAGTACAGTAGTTATTATTATTTTTATACTCTTAAAAAATGCAACCCCTGCCTATTGAATTAAAATTATAGCGTTATAATTAACTACTAACCACAAACAAATTATGCAAATTTGTCCACATGATGTAGTGTGAAAGACAAAGTTTATCTACTTTAAATACCAGAAGCAATAAAAGTAAGTTTTATTCTGAAATAAAAAAAATGGTGATTACACTGATCAGAGCAATAAATTAGAACCAAGTGCGCACTGTCGTCTGGCGTAGACAAAACAAAAGGGAAAGTTTTGCTTCACGCACAAAAGATAGATATATGCTGTCGCGGGCTTTTTTGAAGATGGCAGAATTTTTTCCTACTTATTTGACAATTATCTTTATATTTTGGACACTTCACACAATATCTTTATAAATTATAGCCTATGTGTTATTCTGATGTGTATAAGCTATATAATAGTAAAGTTTCATTAAAATTCATTCAGTTCTTTTTGCGTGAAAGAGGAACAAACTTTCACGTTTATCTATATACACTTTGTCGCAAAAAAATATATGCACCCAGAAGAAATTGAGCTACATTCACGAAATTTGGTATGCATGTAGTGTATATGAAAATAAACAAATGATTAAAAATTCAGAACAAAATATCATTTTATTAAGCGGTTACAGCTTGCAAAAGGTTAAAAATCAGTAAGTAGTAAAGCCACCTCTGGCAGCTATACAAGCCGAAATTCGGCGTGGCATCGATTCAATTAGATCACTTATGACCCCCTGTGGAAGATCCTGCCATAGTCTTTGCATCTGCGCAGTTAATTCTCCTGTATCTCGGGACGGCTGCAGTTGCCTTCCCAGCGCGTCCCAGACATGCTCTATTGGCGAAAGATCTGGTGACCTGGCAGGCCATGGTAGGACGTCATATCCTTGAAGACATTGTTGGGAGAGTCGCGCAGTAAGTGGACGAGCATTATCCTGTTGATAAATGGCACCTGGGCGACTTGATAGCATGGGTAGCACAATCGGCGTTAAAATATCGTCCACGTATCTGCGAGCTGCCAAAGTGCCTTGAAGGACCACTAAAGATGATCGTGTGTCCCAAGAAATTGCTCCCCACACTGTCACACCTTGTGAAATTGCTGTATGCCGCTCGACAATAAATGCCGGATCGGACCGCTGGCCGGTGCGCCTCCAGACACGTGTGCGGTGGTCATCAGCACTGAGACTGAATCGGGATTCATCACTGAAGATGACACGTCTCCAGTCTGTCATACTCCAAGTTGCCCGAGGTCGGCAAAAATCCAGTCGACACTGCCTATGATGTGGGGTCAGTGGTAAGCGTCTTAGCGGACGTCGGCTCCTCAAGCAACTTCGGTCAGTCGTCTCCTTATGGTTTCTCTTGATGGCACTGGATGTCTGGAAGGAGGTAAGTGGCGTTGAATCGATGCTAGCGACGTTGTTGGTGCCGAAGTGGCCACTTCTGATTGCACGATCCTCGCGATCATTTGTGTTCCTGGGACGTCCTGACCCTCCGCGACGGTACACTCTACCTTCTGTGATCCACTGTTGCCAACACCGAGCAACTACCATATCGCTCCGACCGAGGTGGCGGCCGATACGTCTATTCGACCAACCTGCTTCTCTGAGGCCTATTATACGGCCCCTATCAAAGTCCGTCAGCTGCTCGTACTGCCGCCGGTTACGTCTTAGAGGCATCCTAAGTCTCAATATCGTCTATCAAAGTCATCAGATTCGTTTGGATAGCCGTACGGCGCTCGTACTCATGCTTTTAAACTCTCCCAGTTGCGCAACTAATATGCGCATAGCACACTTAGCCTTGTCTCATTGGCTTCGAAATTTTAATCATTTGCATATCTCTTACCAGACTACATTCTTGCCGAGTTTCGTGATTGTAGCTTGATTTCTTCTGGGTGCATATATTTTTTTGCGACAGAGTGTATATATAAAGGGGAGAAAAGCGACTGACTCACTGACTGACTAATCCCGATATCTCCGGAACTATTAAACCTACAGACTTGAAATTTGGTAGGTAAGTTCCCCTTATAAAGTAGACGTCAGCTAAGAGCGGATTTTGCAAAGTTCGTACCCCAAGAGGCGTTACGGGGTGTAGGAGTGGGAAGGCCCATTGACACCAGCTAAGGGGAATGGGTAGTTTCCCCTCCCCCTTGGAATGTGGAATGGCAAGTGGCAGGATTCGGTCTTTGGGTACGACGGAGTGAAGTCATGTCCGAGTGTTGCTAACTGTATAATAACTGTTTTCTTTAAATGTTTTTTTTTAATAAACCTTAATTTTTAAAATTTAAATGCCAGGTTTTTTTAATTTGTTTCCGTGCCCATTGATTAGAATCAAACTTTACTGGCGCAGCCGTTAATGATCGAGTCTTAGTGAAAAACCCCACAGGAAGAACGTTCCAGAAATTTCGAGTTTTCTGGATTCCCGCGTGGAAATGAATCAGGTAAGAGTTTTTTGCTTGCAACTCCTGTAATGTAAGACGAGAGAAATTTATAAAATTATACTGTTTAATATCCATTTATTAAGAGAGAATTTTGATTTTATTTTTTGTATACGTCAGTGTACGTTTTTTTTTTTTTTTTGCTCTGCATATCCATGCAGTTGTAACTTGTTGAACGCCAGTTCAATTTTGAATTATTATATACATCAGTATATATTTTATTAGTCTTGTTCCACATAAATGGAAAGCAAGTTTTAGAACATCAGTTCTATGAATTAAGGAAAACTTCAAAATCATTAATTCTCAGTATATTATTTTATTTGCATATCCATGCAGTTATAAAAATTTTTTGAACGCCAGTTCAATTGGGAATTATTATATACATCAGTATATATATTTTTTTATTATTGTTCCATATAAATGGAAAGTGTTTTTAGAACATCAGTTCTATAAATTAAGGAAAGATTGTATGTTTTTTTTTTTTTTTTTTTTTTCTTTATGATATTTATTTATTTTGTAATGTACACGGTAATAAATTCACGTCAGTGAATAGCAATTGGGTTTGTTAAAAAATTAATGTTAAAGAATAATACTTAATCTCATGTCAATGAAATTATTTTGTGCTTATGTTACGCATAGTATTTTTCGATTAATGTGAAAAAAATATATTATCAGTTAAATTGGAGAAAAACTACCGAATATATTTTTGTAGTGTTCTATTATTCCAGCCAGGAATAGATTAAGTGGTGCATGTCGGTTATATTTTAAGTGATTATATTGTGTATATCAGAAATAGGTTAGGAGATTATTGTGTCAATAATATTTTAAGTGATTATTGTGTGTCAGTAATATTTTAAGTGATTATTGTGTGTCAGCAATATTTTAAGTGATTATTGTGTGTCAGTAATATTGTAGGTGATTATTAAATATCGGCAATATATTAAGTGATTCGTGTGTATCAGTAATATTTCAAGTGATTCTTGTGTATTAGTAATATTTTTTAAGTGATTATTGTGTATAGGTAATATTTTTAAGTGATTATTGTGTATCAGTAATATTTTTAAGTGATTATTGAATAATCAGTAATATATTAAGTTCTATTTATAGAGTATTAAGTACATTTTTTTGGGGATATTGTGAAACACATGACTATTATTTTGTTTTCTTCCCAGTTCATCGAGTATTGAGTTAGCGTAGCGGACGTTGTTTGTGGGGTTTTAATGAAGGATATATGTGTGGTACTTAATTTTTGCAATTCCTTTTAGTGTTATTTTCGTCCTATTATTGGTTAGTTTGAGTATATTTTAAGAGAAAAAATTTTCAAATGGCATTCTTGGGGAAAGGCTAAAAAAGCAAGATTTAGTGTTGTTGGCTGAGGAGTTAGGTCAAAAGGTATCAGATAAAATGACGAATATAGAGCTAAGGAATATCATAATCGGTAGCAAAGATTACGAAGAAGAGTTCGTTAGAGATCAGTTATCTGTTATTTTTAGAGGAACGCTTTGAAAGGGAAAGTGAGGAAAAATCGCCAGGCAGCTCGCAATCGAGCAGCAACAACGCGAATTCGAGTTAGAGAAAATGCGCTTGGAAATCGAAAGATCGCGATTCGATTCTGAAAATTTAAGCCCGCTTAAAACAAGTGTTAGTGATTTAATTAAAATCATTCCGAATTTCGACATAAGGGATGGAGATATCGTTCTTTTTCCTTACCCTGTTTGAGAGACAAGCGAAACGTATTGGAGTAGAGAAAACGAATTGGGTATCGGCTCTTTTGGCACGCATGCCGCCCGATATTACTCAGCTAATAGCCAGAGAGTCAGAAGATAAATTTGACAACTATGACTACATAAAAGGAGTGTTATTAAAAAGGTTCAAGATGAGCCCAGAGACCTTCAGGCAAAATTCATGAAACATCAGCGCATACCTGCTAGATCTTGGCGTGATTTTGTGTTCGAAATTACGAGTTACTTCGAAGAATGGCTCGATGGAATGGAAGTAAGGGATTTCAAATCATTGAAAGATTTAATAATAACTGATCAGCTCAAAAACGCGTGCCGGGGAGATAAGAGAGCATTTCGTGGATGAATGGGCCAGATTTTATGAACCATCTGTTTTGGCAGATAAATTGGACGGCTACGAAAGTGTTCGGTCGAGTGTCAAGAAAACGAGTCAACCTGAAATGTCCCTCAGCAATACGTCAGATTCACGATCTAATATTAAAAAGAACATGCAATAATTAAAAAATGATATTCAGAGTCAAAGGTATAAATTGCCCTTCAAACAAGAACCTAAACAGCCAACATTTAAACCTACTTGCTATTCGTGTGGAAGAGTTGGGCATACCTCGAGGGTGTGTCATGCTAAAAAAATCATAAGAAAACCTCCCCTACTCGCCAGATCAATGCTGTGGAGACCAATGAACGTTTTCAAGAACAATCATCTGCAATTTTAACGGCTAAGGTTGCGATTCCGGTATATTCCCCTGCCAAGGAGAACGAGAAAATAGACGAGTTACAGTTTGTCCACATTAAGTGTGGGAATGAAATTCTGAAGGCTGTCATCGACACAGGTGCCCAGATATCCGTGGTAAGAGCAGATGTCGTCGAGGGACAGAAACGTCGATAGTGGAGGGACAATCCAAATAATGTCGGCGTTTGGGGAACGTGAAGTAACCGAATTGAAGATTTTCAACCTGAAAATCGACGACTCCAGACACGGGGTAGTACCCATTATGTGTGCAGTTTCTAAAAGGCTAGTTAACGACATGTTAGTCTGTTCGTCTGCTTATGAAGCGCTGTTAGAGAACGTGCAGTTTATTCACAACCCTGCAAACTTCTACGTATCTTCAAGGGCAGTTGAAGGTATTACTGCAGATGATCCGAAATCAATTTCCAGCCAAGAAATGACCCGAGAAACTTACCCCTCTGAAATTTACATACAGGCTGTGAGCAAAGCAAATGAGGAAGAACAACTTCCGGAGGGAAGGGAAACGCGTAGTACATTCATAAAAATGCAAAGGGAAGATGACACATTAAAGAAACTCTGGAGTCTTGCAGAACAACAAAAGAACTCAGTAAAAATACATAACGGAATATTGGTACACTCTGAATATATTTGTGGAGAGAACATCGATCAGGTAGTACTACCACAATGTAAAAGAGAAGAAGTACTCAAAATGGCGCATGACGTCCCTCTTGGTGGACATCTGGGGGGAGCAGAAAACTAGGCAAAGAATAAAGTACTCATTTTATTGGCCGACAATAAAACAAGATGTCAAACGGTTTTGTGAAAGTTGTAAGATCTGTCAGCTTCGGAAGCCTATCACTTACAGAGATCGGGTTCCAATACAACCATTGGTCAGACCCGAAATACCCTTTGAAGTATGGAGTGTGGACTGTATTGGGCCGTTGGAACCTCCTTCGAGAAGGAACCATCATTTTATTATTTGCGCAGTTGATTTATGCACGAGATGGGCAGAGGCCATACCTGTCAAGGAAATAAGCGCCAAGACTACGTGCAACGTCCTTCTGAAAATTTACACACAAAACAGGTTTTTCCGAAAATGATCTGTTCTGACCAAGGAACTAATTTCACCTCAAAACTTTCTGAAAAGTTTCTGAGTGTTATGGGGTTTCACCACGTTTTTCTACTCCAGGGCATCCTGAAAGTATGGGTGCCGTGGAAAGGTGGAACCGCACGTTGAAGGACATGTTAAGTAAGAATGTTCAAGAACATGGGTCCGATTGGGATCTCCATCTTCCCTTTTTTGTTATTCGCATATAGGAAATACCCCACAGTACAACAGGCATGTCGCCATTCCAATTAGTATACGGACGTTTGCCTTCGGGACCCATATCTCTTCTCAAGGAAGTGTGGGTAGGAGAAAGAAACATCCCAACTACTCTCTCCCGTTCAGTGGAAAAGTATCTGGAAGACTTAATAGAAAAGCTAAGAAAGGCTCATGAAATAGCAGCTGAGACGGCGGAAGCGACTCAAAATAATTACGCATCATACTATAACTTACGATCCAGGGAAAAGCAATTCAAGGTAGGAGATAAAGTTCTGGTACTACTTCCGTCTTCTACTCATAAATTGATGAAAACATGGATAGGTCCAGCTACGATAATTGAAATAACTAGACCGTATTCCGCGAAAGTTGAATTAGATGATGGGGGCATAAGAGAGTTACACTTCAATAAATTACGTCCTTACATAGCAAGAGTGGGACAAGTTGGCTTGATCTTCGATCAAGACTCAGATTTCGGGGACCTTCATTATGCTCCAACAGATATGGCTGTATCATCTATGGGGGATGTTACAGATCACATAAGCAGTGATTGCCAAGAATTAGATGATGTTCAGCGACTGGAATTATTGAATACTCTTGGAAAATTCTCCAGTTTGTTTAGTTCACTTCCTGGCTTAGCAAAAGTAAAGGGACATAATTTAAAACTGAAACCGGTTTCACCCCAAAAAGATGCACCCTTACCGCATACCTATTGCTTTGCAGCAAGAAGTCGATCGTCAGATCAATGAGTTACTGCACCTCAAACTCATCGAACCGAGTGAAAGTGAATGGGCGCATCCAATTGTTTGTGTATCCAAAAGAACGGAAGTATCAGACTATGTGTTGACTACAGACATTTGAATAGTTTCACTATTGCAGACGCATACCCTATGCAAAATGCAAAAGGATCTTCTGTTTGAAGTGGGCCAAGCTAATTATATAACCGTTCTAGACCTAACAAGGGCTACTGGCAGATTCAATGGCAGAGGGAGGCAAAGCCTTACACAGCCTTTGTGACTCATCATGGTCATTACCAATTTTGTGTTATGCCCTTCGGGATGAAGAACGCCGGGAGTACCTTTCAAAAAGTTATGGATCAGGTGCTAGTGAAACACCGGGCATATTGTCGATCATATATCGACGATGTAGCAGTTTTCTCCAAAACATGGGAACAGCACATGAAACATCTGTGTGTAGTATTTCAAACGATTCAAAAGGTCGGGTTCACGATTAACCTTAAAAGTGCAATTTCGCAAGAAGACGTGTGAAGTTTTTAGGGCACGTTGTTGGTTCAGGGCAACATTCCCCAGATCCCGGAAAGGTTGAATCAATCAAAAATATATCTGTACCAACAACGAAGAAAGAAATAAGAAGTTTCCTGGGTTTAACTAGCTACTATCGGGAATATATCCCAAACTTTGCTTCTTTAGTCTTGCCATTAACAGAACTGACAAAGAACCGAGTTCCGAATATAATCCCTTGGAATGAAGTTGCCGAACAAGCTTTTTACAAAATTAAAGGCACAACTGGTAAAGGCACCATCTTTGTACACACCTGATCTATCAAAACCTTACCAACTATACACGGATGCTTCAGCGACTGTAATCGGCGCTTGTTTGTCTCAAAACGATGAAAAGGGTAAAGAGAACCCAATTGCATTTTTCAGTAAGAAACTGACCGAAACTCAAACTCGGTGGGCAACCATAGAGCGTGAGGCTTATGCCGTTATAGAGGCATTGAAGCGCTTCGATAGCTGGATTTTCGGGGCCGAAATTGAGGTGATATCAGATCACAACCCTCTGACGTACCTAACCTTAACAACTCCTCAAAGTGCCAAACTAACTCGATGGGCATTAGCCCTCAAAGATATAATATTGCTATTTCATACAGGAAGGGCGTTAAACATGGAAATGCTGATGCATTATCCCGGTTGCCTGTTCCCGTTAGTTAAATAAGATTCGTGCCAGTTGATCGCTTGACATTTTTTTTTTTTTTTTGTGTGTAGTAATTTCTGGAACTGCTAAAGATGAAAATTTTGGCTTTTATGATATATTTTTTTGGTAACTTCTTTTTATATTTTAATATTTTTTTTTTTTTAGTATTATTGTGTTAAAACTTGTACGGATATTAATTTTCTAGCATATTAATGTGATTTGTAAATCTATTTTTTGGGAGTTGTATTAGCAAAAGCTCTTTTTACATGATACCTGAAAAATTTCTCTCGTTATCTTGTTTCTTGCCATGTATGTGTGCATGTGTTTTTTTTTATAGTTTCTTTTTCAGCTTCATCGTCCTGGAATGACGGATGAGCTTTTTAAGGGGAGGTGTAGGAGTGGGAAGGCCCATTGACACCAGCTAAGGGGAATGGGTAGTTTCCCCTCCCCTTGGAATGTGGAATGGCAAGTGGCAGGATTCGGTCTTTGGGTACGACGGAGTGAAGTCATGTCCGAGTGTTGCTAACTGTATAATAACTGTTTTCTTTAAATGTTTTTTTTAATAAACCTTAATTTTTAAAATTTAAATGCCAGGTTTTTTTTTAATTTGTTTCCGTGCCCATTGATTAGAATCAAACTTTACTCGGGGGTTTAAGGGGCGTTATAAATAATTATTTCCATTACTAAACTATTAGATGTACAGTCGTGAGAAAAACTTGTGGTACACAGATTTCTTTCATAAAGTAGAGATTCCCTACATAATGATTTTTACGAAAATCGACCTCCAAGGGGCGTTGAGGGCGCTTAAGGGGCGTTATACATAATTATTTCCATTTTTAAACTATTAGACGTACAGTCTTGAAATTTGGTAAGCGGATTCCTTTCATAGAGTACAGATCCCCTACAGAATGGGTTTTGTAAAAATCGACTCCCAAGTGGCGTTGTAGAGAATTAAGTGGCGTTATAGGCAATTAACTTCTTTTTTAAACTATTAGACATAAAATCTCAAAATTTAGTGAGCTGATTTCATTCATTGAGTAGAGATCCGCTATAAGATGGGTTTTGTGAAAATCGTTTCCTAAGTGGCGTTGCGGGGTTTAAGGGGCGTTATAGATAATTATTTCCATTTTTTAAACTATTAGACGTACAGTCTTGAAAAATTTGATAAGCGGATTCCTTTCATAGAGTACAGATCCCCTACAGAATTGGTTTTGTGAATATCGACCCCAAGTGGCGTTGTGGAGAATTAAGGGGCGTTATATATATTCAATTAACTCCTTTTTTAAACTATTAGGCGTAAGATCTTGAAATTGAGTAAGCAGATTCCATTCACTGAGTAGAGATATGCCGTAAGATGGGTTTTGTGAATATCGTTTCCTAAGTGGCGTTGCGGGGCTTAAGGGGCGTTATAGATAATTATTTCCATTTTTAAACTATTAGACGTACAGTCTTAAAATTTGGTAAGCGAATTCCTTTCATGGTGTAGAGATCCACTACGAAATAGTTTTGGGGAAATTGGATCCCCAAGGGTCACTGAGGGGGATTAAGGGTCGTAATAGATAAATATTTCCGCTTTTCAACTAATAGAAACACCTGCTTGAAAATTAGAAGGTATGACCCGTTCATGGAATAAATTTCTGTTTACACAGATATTTGCGGAAACGGACCCCCAAAGGAGTGGGGTTGCGAGGGATTAAGGCGTGTTATAGAAAAATTCCTGTTTTGAATTTAACTCATTTACTTGAAATTTGTTGAGCACTTTTCATTAGTTGAATAGAGTTCCACTAAGAATGGGTTTTACGGAAATCGACTCCAGGGGAAGTGGGGAGAGTTCTTGGGGCGTATTGATAGACAAAATTCCCGTTTTCGAACTGCTAAGACTACAAGAATAAAATTTGGTTTGCATGATTCTTTTGTTGAATTGGAATCCTCTAAGAGTGCTCTCAACGAGGTATTGATGCTAAAAATTCCGTTTTTGCTCTGTTAGATTTAGACTTGAAATTTAGCACGCATGTTTATTTTATCGAGTAGAGATCCACTGAAAGTTGCTTTGGTGGAAATCCACTTGATTATTAGGTTAAGTGAGCGAAAAAAATCTTTCTCCTTCTATTATAGATATAAATAGAAATTAGATATTATAATTTATGTTCCTTTTATATCAAGGGGCGAGAGTGTAACAACTATAAATATATTTTTCAATACAATCGAATTCTTAATGCTAGATATCAATAATTAATATATATGTAAACAGTATACATATATACAACATCGTGAAATACCCAGTGAAGCGGGTGGGTAACGGCTAGTAATATTATATTAGTAAGGATAATACCAACATTTTTCAAAATATAAAAAATATTTTAATGATGGTTCTCACAAATATGTTTTATCTTCGGTTCGTATTTTAACGTACTATGTGTACACATGCTAAAAATTGGAAAGACAGAAAAAAAAATCACCTAGCATTGTCTAAGGCAAAATTTTAAAGCTTTTACTTTTCATTTCTTGTATACATTCACGTTTCGTTCATTCGTTTATTGTATGTTCCTGTGAATTGTTACAATAACTATTAATTTAACTTTAAGGAATGTATCATATTTAAAGGCGTAAACATGTGGTATTTTAAGCAAACGGCTGTTTGTTATAGCATAACCAGAGTTAACTAAAGTATCATGAGACTAAATTCAATTCATTAGGAGATTTTTGTAGCTATTCATATGTTTTCCCCTATACTTCTTCCCTGATTGTCTTAAATAGATACTTTGGTATGAGTTGAAACTGCACAGTAATAAACGGAACTGCACGATGTAGATTTGAAATAAGACTTCTCTTAAAATGTGAAACATTAAGTTACAGGCAAATTAAATTCAAACTTCGGTACACAACATTTGAGTCATAGTAATCTTTACTTTCGTTACAACTGTAGAAAGAATTTTTAACAATTTAAAGTCACACAAAAGCTTTACTTTAAATTTAGTTTCTGGTTTACAAACCTGATTCATCTTTCTACTAATGATTTGTTTATATGAAGCAACTTTTTCTTTGCATACTAATAAAAAACTGTCTCCAAAAGGCACGTTTATGTTTAAGTCAATCTGCATTTTTCACTATTCGCAAATTTATTTCTTCTATACAGATGCACCCGTATTACAGAAACAAAAATGATCAAACGATCCCAAATGGCCAAAGTGTCCAAAGGATAAGCCGGCACTGGACATCGTGTGTCGAATGTTAGGGATCATTATCCTGCTGGAAGTAGAAGTTGCGTAAATGAAGCTTACGTGCACTTTGTTTACTTGTTACGAGTATTTAGGGATATTCAAATAGACATGTTTGTCCTGGGGCAATCAATAAACTCAAGTTTGTCGATACCAGCACTTGACATGCAGCTCTATGTCATCACACTATCGCTTTTGTTTTACTGTTGCTTAGACATTCTTTTCTAGCTACTCAGTTTTTAGTTGCCACCAAATTAAATTATTTTCACAGCAAAAAATTAAGATGAATTTACTTTAATCGGAAAATGGCACATTCAACCAAAAAAAAAACACTATCTTTATTCAAATGCTCCCGTGTAAATGCCTCTTTCGATATATTTTCTGATATTTGGTGTTCGGGCTATTTTAGATTAGTAACCAGCGTGATGAAGAATTCCGAGAGTTTTTGGGGATGAATTTTTTCTTGATATTGTAATGATAAAACTTGAAAAAATATTTGGATTTACTTTAACAATACCATAACGTGGTGCATTTATTTGGAAATTTATTATCAGTTTCTACGTATTGATTCTTATTCACTATCTCATCAGATTCTTTCAGCGATTTACTTTGTAAATATATAAACGAATGATTATTTTTCTTTCTTCATCTGTTGCCTCCACACGTTTTAAAACAATCAGGTTTTCAGCGCTACTTCAGATATATCAAACTATTACCTGTCTATTATCACTCTTGACTGATAAGTACATAATAACCTAAGTTATATGTTATTTTACACATAAAACTCAACACCTGGTGTAACATCTATTGTCCTTTACTTTGATGTATCGAAAAATTCTATTTATTCTTGCTAGTTTAAAAATTTGTATATAAAACATTGTAGTCAACTTAATAATATTCTCAAGATTATATAAATAATCTGTTTTGATAAAAATAAAAATTTGTAGAATTTTCTCAATATTTTGTTTTAATAGAAAATGCAAAAAGTATGCCTTCATTTTTATCCATCATTGTATAATCAAGTTAGCAGATTCAATAACAAATAATCCATCGATAGCCATGAGTGAATCATTTCACTAATGGCTTGAGTAAACTTGGCTCACCTGGTGGGGTAAACAGATAAAATAGAAAAACTAATAAGAAATTACAAAGTTGCAAGATTAAACCCCTTCTAAGAATTATTTTTCTCACTAATTAATTTATAATATCAAATAGCATAACAAAAATGATTGTAGCATACATTTTAGAATAATCGAAATACAAGATCTCAGTATAAAATGGTAATATTATTAATAATCGTTCTTTACATTTCCCCCCTACTTCAGCTTCCTTGTAAGACAAAAAATTTTGAAAATTAACTATAGTTTAAAAAAGACTAAAAAACACGCTTTTATAGAGTGAATCGAACTAAAAAGTGAGAAAAAATAAGTCTTAATATAAGAATAAAATGTTTAACGAGAAAATTAATATCATTGGGATGATATAAAGCGTGGGGTGCTCTATATTAATTGTTATAATTTCTTACTAATTCTATTCCGAAATGCTGAGTTAGTGTTAAAATGTAGTACAAAGCACATCCCATGCTTTCAATCCCAATGATATTAATTTTCTCGTTAATCATTTTATTCTTATATTAAGAATTATTTTTTTCACTTTTTAGATTGATTCACTATAAAAGCGTGTTTCTTAACTATAATTTATTTTTCATTTTTTTAGTTCGATCTACAGTAAAAAATCCTGTTTTTTAGTTTTTAAAACTAACATTTATTCTTTGTTTAATTTTTATCCTTGAGTTTGATATTTGGAGCCAGAATTATGTGGCTGCTGGAATTAGTCTTGCTCTTCAATGGATATTAATTAATGGGTCTGATGAGTATTTATTCTCTCCGTTTGCGGGGCCTTGGATGGATCCCATATCGTTATATTTCAAAGATTCCGTCTCTATAGATACAGGCCTAACTAATAAAAGTTTGTTAACAAGAAATATCAAATGTCAATCGTATTATTACCTTTTAAACGTATTGCTATAATGTTAATTCGTATCATCACTTCTAAACATATTGCTTTATCAAATTAAAAAAATATTTAGCAATTAGAGCATAAATTTATCACCTTTTATACGTATTGCTATAATGTTAATTCGTATCATCACTTCTAAACGTATTGCTTTATAAAAATATTTAGCAGTTCAAACATAAATTATTTTTATTCACATGCACGAGTCTTTCTCCCCCCTTTCTCACAAAAAGAACACTTTTTTTTGTTTTATTTGTATTAATAACAAGCTTTTTCATTTTTAGGGTTGCACCTTTTTAAGGGGTAGGATTTTTTAGTCGCCAAATCTGGAAACGATGTAGTAATAAATTAGTCGCCAAATCTAGAAATCCTTAAAATCATTATTTTTGACGATCCTGATCGGGACAATGGAACAAAATTTTGAAATTATTGTATTGTCATCGGTCCTTGACAAGTGTGCAGCGGCCGCGGTAGCCGAGTGGTATAGGTATCGGACCGTGGCTTGCCTTGTCACGAGTTCGAGCCCAGTTCCACTAAAGATCCGTCGTGTAGGGCAGCGATGCACGTTAAATCTGTCGAGAGCTGAAACGTCCTCCCGTTGGTGTGGTGTGGTAGTTAGGAGAGGGGGTGCCAGCTCAGGTGTCGTCCACGTCACTTGACCATGGTTCAAAATTACGTGGTCCGTCGCCCAAAGCCCTCGTGTAGCTGAACAGTGCGACGTTAATATTCAATCAATCAATTGACAAGTGTACAAAGTTTCAAATTAATCTGACCTTTTAAAGTGGGTAAAAATTGAGTCCAAAGATTCCATCACATACAAGTGAAACTTATAAAAGCGTGTTAAAAAAAGCAGAAGTTTTCGATTTGAAACTAAAATGTTCTTAACCCGGAAAAGCAGGAGCGCACTCCATACTAAAGTAAATGGTCGCATGGGGGGATTGAGTTTCACCCCAACCTTTTTTATAATTATTTCTACTGTAAACCATAAAAATCGTAATTCCAGCGTTTATTTACCTGCTTTTAAGGACTTTTTTTTACTTGTGATAATTTGAGAACAAATCCAATCAAACTGAACTAAAATGTTTCAAATGTGCGTGACCTTCATAAAGGTCACAAATCACAAAAACTTTTCGCTAAAATTAGAGGAATGATATTTGTAGACAAAGCTGTCATATTTTGTTCAAGTTATTATAGTTTTAATGCCCTGTGTGTGTGTGTGTGATGATCGACAAATAGCATGTTGAACTTTTTCTTGCTTGTGTTGTTTTTTTTTGACAGGTTGCGGTGTCTTGTGGTATATTTGTGGCTTCATATCTTTCTTGATGGAGTACTTTAGGTAGCATTTGAAAACTTTTTTTTCATCTCAAAAGTTTCATGTGTTCATCACTTTTCTCGAATTTACTTCCGCTATTATGATTAATATCCATTATTTCGTCAGGTTCTTCCCTTGCTTGACCAGTTTCAACTTCGCCGAGATATGTTGGAACAAAATTGGTCACGCGGAGAAATCAGTCATTCCATGTACCTTAAGATCGTCAAAAAACGTTTGTCACGCGCAAAAAAGAGGGAAATATGTGACAAATACATTTTTGTTCCGATGAAAACTGTCATATAGGAGGATAATGAAAAGGTCATTTACCAAAGGTCATTGGTAACAAATACAGTTTTAAAGATTTCGAGAGCTTGGGGTGACTGTACCACGCGCCCGCTACCGGATTAAATACTATAAATTGTAGGTAATTTAACCATACAAATCCTGATGAAACAATTTTAAAAATAATACAAAACCTGTATATAAAATATTATCAAAATATATTGATACTTTCCATTGCTTGAAATGCTCATATCTTAGAATATAAAATAATTCCGAGAGATTCCAGTAAAAATAGGCGAATTATATACTTAAAGAAATAAAATTATGTCAACAGATATCATATATTTTTCAATGATAGCCACAATCCGTAAACTAATTAAAATGAAATCTCTAAAACTATCTTATCATTTACAATTAATTTATCAATTAAGCTTCATTTGATTTATCTGTTGTGAATTTAATAATGGAATTAATAACTGTAGATGGCTTTAAAAAAATCATAAATGCAAAATTTGAACATTGTACTTTGTTTAAATAACAAGCAAATGAATCTGAATCCTTTTTCTGTCATTAAACAAAATTTTAAGCCAAATTTAGGAAAATTTGAAGCACTTTTACAAGAAAGCAAGACAATACATACAGGATTCTAAATCTAGAAAGAGGCAGGATGTAAAAATAAAGAAAAAGAATTAAGATATTTTGTTTCATGCAAAGACAGGGTATTTACAAAAAAAAAAACACCTGTGTGTGTGTGTGTGTGGAGGGGTGGATAAATTTATTTTAAGCAATATTTATTTTTCATTTAGAAAATAGCAACTTATATATAATTGATAATGTTTAAAGCATCCGAATACTGAAATGACCAATTTCGATCAAAAGATATATTTTTTTTTTATTTTATTGAATAGAGCAATGTCTGGGATTCACAAAACATATATTATTTTGTTTTTACATTACATAGAGGGCAATTACAACAAATTACATAAAATTAGGAAAATGAAAATGGGTCTTTAATCTAACAGAAGTGGACATTTGAAATGTTAAATGTATTTCTATGCAACTTTTTGAAACTCTGATAATTAAAAATTTCTAAGAATGCACTAAACACAATTCTTATTATAGGAATATTTCTTGATTTATGGCTTGCTATTTCAATAATAGCCCCATAAATGTCCCATTTCTTATTTTTATTTAATCAGCTCCAAAATGTTTATATTTTAATAAAACATAAAATTTTAGTACATTTCCTGGATAAATGTACATAGTCTATTTGAGTAATACTTTTATTGATGTAAGTTTATTACTTTATGTAACTGCTTTGAAGAATTTGTAAAAAAATTACTGAATTTTCACTTACAATTATGATTTTTGTAAAATTAAGATAAATTATTTTAAATAGTACTGTGTATGGTTAAGTGTAAAAATATTTATGGGTATTGACCCTTAAAAAAAGTTCTCATAATGGTTTTAGTATGCTATTTTTAAAAAAGTACTCTGAACACATGTTAGGATACCTTAAAGCAATCTGAAATTCATTATAACCATAAAAATATATTAAAAAAAAGTTTATTAAACACTGGTTGATATACTTTGATAGGCAAGCAAAATCACATTATCATTCTCGAAGGAGCATTCCAGAAGTTTTTCAGAATGAACCTCTGTATATATACACAGATATCTTTCATTCAAATTTATATAGCTCCTGTATAACATGTGGAATGTTTAAAAAAATTAATAATGTAAGTTTAGTTGATCATTTTGTGATTAAAAAATTTTTTCCCATTATTTTTCCAACTTTTACATGAATTTATTGGTCTTATTTTCATTTTTAAAAAATATCTGATTACTTTTAGAATTTTTAAAACTTTTTATAAACCATGTACATCAAAGTCAACCGTAATTATACAGTGGACCACAAAAGTTTGTACACTTGCAATTTTCCATATATTTAATGTTTTTGATTAATAAAAATTAATATGTATGAATTCTAATTTGTTATGATATCTGCAACTTGTTCATAATGGAATAATATAACCAATTTTTAAAATGTAAAATAACTATTACTTAAAAAAATTAATAATAAAAAATTGCTCTATAAGTCTTTATTCATTTCAAAAAAATCTCATAACATCACTTTAAACCTTTTTGTTTGTTTCTTTCTAAATTTAATACTTAATAGGATATATTTTAGTGTCCCTAATAACATTTAAACCTCTTGATTAGTATGAAATTTTTTCACGTGTTATTTGACATTTTAAAGTAGCTAAAAATTACATACAAAATTTCTAAGCTATTACATATTATTCCTAGTAATACCATTATTTATCAGTGACATTAATAATCAAAGCTTAAAATGAATTACATCAAAAATGTGGATCAATATCTTTGTAAAAGAAATATCAAAGATTTCTGTTTTACTGTAAACAAATAGAAAAAACTTGAAACACCTCTTTACAGTTACAAATATTTAAATTAAAGAAACATATATAATTTTGCAATCAGATTAACTTTCCAAATAACTGTACTCATATTATTCATTGTATATTGCAGAAATTAGAGCTTATTTATAAATACACATGTAGATTTCAAAAATTTTATTCCCAGTAAAAAAAAATTAAGCACACACATTCTTTTCGGCTTAGTTTTTAAAATTATCTTTTATTCTTCATAAATTTTTATTTAAAATCCAAGAAATCCCTTTATAATTTAGACATATCAAATTATAGTTATTAAAGCCCTAAAAAAAGATGTTGAAAACATCCACACAGAATCCACATTGCAGGAGGCCCAAAGCCTGACTGATGCCAAGTACCATATTTGGGCTTAGGGCCCAAAACCTGACTTTGCAGGGGGCCCTAGTATTCTTCATTACGCCACTGGTAAAGATGTAATACTCTTTACCATATTTGTGACAGGGAAACAAAAAACTAGAACTTTTAGAAAAAGAACGACCCACTGAAAAAGAAATTGTAAGCATAATGTTAACCTAATGAAAACTTTACTTTCCTTCTCAAATCCAGACTGCGCCACAATTTGAATGTAATAAAAATCTTTCAAAAAAGACAAAAAATAATGAAGGCAATCCCTCTGGAATCATTTTCTCTCATACTGCTGCAAATATTTTTTGGAGGGGGGATCTAAAACTCACAAATTAAAATCCATTTAAAAATGCTTTCTGAAATTAAAAACTGTCATTAGAGAGAAATCTTATTACTTTCCCCCCAGCTCTTTTAAATAAATGACCATTCATACATTCAAATCAATATGCATACATACCTCTCTTAGTACTGTTAATTGCTTTCTCACATTAAAAGAATCTACACTAAGTGAAACATGATTTCTATAAGTAATTTGTACTTATTCAATTTTGTTAAAACAAAAACATTTGTATACTTACTAAAAATTAATGAAAAATATTAAAAGGATAAAAAGTAAAAATAATGTGGAACACTTCTATTACACTTAATGTTTATAAAATGAAAAACATTTTTAGGTACAAAATCAGGCAACACACACATGGAACTAATTTTTTTCTTTACTTCCCTTCATGCATCATGCAATAACACAGAATATCATTTTCTAAATTTTTTTCTTTGTTCAAAGCCTCCTATTTTCATTTAAATAATTTTAATCAGTCAATTTGCATGCTCTTCAAATAACATTCAATATTTTTTCAAGATTATTCAATAAGAAACTTTTTTTTTCAGTTTGCAAAAGGTTTTTTTGGTTGATTTATCATTAAAGGACTAGGTGCATTTCAATACACTCCATGACACTTCAGCATCTAATGGATCTAAGTCTAAATCCTTCCCAAGTTTCACAATACCTGCTAATTTTTGTTTACTATTTCTTAGAAATGGCTTCAAGAATGATATGATACATATAATATTTATTTTTATAAGTGAATCAGGTGGTAAAAATAATTGATGCATACTTAATGAGTCTATCAAAAACTGAAAGTAAATTATCGTTACGGACTGCATCAGTCATAAGCCCCTTCTCTCAGTTATCAAATAAATGCATATTCAAGCACTAAGCAATTAATAATTGGTCAAGGTTAAGAGTAGCCTAGTGACAAGGGATCAGTACCTTTCATTTTGGCAATATTTCTTTAATTCATACATTTTGGCAGGAATTTTTATGCCCAAAATATTATCACACTGCAAATTTAGTACTGAATCAATCTCAGTACTAAATTTATTTCTCAAATTCGTAACCATAATACAGTAGGGTTCACACTCAGTGAAACAGTATTGAATAAAAGTATTAATATACTAATCTAGATTTGTGGGAAAAAATAGAATTTCTGTAGAATAAATATTATTTTCACAAATTCAAAATGGCCAATTGACAGAACTCTTAAAATTTTTCTCACCGAGCAACTTCTTAAATCTGCCTAAGTATATTAACTCTACAATTGAAAAATATTCCTAAGTTCAAGTAAAAAAATAGAAGACAGTATTTAAAGTTGCACTTTTTTAATGAATTATCCATCCCCTATGCATAAAATATGAAATTAATATTCAATACATAGATAAATAAAATAATTTCAAGGACAGAAAATCTAACAAAATATGTCTAAAATAAACTTTGGAATATGCAGCTATAGATTTAAGACTTCAGAATATATTTCAGATTAAGATTACAAAGTTTACTTTAAATAGAAACTTTACTATAAAAACTCCCAAAATAAACAGATTTTTTTTTACATAAAAAAAAAAATTAATAACTTTACTGTTTCCCTATATACATTTTTTCTCATTTAATTATTGTAAATTTAAATTAGTTTTAAAAAGGAAACATTAACAATTTTGAAATTTATCACAGAAAATATTCTATTTTTACCATACTTGCCTGTACGCACAAAAAAATGAACGAGAAAACTTACACTTAACTTGCATTGTGCAAGTCTAACATTGTGAAGCTTTAGTAAAAAGACATTTTGATTTGACAAGAATTTCTTCAAAAATTTTTGTGGATTCTCATTTACAAACTTCATACATACGTGAAAATATTTCTCTTTTTTTCTTATAACCATACGACCCAAAGGCATTATTTTCTAATTTTGACTAAAAATTCTATGTACCCCAGTTATAATTTTATTAAGCTAATTCTTCAGGTTTTTCAATAACTTAATGAGAATTTAAATTTAGAATACTATTTCCATATTTTTGATAATAAACTCTCAAAATGATTCCTTAACCATTAAACTAAATAATAAATCAAAAAATACTTTTGATTGCTAATTTTATACTATCAACAATTCAAAATCCAGTTAAAAAATACATTTTCAGCATCAAACATTTTCAAATACAAAAATTTACTTCTAAAATGTTTAGAACATTAAAATTACCTCATTTATAGCCTTACAGGTCTTTCGCAGCAAAAAACAGTTTTAAAAACTTTCCAAAACAGAATTTTTAGTGATATTTACCTTAAGAGTATCATGATCGATACTTCAAAATATTTAAAATCAAATAAGACACAACTTGCAGAACATTGATCCTTTTATTTAAACCAAATAACTATCTTACTTTTTCTTGTGTACATAGATGTAATAATTCATGCTGCATTTAGGTGCACAGTAAAATACTTTTGTTTCCTTTGATATTATAGTCCTCAGATCTGAATTAAATCATTTAAAAACTAAAATGTCATTACGAGCTTCCAGATAATTCTGGAGGATCTTTCTTGGACAATCCTGAAAGCAGTTTTTTCAGTTCTCCAATAGCTCTGCCAGGGTTTAGACCTTTCGGGCAAGTTTTGGTGCAATTCATGATAGTGTGACAACGGTACACTGAGAAAGGATCCCGCAAACGATCAAGTCTCTCCTCTGTAGCTTGATCACGAGAATCAATAACCCATCGATAAGCTTGCATTAGTACAGCTGGTCCCAAATATCGGTCTCCATTCCACCAGTAACTTGGACAAGACGTCGAGCAACAAGCACACAAAATGCATTCATACAAACCATCCAATTTTTTTCTATCTTCAACACTTTGTAAATTTTGTTTCTGCCCATAAGGCTCATTATCTGTCTTCTGAAGCCATGGTTGAATAGATTTATATTGTTGATAAAAGTTGTTCATATCAGGAACCAGATCTTTCACAACATACATATGAGGGAGAGGATAGATTTTACATGCTTTATTTAGGTCAGTTTCAATTTTGCAAATGCATGCCAAGGTGTTCACACCACCAATATTCATGGCACAAGATCCACAAATTCCTTCACGACAAGACCTGCGGAAAGTAAGAGTAGGATCTACTTCATTTTTAATTTTAATCAACGCATCCAAAACCATGGGCCCACAAGAATCCAAATCAATTTCGTAATTTTGCATGCGTGGTTTTTCGGATGGCTTTTCAGGATCCCATCGATAAATTGAAAATGTTTTTACTCTTGATTGAGCAGCAGCAGCTGTCTGAGCGGTTCTTAGATGTACAGAAACGCATTTTCCAAACTTTGTCAACTCACGAAAAAGCATATTAGCATTGATCATCGCCATGACTTACGTTATATAATAATAACAAATCAACCGCTGCTTAACTAGTTACGTAAATAACAGATCAATGTTGTTGGAATCGATTGTCAAAAGAGAGAAAACTTTTTTTATCGATTATATTTCTTCAAAGTGTTTGCCACGAAAATGAAACAAAAAAAAACACTTGCGATTAATTTTGATGAGTTTACAAACAACGATTAAATAAAAGATTACAAATCTTAAAAATAAAAAAATCTTTAAAAAAATCTTCCTGAATGACTCATTAAGAAAAATTGGTCCATATAATTCATAATTCAAATGTTTGTTGAATACCAGCTGAAAAAAGAAAATAAGGACAAATAAAAAAAATCGCATAGTAATGCTCGTTTATGATGGTAATGGTCTATAATATTTAAAATAGATCAGTTACTGTTAAACTCCATTTTGAAAATCAAGTTTATCGTTGGTTCGCTGTAGCTGTGGGCTGCTGCTTGAAATTTAAGCAACTAGTTTTGATACTATGGCATTTAATAATTTTAAATTATAGTGTTGAATTATTTTATTTTTGAAGTAATAACCTCTTTTGGTGCGTTTTGTTGAAGAATAAATCAAAATTAAGCTTCAAGCTTGGGTGCGTTACGTATAGTCGGCTTCATTCAGCTCCAGTCGGCAATCATACTCAGATCGGCGACGTAAGCTTAATTTTGAATTTAAAACTTTTCAGGTCCATGTTTATTTATTTTTTTAAGTAAAAATTTTATGCGCACTTTTTTCGTGAAATTTTATTTTCTTTATTTAAATATTACGGCCATGCAGCACACTTCCACTCAACTCTAGCAAGCGAAGGAGAGAAGAGAAGCGCAAGCCAAAATAATTACAGAAAGTTTCTTCTTATATAAGAGATCATAAAAAGAAATGAATCATTTAACTATTTTTTAATTCAGTATAAAGAGCATTTAAGCCCAATGATGTGCCTAAAGAATTAAAATCTTAAATTTCATTGAAGTTCATTGACGAGAAAGTTGCCAATATTTTGCATTATATTAGTGATGACAACTAAGGGATTAAGAGAATACAAAAGCACTAATTATGAAAGAGCACGAACCCTCTCCTTTGTTTGCTTAGAGAATTTTAAGAAAAGCAAACGGCTCTCAGGGCATAAGTTTCTACAGGCTTGCGTAGAATACGGCATTATATAAGTTATACAAACGGTACTTCCGTATTATCGTAACAGTATTGGCGACATTATATGAAAGAAAGCATAAGATGCCTATTCAGTGCGTACGACACATAGGAAATCAGGGTTGTTATCTTGAACGTTGTCATTGTTGTGATAGTACGTAAGTGCCATATACACATATATGAGTAATTTATACATAAATATTTTTCAATAAACAGACTAAATTAACATTTAAATGGTATATACTCATATAAGAACACACTATTGTATAAACATTGCCCTATACAGAAAGTGGATTAAATAAACAAATCCACAGATGATTGAGCAAGAAAAAGAGAACTACTCAACGACCGTATGCGAAAATGTCGTGAAAGAAAATGTACTACATCCTAACAACTGGATTCTCTAGCCCAAAATAAACCAAAAGTTTTCACTTCTATCGTGTGGTCATAAGCCCTTACAAAAAAATTTTATGTTATATTTTTGTTGTACGCATTTTCATATTTTAGATATTTCCAAGATATTAACATATTTCAAAATTCATTGATTTTTTTAGCTTCTGTTGTGTAATTTTCCGTTTCACTTATCTCGCGAATGCAAAATTTGGTACTTAAGTATCACACCGTTGACCTATTTCATCAAATCAATAGACATCTCCAAGTGTAATCATTGTATGCGCGAACAAAATTATCATGTATAGGCATGCGTTGGATCCTTTTTCCCTACTGGCTGCATATCATGGCATTTGGTAACGTTTCTTGGTTTGAAGAATTGATCGACGGTATAATACATAAGTACCTAATATATATTTTCTAGAAATTTTAACTAAAGATGTATTGGTGGCTGTAAAAAAGTTGCATAAATATAAGGTAAGTGATTCTCGGCATTATATAAGTTGTCTATATTTCATAAGTCAATGGTAAAAAAAATTTTTTTTAATCATGTAGCTCGTAGTAAAATCAGTTTTATAGCAATAATTTTCTTAAATCTTTCAATTAATATGAGAGAAAATTTTTATAAAGGACCAATTTTTTGAGGCATTTTTTGTTAAAGAAAGCTAATACCAAATGTTGCATGATTATAAAATACGTATTTTTCAATATAATAGTTTACAAACCACAGTAAATTATGAAAAGGATCTAAAAATGTTGAAGATGAGAAAATAGTCATTTTATCAAGGAGGGTAAAAAATCATTATTAGAATATAGCACAAGAAACATACTAGCCAAATGGCTTGTTTGATAATATTTATCTTCCACTAAATGGATAGAATTAAATGTACTTTGAAGAATGTCCCCTGCTCACCTTTGGTATTTCGGGAAAAAACCTTGTTGGTGTCACCAACTTAATATTCCTAGGGATCGGCAGACTTTTTTCATCACGCTTTTTTAGTGGCCACATCAAATCTTTTACTTTTCAACAGGGCCGGAAAGTCTTTCCAGATTGTCATAGGTGCGAGACTGATCAGGCTTCTCCCAGTCACATTCTTAATCGCTTGAATTTGACTATTGATGAAGTTTTAGGAAATCCTACTTTATTTTTGGATTTTTGGTGATTGGTGGTCTTATGGAGATGGCGTAGCTAAGCTACACCATCTGGGATAAGAAACAACAATAATATTTATCTAATATTTGATGCTACGGCTTTTTGCTTTGTAAGGAGCAAATTTATTCGTTGTAGCACAGATGTAGTAAGCTTATGAGAACTTGTCTCTGCAGTGATTTCAGGCTACGCTTTATGAAGTGATCTTTTTAGTTCTTTCACATTTGCTGGAAGGTTATTCAACTATCTAAAATGCATTTCCAGTTCATTCCACAGATTTTAGATTACACTAACATCTGGACTTTTTGATGGCCGTTTCAGTTGATGAGATACATCATGGTTATGGTTAAACTAGGTCTGTACGGAGATGGGGAGTAACTTTGTTATCCTGATATATTCCATCATCTTCGGGAAAGAAATTCCATTAACCCAGCATTTCTCAAGAGAAAAAAACCGATGGAATTTCCCGCGTAGAGTATCTCCCACGCAAGGGTGTTTACATTCTGCTTTTATCGTAAAATTTGAATACAAAGGTGAAAACGGAAGAAAGTAGGAAATACAATATATTTTTTACACTTTTCACACGTAAATTTAGTTTTTTTGTTCTTTGTATTAGGGTATTCAATACATTGTTTATACCCTCCTTTAACCTTCGTCCGATGTTTTCACTGGATCTTATTGTTATTTTTTTTTAAATTTCGTAGAAGCATTCCTTGCTGGTTTCTGCATTCCTTAAATTCTTCTGTAAATTGAAATCCAAAACCCTTCAGAAATCAGCCGTGGTTCCATGTTTAGTAGGTGGTTTTTTTAAACAACGTGCATTCACTGTCGCAACATTGAACAACACAAAAAATACTGTCATAGGCTCTCGATTACATTTTCTAGCGATTGAGTATGATGTTGTCATTTTATCAAGGGCGATAATTGCTCCATCAGTTAAATTATCTGGATCAATTTCAGTAAAGGAATCGTACTTGATATCATAATCATCATTCGATTCTTCCTCATTATCCACTTTCTTTCTTTTTTTCAATTCCTACTATTAACTCACACTCTCTATATATTTATTCATTTATCTAGGTGAAATTTTCAATCGTTAATAAAATACATTTTAAAACGCTCAATTGCGTTGAAATTTTATATACATGCTTTTATTTTGGATGACAATACAATAATTTATTTATAATTAATGAAAATTAATTGATTAAAACTAATTATTTTAAGAATTACAAATACAGCCACGTTGGTGACTTGCATCAAAACTTGAAAAAGTTTTTTTCTCACCAGGTGTTTTTTTAAACCAGGGGTGTCCAACACGCGGGCCGCATGTGGCCCGGCAGTACGTACGTTGCGGCCCACCGACACTTTTTAAAAAAAATTTTAAATATCAGGTTTTTAAAGTTTTTTCATTTTGAAATTTGTTTGAGGTGAAATATATATATATATATATATATATATATATATATATATATATATATATATATATATATATATATATATACTAGAGGACCCGACAGACCTTGTTCTGTACACACAAGTTAAATTCAAAAATTCCATTTCCAGAAATGGTTTGAAATAATCAAATAGAATATAAGCAAAACAAAAATGACTGTTGCCAAATTAACAAATTAAAATCCAGTTGTTGAAAAAAATGAGAAAATCACTTAAAAATTTAATTTTAAAAAAATCTAAGGCGAATTTCGAAAAAAACTCTTCGTAGTGCACATCATTAGGACCTATAGTAATTATGTGCCTAGTTTTATACTTCTGGGTTGCTTAGAAGTGAAATACACACACAAACTATTTCCGATAAGAAATAATTTTAAATAAAAAAAAGTTTAATAATGTGTGTAATCATTTAGCACGTGTAAATTTAATAGAAAATCATGTAAAATACTCACTTCAATTGCATTCTAAATTTGGAGAATGTATAGTTTTTTATGCACACTTCAAAACTCTTCAAACACTAATTACATCTGAATGTAGTAATTTAATTAACATACGATTTATTTCAACAAAATAATAACACGAAAGGACAAATAATTTCCTGAAATGATCACAGCACCAGCTGTCGGAACCAACTTGAATTATAATAAAAGATTTTTGAATATTCGATACTGCGATCGTAGCGCAGTCTGCCGGATCCAATGTAAAACATTCCAAGATCAACAATTTATACATAAAAAATTAAATAAACATTTCTAAACCGAATTATAAATCTAAACCATTCTCGAGTCCACTGGATAAAAACAGACAAAAACTTTCATCAAAATCGGTCCAGCCGCTTAGGAGGAGTTCAGTTACATACACACGCACAAAAGAATTACATATATAAAGATTATTTGAAAAGATACTAATTAAAAACGCTAAAAAGCTTGAATCGTCTGCATTTTCGTAACAACAAAGACCGGGTTTAGCCAGTTTGGCTGAAAATCAATTTTCGACGCCAACTTACGTCTTTTTCAAATCCTTCTATTAGCTCACGATCTCTATACATATTTTATTTGTTTGTTTGTTTATTTATCTTGGTGAAATTTTCAATCGTTAATAAAATACATTTTAAAGCGCTTAATTGAGCTGAAATGTAATGTACATGATTATTTTATATGACAATACAATAATTTTTAATTATAATTAATACAAATTAATTAATTAAAACTAATTATTTAAAAAATTACAAATACAGCCACGTTGGCGACTTAGCGACCCTTTTGGCTACTTATGGCAAAATTTGAAAAGGTTTTTTTTCTCACGTGTTAAAGCATTCATTTGAAAGGAAATTTTATATACAAGATTGTTTTGGTAGACAATACGATACTTTAATGGTAATTAATAAAAATTAATTACCACTTAATGTTGTGATTCTATCATATGTATATACATATTTATATTAATTGCAACTATTTAATAAAAAGTAGCTAAAATAAATTTTTTCTTGGTTGATCTAAGTAGGAATTGATTTTAAATTTTTTTTATATTACTTGTGTGTGTGTGTGTGTGTTTATAACAATAGCGTTGTTACAATAATGCAGGTGAATGTTGAGTTGTATTTTTTGAATGTTTTTAATTAATATCTTTTTAACTAATTGCGATATCGGACCGAATTGTGAATCTAAACCATTCTCGAATTTACTTGAACCCACACAAAAATTTCATCGAAATCGGTCCAGCCGTTTAGGAGGAGTTTAGTGACAAACATACGCACAGAAGATTTTTATATATATAAAGATATATAATGTATTTGCCTGTTACCTGTTTTACATTTGATTTTTCTATAGTAAACTCCTTTTTATAAATTCCGCGAATTGCATTATGCATATCCTTTACTATGGATGGAACATGATTCTCTGTGTGCGTACGACTTTCATTTCTCCTCCTTTTCTGTTTGGAGTGTCCAAAAAGCAAGAGGCAGTCAGAGAGATGTATTTTAAAGTTTAAAAAAATATTCAGGATGGTTAAGATAAAGGGCAATGTATACTTGATCGTTTGCGAATGACAGCACTATCAAATTTCAACAATGAGTAACGAAAGATCAATTCAAAAAGAACACCGTAATTTTCAAGAAAATGGCAACACACACACTGTAATATTTTAAATATTACTTGTGATCACTGTATTATTATATTATCTAAACATTATTATATTATCTATGTCTGTATACATGAAAAATAATGAAAACAATAATAATAATTCATTCTGTTTTAAATTTTCCCTGCAATAAATGCTTTTTTTTGTTTCTGTTATGGCTCACTCCGTCGAATACTCAGCACTCACTCAGAACACAGTTTTTAGTGGACTGGTATTTATTTTTTACTCACAACTCTTTTTAGTTACATCAGAATTACTGGGCATGCGCAGTCCAGGCAGCGCTGTTGCGCTTGCGCAAACATTCCGCCCGGCATTGCAATGTTACAACATTCAATAAGTTTCATGGCTTTTTACAATATTGTTATATTAAAATGTAACATTATTAAAATAATTATAAATCAGAAAGAATTCACTAAAATACACACAATACTAAAAGATTAATTACAATAACTTAAAAATAAGTAAAATCTTGTAATACAAAAAGAAAAAAAAAATTCATTCTCTCATGGGCAAGATACAAATTTTAGAAATAGGTCTTTTTACTACACCATGTTGAGTCTTGATTGTTACAACCCTAATTCTATTATCCTTTCAGGAAATACCTCGATCAATCTGCCCATTAGCCATTTATTGACTGCTAAGTTATCCTCTTTAATAAGGACTAAATCACCCACTCTAGCGTTATCCTTTTCAAATTTCCATTTAGATCTCTGTTGAAGATTACTTAAGTAATTATTACTCCACCTTTTCCATATAGACTGCACAATTTTTGTTAATCTCTGATATATGTTTAATCTATTTGTTTCTATATGTATAATGTTTGGTTCATTAATGGAAGTAATTGGTCTTCCAATTAAAAAGTGTGCCGGTGTCAAAACCGACAAATCGTCTATATCCGTTGACAAAGGGGTGAGAGGACGGGAATTCAAAATTCCCTCAATTTGAGTCATAATGGTTAGAAACTCTTCATAAGTAAACCTAGAATTGCCTGCCTCACGTTTAAAATGGAATTTGAACGACTTTACGCCAGCTTCCCATAAGCCGCCAAAATTTGGTGCTCTGGGAGGGAGAAATTTCCAATTTATATTTTCATCTACTAAGAAACCAGCCAATTCAGGATCAGGATTTATCACTAACTTGTACAATCTCTTGAGTTCTGCATTAGCTCCTATAAATGTTTTACCATTATCAGAAAATATTAGAGAGGGTCTTCCCTTTCTAGCAATAAATCTCTTTAATGAGGCAATAAATGTCTGAGTTGCTAAATCCGACACTAATTCAAAATGTACAGCTTTAGTGACAAAACACACAAAAATTGAAACATATGTCTTATACAAACTACTTTTACGCTGTTTGTTGCTCTTGATCCAAAACGGTCCAATAAAGTCAATCCCACTGCAATCAAAAGGAACATTTTTCCTAACTCTTCCTTTAGACAAATTGCCCATTATTTGTTCACAAGTTATAGGTTTCACTTAAAAACATACAAGACAATCATGTACTATTTTCCTACATACATTACGTCCTCTAAGAGGCCAAAATCTCTGTCTTACTTGATATAGTAAGGCCTGTGGACCTAGATGGAAGTATTTTAAGTGAAAATATTGTACAATTAAATTCGTTAATTTATGGTTACAAGGTAATATTACAGGAAATTTGCATTCAAAGTTCAAATCACTATTACAAAGTCTACCACCAACTCTCAACACACCATCTTTATCTAAAAAGGGATTTAAGCTTTTTATAAGACTTTCTGCAGACACTCTATTATTTTCTTTCAAATTCATTATATCTCTTTTGAACTCCTGTAGTTGCACAATCATGATTAAGGTGACCTCCGCTTGGTTGATTTCCTGGACATCTAAAGGTCCTCTCCTTTTTTCTCCTCGGCAATTTGCTATGAACCTAAAAATAAAACTTAACATTCTAATTATTTTAGTGTACTTATTACTTATATTTAACTGGTCAGTCATAAATGTCGAGTTTGTTAGATTTAAATTAACACATAGTGTGCTTTGCGTTACTTTTAAATTCACAGTTAAATTTATCATTATCAGTCACTCTGATGAAAGGGTATTCCTTTCCGGAAAATCTTTCGTCGTTAAAAAATTAGGTCCATTCCACCACAAAGAGTTGTTGAGAAGACTGGACGGGTCGAGAACTCTTGAAACGAGGTCAGCTGGGTTCTGTTCCGAAGAAACATGATGCCACTGCTCTGCGTTAGTCAGGTGTTGGATTGTGACAACTCTATTTGCCACGAAGGTTTTAAGTAAGTTATATATATATAGGCTCCTTCTGGATCCACGCTAAGACAATAGTCGAGTCACTCCACAGGTACACGGGGGGGGGTTCATTTGTAAGGCAGTTTCAACTCTTTTCATCAGTTTTGCAAGAAGAACGGCGGCACACAGCTCGAGTCGTGGCATTGTGACAATCTTCACAGGTGCTACTCTGCTTTTACTTGTTACAAGCTTCACTGTTGTTGCACCATCTGGCGATTGAGAACGGCAATATATCACTGCTCCGTAACATTTCTCTGAAGCATCAGCAAAACCGTGAAGTTCTACCCTTGTCGCTTGAGGATGCACAATACATCTACCAATGCAGATACTTCTTACACTGTTGAAGTCCTCTAGGAAACGATGTCCCTCTTTGGCTCTCTCAGAAGGCAACTCGTCGATCCCGTCGATTTTAAGACTCCAAAGACTCTGCATGAAGATCTTGTCTCTTGCGACTACTGGACCTAATAGACCTAATGCATCAAACAGTCTAGCTATTGTCGAAAGGACACATCTTTTGGTGTAGGAGTCTTTTAACTCCACTGCAATTTTGAAAATAAAACAATCCTCTTGTGATTTCCAAGACACTCCTAATGTCTTGGTTTCAATTGGATTCTCGAACTCATAGTCCCCGAGGATGTTTGAAGCCAGTTCTGGATGACTACTACCCCACTTATGCAATTCCATTCCTCCCTTTTTCAAAATGCCGGAAAGTTGGTTCTTCAAGGCCTTGGCTTCCATTAAAGACGCAGCGCCGCAAAGAACGTCGTCCATGTAAAAGTTTTCTCTAAGAACAGGTGCAGCCAAAGGAAAGTTCTTCGCTTCATCTCTCGATAACTGCAGTAAAGTTCTCGTTGCTAAAAAGGGTGCACTCACTGTGCCATATGTGACTGTTTTCATCTCAAAGGTTTTCACCGGATCCTCTGGACTTTCTTTCCACAAAATTCTAAGCAACGGCTGTTGGCTCTCATGGATGAGTATCATTCGGTACATCATCTTCACATCTGCCGTAAAGGCATAAGGATGCTCTCTAAATTTAATCATAATTGTAAACAGGTCATTTTAAGCCAGTCCTCCATTGTATTGTATGGAATTCAACGATAACCCATTATTTGTAGGATTGGTAGCATTAAAAACTACCCTCAGTTTCGTTGTGCTCTTTTCTGGTCTAAGGACGCCATGGTGTGGCATATAATAGGCAACCTCAGAGTTGTCATGCTCTGCGACAACCTCTTTCATGTGACCAAGTTGGTCATACTTATGTATAAAGTCTCTATACAACTTAAGATATTGAGGATCTCTGATTAATCGAGTCCACAGCGCATTCAATCGATTTAGAGCGATGTCCCTCGACTCACCGAAACAATTTGGTTCGTTTTTAAGGGGCATTTTAACCACATACTGACCCTCCTCATCTCTAGAATGCGTTTTTAGGAAGAGATCCTCACAAAAAATTGCTTCTTCATTTTTAGTTTTCTTTACCTCAACGTTTTCCAATTCCCAAAACATTTTTAAAGTCTGATTTAAATCTCCTTTAATTAATCCACAATGAACCCGTGCTTCAGTATTTGCAAAACTATTGCTCCCTGAAGCCACGAACCCAAACACAGTATTTTGGAAAATAAGATTAGAATTTTCAGAACGAATTTGCCCACTACGCAATAATTCATAAAAAATTTCTGCACCCAAAAAACAATCAATGGGACCTGGCACATAAAAAGAATCATCTGCTAAATTTATATTTTCAGGAATTAATCCTTTCACATTTAGATTTTTAACTGGAGTTAAATCAGTAATTTTATCTACAACTAACATTTTTATTCTCTTTTTATAACTACCATCGGAATTCGAGATTTCCGTAGTTACGCAATTTTTAACACATACAGAGGAGTCATTTAAACACGTGACCAAAATATTTACTTTTTCTTTTCGTAATCCTAATTTTTCTACGAATTTTTTCGTAATTAGATTTGTCATAGAACCGACGTCAAGCAGACATCTTATTTTCCCTTTCTCGTCGTATGAATCTTTTACAAAACACTTCACGGAACTCAAAAACACACTAGTGGTTCCCTTTTTTTGATTAATTGCAAACACCGCATTACTATCTTTCTCCGAAACCTCTCTAGAGGGAAAAGCAGGGTTAAATTCTCGCGTTTCCGCATTTAACCTTGACTCGGTTGATGGATGGAAAGCATTCGACTTGCTATGGCTTGTTTGAAAATCCGTATTTTGTTTGGGGAAATGTAACGAGACATGGTGCCTCTTAGCGCATAATTTACAAGGTTTTGCTTTGCACTTCGACGCCATACAACCTACTCTTAAACACAGAAAGCAAAGTCGCTGTTTTTTAACGGAAAGTTGTTCAAATTTTGTACAAAAAAGAATAGCATGATTTTCACAGCAATATGAACATTT
Organism: Trichonephila clavipes; assembly: GCA_019973935.1. Taxonomy (NCBI): domain Eukaryota; kingdom Metazoa; phylum Arthropoda; class Arachnida; order Araneae; family Nephilidae; genus Trichonephila; species Trichonephila clavipes. Next base: position 26,953 of record BMAU01011056.1, on the reverse strand, counting down.
TGTTTCATTGACATCGGACAAAAAAACACTAGTTACACCTTTTAACCCCTTTCTGTCAACGCCACTTTTAAAGAATTTATTTTGTCGGAAACCCGTATTTATTTCATTTCTACTCGAAACTTTAGATGACATAAACAAATCTAATTCATGACCCAGCTTATCTGGTGTGTACCAATTTTCGCACATTTTTAAATTAATATAACTAGTCAGTTCTTGATCAAGAGAATTAATTATCTGATCGGCAACAATTAACTGGCATAATTCATTAAACTCATTAACGTTTCTTAATTTACAATAATAATCAAACATTCCTCCAATTCTAGAAGCAAACTGAACATAGTTCTCATTTGGTAGTTTTTGGGACCTTCGAAACTGATTAAGCAATACTCGAGGTGTTGGTTGAAATTGTTTTAGCACTAACTGCTTGATTTTTTCATAATCACCCAGTTCCTCTTGTTTAACATAAATCATTAAATTTCCCACCTTTTCTCCCAACATATTCAATAAAATCTCTGCTTTAAATTTATCCTCCACATTTTTTTTTTGTTTTAAAAGCTTTTCTAGCGATTGAAAAAATAAATTATAGGCTTCTGTATTAGAAGGGACAGGTATTGTTAGAGTTTTGATACTTTTAATTAAGTTTTCAATATCAGATGGGACAGATTCGAAATGTTCACTTTTCTCTTGCGCAGGGGACAATTTACATTTAGCATTAGTTAACTCAAGCTCTTTCTTTAACTGTTCTAATTTAATTTTTTTCAAATTCAATCTTGGCCTTTTCAGACTCTAATTTAAATTTTTCTTGTTCAATTTTAGCGGCCTTTTCCGCCAAAACGCCATCAATTACACTTTGCAGAAACTCCTTATCAGTTTCAAAGATTTCACTACTCTCAATTAAATTTTTTAATACAATAATTTTTGGATTCTGGGGTATGTCTAATCCCAGCTCCTCGGCGACCAGCAAAAGCTCGTCCTTTTTAAGACTTTTAATTGTCGACATTTTAACACATAACATTAATTTGATATCAAATAAGAAGCAAGGAAATCGCTCTTACTTCGACTGATGAATTGCGCTGGACTCTCAAGACACAAAAAATACTTCGGAAACTCAGTTTCTTCCCTCAGTTTTCAGACACAATTTCAGGCACAATTTTAACTCATCACTACACGCGGTTTTTCTCCGGATTCTACCGGACCAATGTTATGGCTCCCTCCGTCGAATACTCAGCACTCAATTCGAACACAGTTTTTAGTGGACTAGTATTTATTTTTTATTCACAACTCTTTTTACAGTTACATCAGAATTACTGGGCATGCGCAGCCCAGGCAGCGCTGTTGCGCTTGCGCAAACAGTTTCCAAATCTGATATAAAGGTACATATTTTGATATGTGGCTCGCGAGATTATAATGTTTTTCCGAAGTGGCCCACAAAGTCATTTGGGTTGGCTACCTCTGCCCTAGATAATGAAGCTCTTGTGCTACCGTTAGTTAAAAGTACTTTGTATGTACTAATTAAACTTCTGTTTGATATTCTAAATTGTTTCCAAATTGCAAATATTTTCTCCCCATTTTGTCGCATATAAACAATCTGCTCTCTTGCCTTACGTTTGTCTTAAGTTCTGTGATTGATCAAACTGCTATTATTCGTGTTTTACTGTCTATGATTTACAAACATAAATAAATCTAATGCTATTTTTGAAAATTGACTATCATGTATGAATAAATCAAATCCAGCGTTGTCTAAGCCATTCATTTTTGTACTTCTGCAAAAAAAAGGAATTTGTTAATTTCATTCTAGATTCTAAAAATTTCCCTCTCTCTCTGGTGATGTAATTTTCAGTCTGTAACAGTATTAAAATATTTCTGAAATTATATTGCAAATTTCTTACCGTTGTATATAATTTTCCAAAACATTGATTAACTTTTTAGAAGAAATTATTGATTCCGGGACAAATTTTAATATGCGTCCATTGTATGTGCACAAGTTAAATTTTTACATTGATATTCAAGAAATGCAAATCTTGGTTCATTTTGATCGAAATGGTTTAGTTAATGAAATATAAACTGTGCAAAAATAAAAGTCCACTAATTTTTATTGGAAAGAACTTTGACATCTTAGAGTTTTTCACTGTATAACTTGCATAGAAAACAATACATAACTTATATTGCGTGTATTTAAGATCAAAATGCTTTTCGAAACGAAAGAAGTATTTTTCTAAATTTTTTGTAAGTTGATAGTATAAAGAATTTAAACCTCTTAAGGTATTCGACTACACTAAAATCATGATTTTTCTTACAAATTGACATTTTTTTATGGTTTTATTTTATAAGCCATCTTATTAGCTTTATAAAAATACCAAGTTTTTTATTTTCCATTCACTAGAACAAAAACTACAAGTGTTTTAGTAATAGCATATGCCATAACTTTACATAAGATGTCAAACTTTAAAATGCGTTTTACTCGAAATGTGTTTTTTTCGGAAAACTCAAAAGGGGACAACGATTGCTCAAAAAACTTTTCAAATAATTTGCTGAAATTTTGTGTGTTTGTTCTGTATAACAGAAGTGTTTTACCTTCAGATTTATCAATCATCATTTTATTACAAAATTTACAGTTCTGTTTCACTGTTTTTTAAGCACTTTTATATAATAACTAAGATCAAGTGCTCTAGATTTTGTAAAAATTAAAATATCTATTATCCTGAAGGTAATTTAAAAACGGAATAGCAAAGTAATACACCAAAATTGTAAAATTGAGAATTTGTTCTTTTCCTATTCGAACAGAGCGAACTCCGTTTATGCTATTTTTTGCCAATTTTTACCTATTTTTCTCCATTTTAGTAGTTATATAATTTATTTTTCTCTTCTAAATTTCAATCTTTTTTTCTTAAAATGTACTAAATAAATCTAAAAATCACACAAAAATCTCCATATCTCTATTTTTTTTTTAAAAAAAAAAAGTTGTCGCAAGCAATCGGATACTTTAAACATTTGAAAAAAATTAACAAATTTCGAAGATGAAATAACGTATTAAAAACATAAAAATAAATCTCGCATTCTAAAATTTTTTTAAAAAAATGTGTTAATCCGTTAAAAAAGATATGTCATAACTTTTACTTGCTTACATTTATTAAATTTAGACTACATTAAAAATTTTTCATTCTAAAGATTATCATTACACCCCTTAATGAGCGTTTGATGTTTTTAAGACGGAATTATGGATCAATTTTCCAATGTCTGTCTGTTCAGATAATTCGGTTAATATTTCACAATTTACACAATGGTCATTTTACAAAAATTCTACCTGTCGGTGGTCGTGATGTTCCTTCTGATGCGACGCTATTAAAAACATATTAATTTTAACATCGACCCAAGTTCCATAAGTTAACATCGCATCATGACTACAAGTTAAGTTAACTAAATTCTAAATTAAAAACACTCATCTCACGCTTAATCAAACACTGATCGTATAGTTTTATATATATAAAACATTATTAAATTTATTTTAAGCACACGCATATAAAAATTTACTTTACTACAAGAAGATCAAAATAATTAACTTAGCTAGAGAGAGGGAGGGTGCTAGGGAATGGATATGGTTGACTCCCGGAATCTCGGAGTTTGTATTTTCTGCAGCTCTGGGATCGGCTCTGACTTGCTAAAATCGGGGTGCATCCCGTTTATATTCGGCGCCTTTTTACCCAAAAATCCTAGGGAAGGACTCTTTGTCTTGTCCAGTATAATTTCTCTGATTGGTCCCGAGGCCGGTGCAGTGTTACACCACCTCAAAATTTATGGGTTTAGTGAACTTTTTAACGCGGGAACTTTTTCTTGACGCACCCCACCAAAAGGAATTTCACCACATCTGGTCAAGGGGGACTCGCATACAAATTCCAAGCCGTTTCAGGGGCGGATTCTAAAACAGGAACAAAACTGGCCTCCCATTACTTCATTTCCAAATTCTTGGTTAATTAATACACAAGTGTTATTTTTTGCACTTCCATTCCAGAGTTTTGCCATTTTGAGCTGGAAAATAAATTCACTCATGATACATTCAAGATTAAATTTCTTAGCTATTTTAAGTCACTGTTTCTTTTAAATACATTTAAAAACTATATACTAAAAAGAGCAAAAAATGAAAAGCGGAAAGTAATACAGTTATACACTACTGCTCTATAGTCATATTTACTGCAAAATTACATCTTTGATAAAGTATATATTCTTGTATTAAAAACATTCCACACACACGAAATAATAAATGTTATATAATGAATAATTTGTAAAAAAAAATATAATTGAACTAAAATTTTAGTAGAAGACGTGCGACGGTTTTTAGTAATTTAATGAAGGACAAAAAATTTAATTTCATCCTTAATAGTAACTGAATTAAAATAAAAATCATAGATTTTGAATATTAAGAGATATGAAATTTCTTAAATGACTAGTAATCTCGAACCTTTAAGAGAAATAAATCTGTTTTCTGCCGTTCCATGATTTTTTTTAATTAAGAAGGAAATATGATTAAGATGAAAAATGCAAAATTTCTCTTTGTATTAATCTTCAATAATAATACTTTATATAATTTCTTCAATTTACATCTCCGGACATTAAAATTTTTCTTTAAAATTATTTTTTATTTGTTTTTTAAATGGTTTTGGTTAGAAAATATCACATAAATATATTAGTTTCTATATAAACATATTAAATCGAACAAAATATGAAGAACGCTTGAATAAACATTTCTGTACAATGCCTTAAACAGTGGCATTTAAAATTTTAGGGATGGGGGTGTCCCATTTTTTGCAAAAAAAATTTCTACGATCCCATAAGCTCCGTTTCTTCCTCTTTTTTTTTTATTGAAGACTCATAAAATAATTCCCAGTCACCACAAGTATCACACGTGGATTACAGAAGTAAGCAAAACAAACAAAATGAGATAAATAGAATATAGGAAAAATAACAAAACACAAAGTCACTGAACAAATGAAAGGCATACAAAACAAGTACAAGTACACATTAAAAAGTGATATCAGCTCCTCGGGATGTACTAGGTCTGCAAAGGTTAAATACCAATACGCAGCCCCATTAGAAAAAAAGTACATTACAAACTTAAGCAATTAAGTCGCAAGACCAAAACTTAGAATTTATGAAATCAAAAACATTATGGAATCAAATCAAAAAAGTTACAAAATAATGTGCACATGAAGCTTTACTTGAAACATGCTGAAAAAAAATGAAGGCCAGTTGATTTTAAGTTAATGAATTTATAATCTTCATGCCTTTTCCTTTTTTCTTAAATTTTGAAAAACAAAGAATGAGATGCTCAACAGTTTTCTCACCACCAACAAACTCAAGTCCCTGAGTTTTCTCAACACAAACACACAAAATTTTGAAGGGCAGAGGTTGAATATTGTAAGTTTCATCCGGAAGTTTAAAAATCTTTATAGGTGGCGCGGCCATCGATGGGAAAGGAAAGATGGAGAGAAGGAGGAAGGAAGTCAAGAAGATGGCGAAAAGTCAATAACATGACGGAGTGGGAGAACATGTCAGTGAGTGAGTGAAGATTAGCGTCGCACTGTTCAGCTACACGAGGGCTTTTGGCGACGGATCACGTAATTTTGAACCATGGTCAAGTGACGTGGACGACACCCCCCTCTCCTAACTACCACACCAACGGGAGGACATTTCAGCTCTCGACAGATTTAGCGTGCATCGCTACCCTACACGGCGGGTCTTTAGTGGTACTGGGCTCGAACTCGTGACAAAGCCAGCCACGATCCGATACCTATACCACTCGGCTACCGCGTCATGTCAGAATGAGCGGGATAGTGATTGCGTTAGCGAGGATAGAAACAAGATGGCGTTAACAACTTAAAATTAAGCGTATCATAGTTAGTTTTTCTTTTTGTGTTGTTTTGTGTTGTGTGTGGCTGTCTTTGGAGTAAAACTCTTTAGCCATTAAAGAAGTAGTGACTTTATTGTACCTGGATGACTGATGACATGTTACATTTGAAGAGAAAAGAACCAACGATTTTAATTGCGCAGTCGCATGGATATAAAAATTTCGTCGAAGTTCCAGGTAAGGAAGAGGAACCCACATTCACAAATTAAAGTTATTGTTGTTTGTATTGTAATGTAAAGAGTGCTTTATCAATAGCTGTAGTTTGTTTTGGAATAGATGATATGTTTACAGCATGATTCATTATAAAATGTCTAAAATAACAAATATTGGTCGGGCGAGTCATTAGAATCACTAAATGATCACCACTAATGATCACGATATGTAGTTTTCTGTCATAGAAAAAAATTTCTAATTAATAGTATCATCTATTCCAAGAGTTTCAGAGTATTATTTGGGTTTCATCAGAAATATTATTGCATATTGGATATATAATTTTATTGAACAACAGTTCAAATAATTATTGGGTTTCACCAGAAACGTTACGAAATATTAGGATATATTATTTCTATTTCTATTGAACATCAGTTCAGGTATTGTTTGTGTCAAATCTAAAACTTTATAAAGTATTAGAATACAACTACAATATATTTTTAATTGAACATCCGTTTATATAATTATTGTGAAAAATATAAAATTTTGTTGAGTTTAAGTATCAATGACCAGGAAAGAAAAGAAAGTATGTTTTTAATTCATACCTCAAATTGATGGATGATTTATGGTATTAAAATATTGCTGAATCTATATATACACTCAGGAACATTGAAAATAGCGACCCAAAAAGGAAGCTAAGTACAATCGCGAAACTTTGCAAATAAGTACAGCGTAATGTGATATGCAAATGATTCAGGTTTTGCGCCAATACGCATGCTCATACACGCCAAGGTGGCGCTACAATCAGGAAGAGGGTGCTATATATGCCAGCGCAAATTCGAAGATTCATGAACGTGACGATTACCCACCGATTGTAGGAAGACTTTGGTAGGAAGCGAAACATATGCCAGGTAAACGTGCTAGAAGACATTTCTCACAGTTAAGCGAGTTTGAGAGCCTGGTCATCAGGATGAAAACTACAGGCTGGTCCACGCGCCGTGTTGCTGGTCAGGTGGATCGTTCGCAGTGTACCGTTAGAAATTTTTTGGAGCAGTGGACACGAGAAGGTACCCATGCGCGGAAAACCAGGTCTGGAGCGACCAGAAAGACTACGAGGAGAGAGGATCGAAGGATCGTGCGGCAAGCACTTGTAGACCCCACAGTCACTCGTTCAACGATACGAGCAGACGTAGGCGTAGCAATTGTTCCACAAACAATTTCCAGACACCTTGCAGAAGCAAATCTTAAATCCAAGCGCCCTTTCCGTGCACTCCCTTTAACACCGGAACATCGGCAACTGCGTCTACAGTGGTGCCAAGCCAGATCAATGTGGAATGTCATAGATTGGCAAAAGGTTGTGTTTAGTGATGTTTGGGGACAGATGATAACCGTGTACGGGTGTGGAGGTGCCCTGGTGAGCGGTACAATTCACCCCCCACTGTTTTACGTCACACTTCCCGCACAGCTGGTGTAATGGTCTGGGGGGGCATAGCCTATTGTAGCCGGTCCTCTTTAATTGTGATGCATGGAACTCTAACGGGTCAACGTTACTTTGATGATATTCTTCGACTCCATGTAGGACCTTTCCTAAATGGTGTCCCAGGAGCAATTTTCCAGCAAGATAATGCTCGTCCGCATACAGCAAGAGTTGCTCAAGACTTCTTACGTCATTTTCAGACTCTTCAATGCCCGGCCCGCTCCCTTGATTTGTCCCCTGTAGAGCACGTGTGGGATCAGCTAAAACGACAGATGCTATCGTGTCACTCTGTACATGATTTATAGTTCGCTGTTCAAGATTTGTGACCCATCTGCCTCAGGACAACATAAGGTGTCTAATCAACTCAATGCCGGACCATGTGGTGGCATGTATTGCAGCTGGAGGTGGTCTAACGCGCTATTGAAGTTGCTCAGTATTTGTGTCGTTGCACACCCTGTATTCGTTTAATTGTCTTGTTTTTGAGATCAAGTTTATCTCTCATCTGTGTCATAATGTGTATTAAATTTCATTTCAATCCGATGCCTTCTTCTTGGGTCGCTATTTTTAATGTTCCTGAGTGTATACACTGCTCAAAACAATTAGGGGAGCAAGCAAAAAAGTGAAGAAAACCGTGTGAGACAGCCACGTATTGGCATACAATGCATAGTACACGCGTATCAATGCGCAATACAGAAAAAAGGCGTAAGAAAATTTGGAATTAAGCTTTAATTTTTTGAAAATATGGAAAAAACATGAAAAGATGATTTAAGGCAACAATTTGGTTACATGTAAACGATAAAAAAGGTACTGTTTAGACATGATGCATGAGTTTTAATAGGGCGTGTGGTCTCCTCGAACAGCTAAGACTGCTGCACACCTGTTTGCTATGGATGCGATGAGGTTATCGATCAGACTTTGGGGAATACTATTCCACTCCTCAAGAAGTGCAATCTCCAAGCCTCGGCCAGTAGTAGGCGGCCTTGGTAGCGCAGCAATGCGTCGTCCGAGCATATCCCAAACATGTTCGATTGGATTCAGGTCAGGAGAGCATATTGGCCATTCCATACACTGTATTGTTTCAGCTTCAAACATGTTCTCCACCAGACGAGCTCTATGCGGTCGAGCATTATCATCCTGGAAAACAAAGTAATCTCCAATGGCTCCAGCGTAAGGGATGACATGAGGTCGAAGTATCTCGTCTGCATACCGTCAAAGTGCCATTCCGAATGATATGCAGATCCGTACGTCCGCTTATGCTGATTCCACCCCATACCATCCAACCAGCTGTTCTGTATTGTGACCTTTCACGAACGAATGCGGGGTTATTTCGAGTGCCCCTGTCCCTCCATACAAGAACACGTCGGGTGTCACACTGTAGACTGAATTGGGACTCGTCTGTAAACAGCACTTGGCTCCAATCATGTTGCTCCCAATCTCGATGTTCTTCGATGCCCATCTTCTTCGGGAAGCACGGTGGCGTGGGGTCAACGGAATGCAGACCATTGGCCTACGTGCATAGAGCTCTCCCTCATGAAGCCGATTACGTACTGTTTGGCTGGACACCCTTCGTCCTGTTGCCAAGAGCAACTGTCTTTGCAGCTGCGTAACATTCTCTGTTCTGTTTCGACGGGCTGTTAACTGTATATACCGGTCATCAGTTGATGTAGTGGCGCGTGGCCGATCTGCCCCTGGTCGACGTCTAACATTTCCTGTTTCTTGGAATCGATTCCACAGCCTTGCAACAACACTTCTGGCGACTCCAACAGCGTCCGCGACACTACTGTTTGCCCAGATTCCAGTCTGCCTATAACACGCCATGCCATGGATTCCGGTAAATCACGTTGTTGAGACATTCTCAAGTAACCTTGTCTCAAAAAAAAAATACTGCGCAATCGAATTTCACAGTTACGGCAATAAAACAGACGTTTCTGCAACATCCCGATTTCTGCCCTAATCTCCTTTTTCTGGTTTTTAACGTCATGAACTTTGATTTGCATATAAAGTTTTCTTCTTCCGTTTCCTGGTAGGCTTTACATTATGGATGATTCATTTTATGTTACTTATTGGTATACATCTTTGCTTACTTTTGTTAAAATCATGTGCTCCCCTAATTGTTTTGAGCAGTGTATAAAGGAGAAAAGCGACTCACTCACTAACTCACTGACTAATCACGATATCTCCGAAACTATTAAAACTACATATTTGAAATTTGGTAGGTAGGTTCCCTTCATGGAGTAGACATCAGCTAAGAACGGATTCTGCAAAGATCGAACCCCAAGGGGCATTACGGGGGTTTGAGGGGCGTTATAGATAATTATTTCCATTATTAAACTATTAGATGTACAGTCTTGAAACTTGGTACACAGATTTCCTTCATAAAGTAGAGATTCCCTACATGATGATTTTTACGAAAATCGACCTCCAAAGGGCGTTATGCATAATTATTTCCATTTTTAAACTATTAGACGTCCAGTCTTGAAATTTGGTAAGCGGATTCCTTACATGGATAAGAAATCAACTACACAATGAGTTTTTTCAAAATGGACTCCCAAGTGGCGTTGTAGAGAATTAAGGGGCGTTATATGCAATTAACTCCTTTTTTAAACTACTAAACGTAAAATATTGAAATTGAGTAAGCAGTTTCCATTCATTGAGTAGAGATCGGCTATAAGATGGGTTTTGTGAAAAGCGCTTCCTAAGTGGCGTTGCGGGGGTTTGAGGGGTGTTATAGATAATTATTTCCATTTTTAAACTATTAGATGTGTTGGCGCCTGTTGGCGAGAATTCTTTGTATAGATTGCTTCGAGCCAACTGTTGTAACCTTTTTGTAAACAGTTTGAAAATTGTAGCGATCCCATATGGTTGGGATCCGTTTCGCTTATTAAAAATTGTCAAATTTACAGTCCATTTAGTTATTTTAGTCAACTTTTGGTCCGCTCGCGGAGTTGTAGAACATTTGTAGTATCGTTAGAATTAATAGTAGTATGTCTAAAGAAGCAGTAAAAGCGTTGAATAGAAAGCGTGGGGCTGTTAAAGCTCAGCTAACAAGAATTAAGGACTTCATGAACAAACCGGATGAAAAGGACAAAACACATTTAGAATCCAAACTGGATTCTTTGAAAAGCTTACGAATTAAGCTAAGTGATATTCGGGATGAATATTATGAAGTAGTAGCAGATGATAGTGATTTGGAACCCCTTGAATCAGAAATCCTGGATTTAGAAGATGATTGCGAAGATATATATATATATATATATATATATATATATATATATATATCTAGGTAAGAATTAAAAATATTCTTTCAAATATTGATCTGAAGAATAATGCTGTTACATCTTGTGAAAATAGTTTTTAAGAACATTAAATTACCAGATATTCAATTGCCCCGATTTAATGGTTCTTACCATGAGTGGTTTAATTTTAAAAAACAATTTGTTTCTTTAATTGATTCTAATAATAGTTTAAATGATTCTCAAAAACTGCACTATTTAAAATCTACACTCACTAGAATTGCTAAAGATGTTATAACGATTGATGATTCATATACTTCATTATTTGAATGCTTGAAAAAGAGATTTGAGAATACAAAAATTGATAATAAATAGTCATTTAAGTGAAATATTGTCATTGGAAAAATTCTCTCTTGAATCAGCTAAAAATTTAAGGACTTTAATAGATTGTTGTCAAAAACATTTAAGAGGATTAAAAATGGTAGGGTTAGAATTAAACGAATTTTCAGAAGTTCTATTGATAAATTTAATTTTAAGAAAATTAGATAAGGAAAAAAGAAAGAATTATGAGCTCAACTTAGCCTCTACGGAACTGCCTAAGTGGGAGGATTTTATGAACTTTTTGTTAAAACGTTGTTTAATTCTAGAAAATATTCAAGCAAATAATGCAACAGCTTTTCCATCGGAACAAATTTATAAAACAAAGTCTTTCCTTGCTAAATTAGATCCGGCTAACTGTGTAATTTGTAATCAACAATCTCATCCTGTATTTAGATGCAAAAAATTTAACGATTTGAGCGTTGATGAAAGATTTAATTCAGTGAAAAGGAACAATCTTTTTATCAATTGTTTCAGCTCTTCTCATAAAGTGGCTCTATGCAAAAGTTCGAGGAATTGTCCTAATTGTTCTAAGCGTCACAATTCCCTTTTGTGTAGAAATTTCGAGAGAAATGTGGATAGCCAAAGGAGTCCAGGTAACAAAACTCTGCCAAATATGGAACCTAGAATCACCACCCCTACTTTAAATGTAAACAGTGAATGTTTCCAACCGAAGCAAACTGTCAAATCGTTTGAAAACGGAGGGGAATTTGTGGGATATTCTAAGGGTCATTCAACTATGCTCTTAAGCACAGCTGTAGTATATTGTCAAAACAGTCGCGGGGAAGTCTTTCCTCTGCGTTCCCTACTGGACTCAGGGAGTCAAAGTAATCTGATCACCCTCGAGGCGGCCTTGACTTTGGGGTTGAAGTGTAAAAGAGTAAACACCTCTATTTGCGGTGTTAACGGGACTCCTCAATTTATAAAAAACAAAGTGTCTACTGTTGTTTCAAGTAAAAGCAGACAGTTTCAGAAATTAATGGAATCTCTTGTTGTACCGAAAATTACGGGTTTGACTCCAACAAATAAATTAGATATTAGTGGGATAAAAATTCCTGAGTATATTAAGTTATCGGATGAGAATTTCTATTCGCCTGGAAGAATCGATTTGCTCTTATCAAATCAGATTTTCTTTGAAATTCTAAATAGTGAGAAAATAAAACTAACACATGGGAAGATGATATTGCAAGATACAGTATTGGCAGTTACGTAGCTAGCGGCGTCATGTCACATAATTACACTAATAAGAGCTATTGCGGACTAGTTTCTAATGCAAATGAGCTTAATAATAGTATCAAACGCTTTTGGGAAACTGAAAATTGTCCTGATTTTGAAATCCCTACAATGAGCAGAGAAGAAAAATTATGTGAGGAACATTTTACGAATACTTATAATAGAAATGAAACTGGTCGTTTTATCGTGAAAATGCCTCTGTCAAAGGATCCGAGTTGCTTGGGAGATTCAAAACAAATGGCATTGCGTAGGCTTAATTCGTTGTGAAGAAGATTAGTTCAAGATCCAAAGATATATTGGAAATATATAGAAATTTTATACATGAATATTTAGAAATGGGACATATGGAAGAAGTAGTAGAAGATGAGGATTCTGCTATTGTATATTATCTCCCTCATCATGGTGTGTACCACCAAGAAAGCAAAACAGCTCCCTTACGTGTAGTTTTTAATACATCCTCAATTACTACTTCAGGGGAATCGTTTAATTCTTTACAATTGAATGGTGGTGTTATACAAAGGGATCTCTTTTCAATTTTGTTAAACTTTAGAGCTCGCAAATTTGCGGTAACAGCAGACATTAAAAAAATGTTTAGGATGATTTGATCGATGAATCCCAGCGTGATTTATTACGCATTGTTTGGAAGGATAAAATTGACAGTCTTGTGAAGATTTTTAGATTAACTACGGTTACTTACGGCACCAAGAGTGCACCATACCTTGCGACAAGATCATTGAAACAGCTTGCCATAGATGACGGTGATAAATATCCATTAGCTGCCGAAGTTATAATGTCTGATGTCTATATGGATGATCTTACTGGTGCAGACGATTTAGAATCTGGAAGAAAACTCCAAGTGCAACTCGTTTCAATGCTAAAGGGTGCTGGAATGGAACTTTACAAGTGGTCAGCTAGTAATCCATTGCTATTACCAGACTCAATGTGTCAAGTTAAGGACCTCTCTTATTCTTCTTCAACCGAGACCCCAAGACCATTGGACTCTTGTGGAAGCCACATCCTGATTCCTTTGCTTTCAAGATTTCTCCCATGACCTCAAATTGTGACAATCTCATAGTCACAAAGAAATCAGTAATTTCTACAATCGCCAGAATATTTGATCCGCTTGGACTAATTGGACCTGTAATAACCAGGGCCAAAATCTTACTCCGGTCTTTGAGGCAGTTGAAACTTGATTGGAATGATCCGTTGCCTTCGAACTTAGTTTTAGGAGAGGGGGTGCCACCTCAGGTGTCATCCACATCACTTGACCATGGTTCAAAATTACGTGGTCCGTCACCAAAAAGCCCTCGTGTAGCTGAACAGTGCGACGTTAATATTCAATCAATCAATCAATCGAACTTAGTTTTCTACTGGAAATCCTTCATAGATGCTTTGGAATCTATAAACTATCTCGACATCCCACGTTATTGTCTACAAGATAAGTCTATCAGAACAGAGTTGCATGGCTTCTCTGGCTCGTCTGAAAAGGCTTACGGTGCTGCACTTTACCTACGATGCATTAATACAAGTAGAGAAATCTCTGTTAGGCTCCTGTGCTCCAAATCAATGGTAGCCCCAATGATAGGTATTACTATACCCCTGATTGGAACTTTGTGGTGCAGTGCTTTTATCAAAGTTTCTTAAAAGAACCCTCGATGCCTTTAAAGTTAATATCAGTCAAATTTACCTTTGGACTGATTCCAGCATAGTACTGGCTTGGATCAAAAAGCCACTTGCTCAGCTTAAAACATTTGTGAGAAACAGGGTCAGCATAATTCAGAAACTCACAGAAAGTGATTTTTGGAAACACGTGAATTCTGAAAACAACCCTGCTGACATCCTTTCAAGAGGTATTAGTCCAGATAAAATTCAACATTGTGAACTTTGGTGGTTTGGCCCACCTTTCTTACGTCAGTATAAAGAATTGGAACCTTACGATATTACTGCCGTAGAAGGAGATGATCTTTTCCTACAAGAATTGAAGGAAACTTCTGACTTTCCTCCAAGTGCATTATTAAAGAACTTTGAACCACTGGATATAATTAGTAATTGTTCATCATTTACTAAGTTGCAGAGAGTAATTGCCTGGTGTAAGCGATTTATTGAAAATGCAAGACATCCAATGAGCCGAACTATGGGACCTATAAAGAGTACAGAACTATATGAATCTTTGAAGTGTATCGTAAAAAATATTCAAAGAACTTCATTTTATAATGAAATTCAATATTTAGAAAAGGGAATTCCTCTTCCAAACTCATGTAAGTTGTTAAACTTGCACCCCTTTTTAGATAATAGTGGATTACTTCGAGTTGGAGGACGGTTAACCCTCTAGGTGGTTAGCTTCCTCCTGAAAAGTTATTCCGAAAGCGTTTACTCTTATTTTGCCGTTCGCTTTAAAAATACAACAGACTTCCTTCCTTTCCCCCTTTTAAAACTTGGGAGGTCGAACGGGGACAATTTTATGACTCAGTTCTGTCCCTTTGTCAAGTAAGAACCAAGAGATCAATCGTTTACAGCTAGCTGTTAAGTTGCCTTGGGCAATCTTGTATGAAAGCTATACTGCAACTGGGTCGTTTCCCCTATATGTTCAGTCACAGTAAAATTAAAACAAAATGAAGGGTGGAAAAAAGGAAATAAATAGTGTGTTAGAAGTTGAAAAATAATTATATTTTCTTCAAACAAAATTTATTTTTCTGTCATTTTTTAAAATTAAATATATATATATATATATATATATATATATATATATATATATATATATATATATATATATATATATATATATTGATATTGCGATTTGAACCAGAAAAAAGCACCCTGTATTCATTTTTGAATATGAGAGTAAGAAAACGCGCTCACTTTCCTGTTTTTTAAAAAAGTAATGAGGTGAAAAGAGTAAATGCCCTATCTCTTTTTTAAACAATAAGACAATAAATGGTGCATACGGTGATATACATACGATGATTATATTTATGAAATAAAACCGATCTTTCTCTATTCAATTATATTTTTAATTTAAAATGACATAAAAAAGATTTCAATACTTTTAATTTATTTTAATTAAAATCATATAAATAATATATTTATGTTAACTGAATATTTTTTGGAAAATATCTAAATTTTCATTCCTAGTGTTCTCCTTTTCGAACTTCTTGTATTAAATAAAAATTTCTTTTCTACATCGGCATTTGGAATGGATATAACACACATTCAGTCAATTTTAATGGGGGATATACTTCTTCAAATGCGCATGACAGTACTTCTAACCATTTTCTACTCAAGTTTAATTTCTTATCTTTCTGTTTCTTTTATTACAAGGAAAAATGTCACACATTGATAACTACATTTTGACACAATTCAGTCATTACAAATTCTATTGCGAGAAAAGTTCTCCCTAATTAATTTTGTCTTTCAAAGCAGTACACTTAAAACAATTTTGTTCAGTGAAGTTAACCGACAGTTCCACAATGTATCCATACCAAATTTTAAAAACAATTTTAACATTTGGAAATGTATCCCGTATTAAATTTTTTGAGTATACACAAATATTTCCTGCTGTAGGCAAGACATAGTATAAGATGTGGTGTGTGGTTTTGAAAGAATGTTTTCGTACGTGTAGACTATTTTTGAAAATTTAAATATCACTGAAGCTGATCATATAACTGCAAATGAGCCTTTTTTTAATGTGTGCTGGTATCAAAATAAAACACTTTACTATTAAACGGCCTATGAGTTTATATTCAATATCAAACTATTCGCAAAATGGCTTACAACTTCTATTCAAATTGTAAAGAAACTGAAATATAAATATATCTTACTGCAGTCAAAAATATTCATAATATGTAAATATCCTATTCCTCCACTTATTTCAGTACATTTTAAAAACTGTAGCTGAAAGCAATTTTTTATATTTATAAACGAGGCATAAAAGCTCACACAGTTATAAAAATGTCTTTTTATCATTTTTAAATATACTACTATAAAACGTATATGGATTGTAAGATCAGTTCTAAAATCCTAAAAGCTTTTAGAGGAACAAAAAACATGTAATTTTGGATTAATCAAAATTTTAATATAATACACAACTATACATGTTATTAAGCAAATACATTTGAAAAATCAAAGTTCCTTCTGAAATAAACGTAATCAAAAGAAAAGTGTTTAATTGCGAATGAATAGAAATACATGTTTATCTAAGGGGTATCCCCAAAGTGAGGCAATCCTCAAACTTAAAACTCAAACTCAGTGGCACAACAATCCATGAGGGCCAGGAACTACTATGTCCATCCCAATATACGTGACCATTGGGCGCTGAGCTGCATGAACAGATGTCCCGATTTGGTGGTCTGTCTGAAGAGAGACATTCAGTGTTTAAGACCACAAGCAAGCTTGGTACTCATTTATCGATCCAATGTAGCGTGGATGAAAGGCAGAGTCGACTTTGCCCAGCCCGTTAATAGAACCCAAGACCTGTGGTGTGGAACACGATACACTACCACTCGACCCTATTCGGTGAAAAATAAAACTTAATGTTGGAATCTTATATAATTCCCTAATGAATGAGGGAGTCCATTTTTTTTCCATGTAAACTGTTTAAACGGAAATGGTTAATTATGAACATTTCACAAGTTGCATAAATTAAAATTAACCGTTATAGTTAATATAAATTTTTAGGAGTGCAAAAGGTGTATTTTGGCTGCACGAATTAATTTTAAAAGGAATACGGTTACGAAAAAGTAGTACAAATCTATCTAAAGTAGGGTTGGTTACCTTAGATATTGTCAAACACAACAATGTATTGGAAGCCAATTCCACAATTCGTTGTTATAAAAATGCATGGAAAATTACAAGACTTATTTTTGCATTTGTAATTTATATATATTTTTTTCCTGAGAACTTTAAAAGCTAGAGCGGCATCCATCAAAACCTCGGGTCCCTCTCTGTTTTTCCAGATCGCCCGTGACAAAGCCGGCTCTGCCATAGTAAGTGAAAATGCCGCATTTTGTTTGTCAAGATCATTTTATAGCAGACTGCATTTTTCATGTATTTTAGATGGTCGTTTTATATTTTCTACATCAATATCTTAATGTCTGAATTTAAAATTACATAAATTTCTTGACATTCGCATCAATGACCATTATAATATTTATTAGAATATAAATGTGTCGTCAAACGATTACATGACTATTATTAACGTATAATTTTAACCGTTTAATTAATATTAAGTATAACATAACGCACACAAATTTTCTGAACTTTAAAATAAATATTTTGAAAACTACTTCAGATATACTCAAAATTTTTCATTCCTACGCTTTAGCTTCTCAGTTTTGCTTCTATGTAAATCTTTATTGTATATTCATGAATTTTTTTAGTATATTTTTTGCTCTTAGCATGCAGTTTTCAACTGAATTGTATGAAATTTTCGAAATATATTAAAAAATACTAAAGAAGCTATGTAATAACATTTGAAATTTATATTATACTCAAAGAATTGCTAGAACTTATGGTAAATAATTTTTAACTACGTGATACATTTTTTTCGAAATTTCAAATGGAATTTCTAACATAAAATTTCTAGCTTTATACGGTCAAAATTTCAAAAAATATCCAGATTTTAATTACTTATTCAGTTAGCCGTTAAAAAAAGATAAATGTTGAGGTATTTTGCATAAATAGATATTTTTGAATAATAATTCGAATGTTTTTAAATAGCTCGAATTCAAAATTGATTTTTATGTTTATTTATATGAATAAATGTCTACTGTAAATGTTTCCGTATATTTTTAATTACCATTTATTCAAACATTCAAATTATAAAAAAAATGTGGGAAAATCTTCATTCATGTTGTCTTTGATGTAAACTGAAGTTAAAGCACTTAAAATTCAAATATAATTCGGTGTATTTTAACAATATATAACTAGGCACTGTACGTAAACTTCCCTCTACACTTGGGCTTTGAAATCTAAAAAAAAAAACTAATAGATCTTAATTAGTTTTTTTTTCTCGTTATTATTTTTTTATCAAAGTGTGAGAAAATGTTTCAAATTATTTGAGGAAGTTTAAATTTCTTCATTTTTAGTGGTTGGAAAGTTGAAAAGGTTTCAAATTTTAAAGTGTTTGGTGTTTTATTAATTTTTTTTTGGCATCTTATAATGAAATAATCATGTTTCAAAAACTGAAAGCATTTATTAAGATAAGAAAAATGAAGCGAAAGAATATACTTAAAAAGGTCTATATATATAAAATAGCAGATTGCCCTTACACGCCCCAACTTGTTACAGTTTCAAATTAATATGAAACCAAAAGGGAATTGTAACATATTTTACTTATGCGTTGGGACTTTTCAAAACTTTTAAAATACAAGCTAACAAACACTTCCTGGGGTCTAAAGATATTTTTCCCCAATTTTTTACGATCGCTCCAGGGTCTAAACACGGGGTTCCCTGCGAGCCATAAAACTTCCTATCAGTGTCCTGCTGTGTGGCTTCCACCGTCTCTAATTATATTTCAACCTTTAAAAGGGGGAAAGGATTTCACAGAAAAGTACGGCTCAACCGCTTTTGAGAATGTTACTTGAAGGCGAAAAAACCCGTGCAGTGCATTTTCGAAGCATCTTTATAGGCGGAATTTTCCGTGTGGAATGCTTGGAGGGTAAAGAAACTCCCCTATTCCAAGAAATCAGAAACATCCCATGATAATTCCCACCAACCATAATTTTACTTATGTTATTATTAATCATTTTCATATTCTCTATTTTCATACAGGTGCTGAAGCTACCTTAGCAAATATTAGGAATAGTTTTTGGATACCATCCGCAAGAAATGTAGTTAGAAAAATTCTTAGAACATACATCATCTGTAGGAAGGTGAGTACAAAAGGTTCGCAGCAATTAATGGCTGATTTGCTAACTGCTAGAGTCACTGCTTGCAGAGTTTTCATTCAGGTAGGTATTGATTATTGTGGACCCTTCCAGTTGAAAACTTTTTCAGGAAAATACAGGCAGATTAGGAAAGTCTATGTTTGCGTTTTTATTTGTTTTACAGTTAAGGCTATCCATTTAGAAATAGTTAGCGACTTAACTACAGAAGCCTTTCTTGCAGCCTTTAAACGGTTTGTGGCTAGAAGAGGGCGACCCATTGAGATCCATAGTGATAATGGTCGGAACTTTGTTGGTGCAAATAATGAATTAAGAAAAATACTTAAAGCATTATTTAAGGTAAGATGGAAAAAATAATGGATTGTTTGTCTAAAGAACAAATCAAATGGAACTTCAACCCACCTTACCCACCACATTTTGGTGGTCTGTGGGAGGCGGGGGTTAAATCTTTAAAATACCATTTAAAGAGAGTAATCGGCAATTCAATTTTAAGTCATGAAGAATTTCTAAATCTTGTAGTTCAAATTGAAGCGGTTCTTAATTCTCGACCAATTTGTCCTCTTTTTAATGATACGAATGATGTTGAAACTTTAACGCCTGCACATTTTCTAGTTGGATCATCATTGGTTGCAGTACCTGATCCTGATTACACTGAGATCCCCATGAACAGATTAAGCCAATGGTAATTGGTACAAAGGATTAACCAACATTTTTGGCGCAAATGGTCTTCAGAATATTTAAATAGACTGCAACAGAGACCCAAATGGTGTAAGGGCAATGTAGGTTTCAAAGAAGGGGACTTGATATTAGTCAACCCTTCAGAGAACTCAGATAGTTTAAAATGGCATTTGGCACGAATTTTAAAATTGCACCCTGGTAAAGATAATATAGTCAGAGTAGTAACTTTAAAGGATAAACAGGGAATTTATAAAAGACCCGTTACTAAAATTGCCAACTTACCATATGTAAATTGAATTTGTCATCATAATTGAATTTATAAATATTGTGTACCTTTATATATATTATATTGAATTGTAATTGTTATTTCCATGTATTCTTGTTGTATTATTGTAACTTTAGCAATATTTCTATAATGTAAACTTGTTGAATGCCTTCGTCATTGCAAGGGCAGAATGTTGGAGCCAGTTGGTGAGAATTCTTTGTATAGATTGCTTCGAGCCAACTGTTGTAACCTTTTTGTAAACAGTTCGAAAATTGTAGCGATCCCATATGGTTGGGATCCGTTTCGCTTATTAAAAATTGTCAAATTTACAGTCCATTTAGTTATTTTAGTCAACAAGATGCACAGTCTTAAAATCTGGTAAGCGGATTCTTCCTTTCATGGTGTAGAGATCCGATACAAAATAGTTTTGGGGTAAATTGATCCCCAAGGGTCATTGAGAGAATTAAGGGGCGTATATAGTAGATAAATATTTCCACTTTTCAACTAACAGACCCACCTGCTTGAAAATTAGAAGGTATGTTCCGTTCATGGAATAGAGTTCTTTTTACAAAGAGTTTTGCGAAAACGAACCTCCAAAGGAGTAGGTTTGCGAAGAATTAAGGCGTGTAATAGAAAAACTCCTGTTTTTGAATTTAACCCATTTACTTGAAATTTGTTGAGCACGTTTCTTTAGTTGACTAAGAATGGATTTTATGGAATTCAACTCCAGGGGGAAGCGGAGAGAGTTATTGGGGGGTATTGATAGATAAAATTCCCGTTTTCGAACTGCTAAGACTATAATAATGAAATTTGGTTTGCATGCTTCTTTTGTTGAATTGGAATCCGCTAAGAATGTTCTCAACGAAATATTGATGATAAAAGTTCCGTTTTTGCTCTGATAGATTTAGACTTGAAATTTAGCACGCAGGTTTATTTTATGGAGTAGAGATCCACTGAAAGTTGCTTTGGTGGAAATCCACTTGATTATTAGATTAAATGAGCGCAAAAAAATCTTTCTACTTCTATTTTAGATATAAATAGAAATTAGATATTATAATTTATGCCCTTTTTATATCAAGAGGCAAGAGTTACAGCTATAAATATATTTTTCAATACAATCGAATTCTTAATGCTAGATATCAATAATTCATATATATGTAAACAGTATACATTTATTCAACATCGTGAAATACCCATTGAAGCGGGTGGGTAACGGCTAGTTATATATATAAATCAAATGTCATTTAAGCAGAATATCTAAGTAAAGGATATATATATTGGTTTTTTTACGGGAAATATACATTTTTTGTTGAAAGATTTATTCATTATTTCAGTCAATTGCATAATATTTGGGTTTTTTTAAAGAGAATATATCATATACTTGCTGGTATACTCGTTCTTCGCACGGGTGAACTGAAAAATTAAACAACACAGTTTGAAGGATCAAGTAGTTTTTAATGAGTTAATTTTACGTGAATTGCAAATTAAGCAAAAAGCTTTTTGCATATCTCAGCAAAAAAAAAAAAGAAGAAAAACACCTTTGTTAAATGATAGCCTATGCTACAAATTATAGCCTATGTGTTATTCTGACGTATAAGCTATACGTTACTGTAAAGTTTCATTAAAATCCATTCAGTTGTTTTTGCGTGAAAGACTCCCAAACATCCTCACAAACTTTCGCATTTATAATATATATCTAAATTCATTTCCTTTCTGTACGCGTATGACTCATTTATGAAAATACGATTTTTAACCTTTGCTGAGTACGGGAAAATGAATAAAAGTAGGAGAATTGTTGAAGGCCATACCCTGAACTTTCTTTTAAATCTATTGTGCAATTTTTAAAATTTTTATTATTAGAGTATAAAGTGTAATAACTTATTTTCTTCTTTTTGAATACTATTAAAGAATATTATGTCTATCAAGTAGAACTTGTACACTGCTGGACAATTTGCTAAGGACGGATAACACTATCATCCACAGCAACCACAAAATGAAAGGAAGCAAAAATGTGAAAATTAGAATAAGTGCGGGATATTAGTAAGAAGAAGTATGAGTATGCAAATTTTTTTTCCACGTCTGTTCATCACGTGAGAGCGTTCATAAGAGCTTTTCTTTAAAGGTTTTGACACGTGTGGACAGTTTTTGTTTCAAGTCAAAGTTTTACAGGAAAGATTTAATAGACGAACTTAAAATTTTTGGCATGTCTTCCCGACATCACATAGATGATTTTATGCGTGGCCGAATTATTGAAAGATCGAAGAAGGGCGAAAAATAACAGATGTTGCCAAGGAGTTCGACATCGCTCACAGCGTTGTTTCACGGCGGTGGAAGTCATTTAAAATTATTGGAATGCGTAGTAGACGGCACGGGGAGGTCGTGTTTGAAGTACGACGCCTGCAGAAGACAGATATATCATCCTATCAGCAAAAAGGAACAGGCGCACCACAGCTCAACAGGTGGCAAATCAGTTTCTTGCTGCCTCAGGAAAGCAGATTTCGAAAAACTGTTGCCAGACGTTTGAGGGGAGGAGGACTATACGCACGCAGACCTGTTGTGTGTGTCCCATTGACCAGACAGCACCGTACTGCCCGTTTGCAATGGTGTCGCGAGCATCACAATTGGACTGAACAGGACTGGGCTTGCGTACTATATCTCAGATGAGAGTAGGTTCAGTCTGTCATCGGATTGTAGACGCCAACCGATCTGGCGCGAGAGTGGTACTGCTTATCGTCCAGAAAATATCCAGGAAAAGGACCGATATCCGACATGCAGTATCATGGTGTGGGCCGGCATCATGATCAATGGCCGCACGCGCCTACATGTGGTTGCGAATGGGACTATGACGGGCCAACGATACATTGATGAAGTTCTACTTCCTCATGTTCGTCTTTTCCGTGGTGCTGTCGGTGATAAATTTGTTTTTATGGACGACAACGCAACATGTCATCGAACACTCGCTGTTCAGGATTGTCTAGACAGCGAGGGTATTCAACGTCTCGTATAGCCAGCGCGTTCTCCAGATCTAAACCCCATTGAAAATGTGTGGGATGCTTTGGGGAGGCAAGTTGCTGGTCGAAACTATCCTCCGACAAACAAGAACACCCCTCATCCGTGCACTCACAGTGGAATGGGATAAATTGCCTCAACAGCTGCTGGATAATGTTGTGCAAAGTATGGTACGACGTGTGGAATGTTGCATCACACTCCACGGTGGACATATTCCGTACTGATACCTTTCTTTAAGGGTGCCTGCTGACTTTTAGATGCATTGTTCCATTTCTCCGTCTTATTATTTAAATTTATTTCAAAAGGACTTATTAAATGTTTTATAAAATTATAAAATAATTAAATTAATTATGTATAAAAAGGCATTTTTATTATATTAGATATAAAATAATTAATTCAATAATAATATACTTTATACATTATTTTATACTACATATAATACTTTATTTATAGTATATTTTTATTTCTCACATTA
Organism: Trichonephila clavipes; assembly: GCA_019973935.1. Classification (NCBI taxonomy): domain Eukaryota; kingdom Metazoa; phylum Arthropoda; class Arachnida; order Araneae; family Nephilidae; genus Trichonephila; species Trichonephila clavipes. The sequence continues at coordinate 3,272 of BMAU01011056.1, read as the reverse complement.
TAAAACTATTTGTAAATAAGTTTTATGTATAGTATCATTTAATATTTATTTTATATATTTTATTATAAATATTATTTATTAATACAAAATATATTTAAAAATTTAATATAAATATTTATATAGTTACAGTATTTTTTTTTACTTTATAAAATACAAAATAATTACATAAAATATTATTCAATATTTAATAAACCTTTTAAAAGGTTTATTTAATTTTAAAATAATTAAATGAAATGAAAAAAAAAATGACCGATGAATCGAACCCAGAACTAGCGCATAGTATGCAGACGATATATCAAACAAGCTATGAAATCGTTGGAGGAAATTGAAATTTAATTGTATAAAAGCTAAGCATGAATTTAGAAGGCTTTTTTCTCCGAATTGAGTGGCCATTCTGCGGAATTACATTGATGGTTGAACAACCTAATTGCACCAAGTCTCGACCCCAAATGAATTTCCTTAGTCGTGCCTCTCCTTATTAGATATGTAGAACCAAACGCGTAAAGAACAGTTCACGAAATTTTCTCTTTTCAAACAATGAAATCTCTCCAGCAATGACATTCAACAATTTACTAAACTGTTGTAAATTTATCTTTAGAGTTAACTTTCAGATATTTTCGTCATTCCTTAAATGTCCATAATTCTGAAAACGTTTGTTAAGTAAGGTCCATTACAAGTTTATCAACTTCCATCGACTCAAAAATTGACAAATTTGTAGAGCAGTGCAGAGGGCCATTGAGAATTGTACCGCGCCATAGGTTGCCGACCCCTGTCTTAAAGCATTGTTATCCGCTTTTATTGTCGCGTACCGGCTGACGCTTGATAGTTTTACCACAACTAAGGGAGGGGGCATTTATTTTTTACCTTTAGATTGTCTTGATTTAATAATTTTAATTTAATCATATTTAAACATGCCTTCAGAATAAAATAAAGTTACACCAAAAAATGAATATTAAGTGATTTAGCATAGAATATAAAGTGATTTCCGTAGAAAGTCACACAAACCCGAGAGAAATACACATGAGTAAATATAATGGAAATAATTAATGTTCCGTGTAGTCCTTCCCCCCTTGTACTGTATGATCCACGGACCAGTACCTATCCGAGACCAGGGGATTGTCAAAGTCTTAACATCTTAAGCCAGTGATACTCAACCTGTGGCCCACATATGGCCCAGTGGCCTTTTATGAGTGGCTCGGTCATGGTTCATCGCATTTAGAAACTCAATAAATTATGCATGCATTGGTCAATTACTTTTACACACTGTAAGCTCAATTTTGAAAAACCTCAGCCTCTGTTTATGAAAATAATAAACTCTATAATTTGCTTGTTACTTATATTTTTGCGAGTGAGTTTTTTACCCCTCCTCTTGAAAATTTTAGAGAAGATCATAACTTTTTCATTACGAGACTTACATAGAAGCCTAGTGATTAGAGCATCAGACTCCAAACCGGAAGGCCTGGGTTCGATGCCCGATGCCACCAAATACCCCCCGAGTACACACGGAGTACCTTCTCGTTAAATCAGTGGGTTCGGTAGTCTTGTGGGTGGTCGCAGCTGAAACCACAAGTGCAGGGGGCTGGAGAATAATTCCTTTCCTCCAGTTCTATGCCTAAATTGTGGAGGTGGAGATCGGTGGAGTCGCCATCTATCGTAAAGAAGTCCAACCTGTCTCACAGGCTCTGGCAACATTCATTCCTTACCTTCGAATTTCACCGAGCTGAATCGTACTGTCACCTGTATGGTGCTTAAGGTCAACGACAGACATACATCTTGTCCCTTGTCATGATGAAAAAAATTTCGTGGGACTCGATTTGACTACGTCAGACAGGTGGCATTAGAAACAACAACAACGTAGAAGTTCCCTTTTATAGAGTACCCCATGAAATAGTGGTATTTGAAAGCAACATAGTACATACAGCTTTTGTAAGGAACTTTCTACAATAAATCAGAAAACTTAGTTCGTGTGTTGAAATGTAACTTGTTTTGGAAACAGGGGCCTAGCTACCACCGTATCAGACGCATCAATGATACGGGGTCCCCAAGTCGTCAATGATTGGGACAGTAGGAGCCCCAACATACGAGAGAGAAAAAATTGTTAATTTATTAGAGCCCCCAAAAAAGGGTGTGTGCAACAAATGTTGATGGGGCCCCACTCAGGACTAGCTACGACAGTGAGTGGAAAAAATATCATACTAGAGTCAAATGATTGACTTAATTGTAGGATCTCAGTATTGCAGTTTTTTTCTGCAAAACACATACAAAAGTTTCTGTTATCACTTTTTATTATTTTCAGACAACGTTTTGACCCTTTTTCTTTGGGTGACCTTTAGTTTTTTCTACAAGGTGTGACAATTAAGTTCCTGAATGCGCATGTTTTTATTAATTTTCCACATTTTAAATGTATATTGTAGCCTTGGTTTTAAAACGCCTTTAGAAATAATTTTCATTTTGCGGCCAGTATGAAATAACTATTATACGTACGTGGCTCGCGAAATAAAAAGGTTCAGCACTCCTTGCCTTAAGCGGTTTGCCCGTACAATGGCCAGACTAACGAAAAGTTGACCAGAACAGGTTTGCCTGTACCATGCATGGAAACTGATATTTTCCTTCTTTCTTTGATTTGTACTTATTTTTAATTCTTATGATGGATTATTTAGTGGTAGTAATTTGAAAAGGTGAGATGTAGTTTGTCTATGTTACTGAAATGTTTTTCGTCCGGCATTTTTTTTTTTTTGTGGCGAAGGCTGGAATTAGTATGGTGTTTAATTATAACAAAAAATGTAATTTTTTAAAAGCATTTTAGACTAAAAACAAATGATTGCTTTTGGGGTTAAAGCAGTGTGATGTACCTCCCCTTGGAAGTACATCCTCGAAGCATCAGCGTGAGCTAGAGGTGTAGGGTTAACGAAAGAACTAGAATCAAACATTACCTTAATATGACTTTTTTATTAAGATATTCAACTTAAACTTTGAACAAATATAATATTAATAATTAATGAGAGAATCTACGATGACGCAATACGCAACACACAATATAATTCAGACCAATCTCAATAATCGAACCATCTAATCTTCAAATATACTAATAAGTAAACAATCCTACCTTTATATTATCCTGTAATAAACTTGTCTTTATCTACAATGGTATGTAGCTTGACGTTTAACTTCTAATCCATCACCAATATGTTTATCCACGACACGTAGAACTTGAATCTTTTGAAAGACGAACTTCAATAATCATCCAATACCACAACGCACCTCAATTGTCT